>CM056378.1:19421139-19940843 GCA_029718625.1 Synaphobranchus kaupii
GATCAAAGAAACATGTGCCTTTGTAAAATAATAAAAAAGAAAGTGGAGATTTGTCTGTTTACAGGAAAGTTTCCAGTAATATTTGATACTTTTTTGATATGTAGTCTCTATACTCATATACCATTTACATAATTTGTGTTTTTTTGTCATTCTCGAGAATACTACACATTTCTACACACATTTCACACAATATTGCATTTTATTCTCTCTTTAAAGAACCTACCTTTCAGTCAGAGCTGTAATCTTTTGTAAAATACATTTCCTAAAAGAAAATCAAAGGCTATGTTGGCCTTAAATTACCATGTACACATTGACTGGACAATGTGTATAACAGACATTGAGACAATGACTACCCTATAACTCTTTTTGTTAAGCTGATTATATAATCCATACAAAGCTTAATCAAATTGTATGCAAGACAATTACCTTGCCTCCAACATACAAGAGAAAATCAACATAACCACTACAGCGCATGCCAACGGTGTGTGACTAGCATAATTGAAACCTGAAAACTGTTTACCATTAAACCTACACGCAGCCCTAAGGAAAATAAATATATTTTTTAAAACTTACGCAGCTTTCAATCCTAGCAACAGATGCTGCTGTTCAACAGACATTACTATAAAATGTCAAATACAAATAGTGTAGAATATGTTGCCTTCATCTCTGAAATATATTGCAACGTAACAAAAGTCAAATTTGAAAAGCCACAAACTGAGGAACAAAAGGCAGTTGCTCAACCTGTGAATTTCATGCTTATCTGGATAGACGTGGCCATGGTCAACAGAAGCATCTCTTACCAGGATGTCAAACAAAATGTTCCAGCTATTTGCAGAGCAACACTACCTCTTTGTGGCAAACAAAGGAACTGCTTTAATGATGTTGATGTGTTGCGGGGAAATGGTTCAAATAAACTTGAGAACTTCTGCATTGTGCTTATACATATCTACAAACATAAATGAGAGGTGGGAAATATATTGACTCAAACTTCATTTTTTTCAGAAAAAGTATACAGACATGCAGGGGAAATTTTATGTTGGGATTTCATGCTGGTTAACTGGAGCATCGGGATGCCAAAATGTTAATAGACCTGCATGTTGTAACTAACCTTGTTTGCTACAAGGAGGAATGAGAAAAAAAAATGTGCCCTAGCTTAAACCAAAGTCACTGTGGAGAAAAGTCCACAGTGCCCCTGCAGAGAAATGCTAAAGCACCACATAACTGATACCATGGAATATAATAAGGATGGTTTTAGAGCAGGGGTGGGCAATTCCAGTCCTGGAGGGGCCGGTGTGTATGCAGGTTCTTGTTCCCACCAATTACCCCAGCTAAATGAGCTAATTGGCTGTTTACACCAACACTGGTAGATTAGATCACATTAAAATATTTCATATAGGGACACAAGAAGTCTTCGGCTGTCATTCATACGCTTATTAAGAATTGTAGCTAAAATGCCAGATGGCATAAATATTAGGGCTAATTAGGTAATTAAGGCCAGAAGTTGGCATGAAAACCAGAAACGGATACGGCCCTCGTTGCCCACCTCTGTTTTAGAGGTGTGTTGTTTAGTAATGGGATTTTTTTCACCACTTTTTAAAAATGCATGGTCTGATTCCCCAGTGTGTGATATAATACCTTGAGATTTCTCTTCAAGACAGTGAATCCTTTCAAAGGTGCATTTACCTTTCAGAATTACCCATGCTTTCCTGACACTGAAAAAAAAGCCTGTGCACACTCGCCTTATATATATATATAAAGAAGTACAGAGATGTGGTTCTGATTCAGTCACGTCAGATGGTTTGTTATTGACCTCCTTTACACTTAACTAATGGCAGATCAGTCTTGTCACAGATGGAGGGTAATAAGAATCCCACAAAATTTTATTGAAAAATACATATAATCCACTGGTCTGTTATCGGTTCATTGCTGGTCCAGGCCCTTGTGCTCACCCAACTGGACTACAAAGACTCCCAACTGGCTGGCCTCACAGCCAACACTATACTGACCACACCCCCTGACCCACTCCAGACCCCAATGGCACAGCTGGTCTTCACGGTCCCCACCGACTATACCTTTGGATACTTCTTGGGACAAGGTATCCCATGCGTGTCCTTGTACTCACATACTGACACAATGGTCCTTACACCAGACTAATATTCCTGCAGATTAATGACCCCTCCTGCCATCACTAAATAGCTATGAAATTTTAGATGCTATAACAAATAAATGTATTGTGCAGAGTAACATACACAATGCTGACGCGTTTCGACAGTGTCTTGACAGTGTGGAAACACGTCAGCACTCTGCACAATACATTAATGTCATAATTATTTGAGTAGTAGATCGCTTTGTTGGGAGTTGCGGACCATTTTTGCACTTTCATATGAATATACCCCGGGACCAGCACCTCAACCCATCAATTCAGAAAGGGATTCTAGTGGCGCCAGCAGCCCATCTTCAAATATATATATATGCAGGTGTTCAGCTTTGATTAATGGATCAAGAGTGATTGTTATCTAATGGAACCAAGAACAGGCAAGTGAGTCATTAAATTAACTTATCTAAGACAGCTGTGCCAAATTCTGTCAAGGGACACACAATTAGAAAACACGCTACAAATACAGAACAGTATTCAGCCAGTTTGCATCCTTTAGAAGTGTCTTTGCACGAAACACACTTATTACTCTCCTGTTCCTCCCAAAACTGCCCAATCCATGCAATTGCTGTTCAATGTGAAGTCTCAATCCATTCTGAACTGCTGCATTGCAGTTGTTCTCCCAATGTGAAGCCTTCACCCGACCAAGGCAGGGATCACAAGCTCAAGCTGAGGACTCGTTGTGTATGCTGGTATTTGTTTCTACCATAATTAACCTCTGAATAGTAATGAGCTGTTAATTGTTCTTAATTAGCCAATGTATTCTGATGGACTACGTACTATCTGAAGGAATACCTCCCATCTTATGGTCTCATTATGTCAGAAATGGCTATGTATGCCATGAGGGATAAATCATTGAATCATTGACAGGTGAAATCATTGGGGTCCTCATTGCTGAATGTGTGGTCACCTGGGCTGCGTTCGGATCCGAAAATTTATCCTTTCTTCCTGTTGTTCCCTTCCCTTGCTTCAAGGGAGGAATCCCCAAAATGCCAGGATGAAATATGGCAGCCACACCAAGTGTGATTCGGATCCAATTTAAGAAAGGGGAGGGAGTAATTATATTCCCTCGCTCCCTCGTTTATACTCCCTTCCACCAAGGGTATAAAATGCAAGCTTTCAACAAGAAGGGAATCCCACAATACAATGCTCCCACATGGAAAAAGTGGGTGGTCACCACAGAACTATGTGGCCATCACATTTCAACTCTATGGTGTTGCGCTTCCGAAATGTTGCGAGGGCGGTTCAGTTCCATTTTTATTTGTTTCTCTTCAATTCTCTCTTGCAGAGCACCTTTTAAGTTTGCTGGCTGCATGTAGCAAATTGTGTCACAAGATAGCTCCCTCGAGGGAAGACAGCAAGGGAAGGAAGCGTGTTAAATTGGATTTGAATGCAGCCCCGGTCACTAAAAATAAGCAATTTGCGAAATATGGGTTCAATATCAGAGCAAATGGCAATGAGCCAAACCTGAATTTATATTGGAATAAGTGAAAGTACAAAAAACACAAATAAATAAACGCATGAGCACACAATAAAACACGTCCTTTCCTTAGCTCCGCCCAATGGAGGACGCAAGGAAAGGATGCAAGGATCAGACACTAGGACGGAGGAATCGAGGCAACATGCATAAGCCAAATGGAACGTCCTTGCTCAGTCAAGCGTCAGCATCATATTATGGTTACGTGCTTAACTATGCTTGTTAGAATCTTTTTTCATGAATAAACGTGGCTTTTGTATGCACAAATTCACCTGTAGGCTACTGTAGCTATTATGTTACAGCTACATTCTATTTCCAGTTCATAGCATCTCACATAGGCTAATTCAGAAACATTTCCGTTGATTCCGTTGATAAACAAATTTGTAGCTTCATTTTTATCTGACTTATTTCCCAATGTTCATATTATGGCAATGTTCACACTGAAGAACAATATTTCCCAATCAAATTTGTTGGTAATAAATATGTCCTATGGAAACAGTTGGATGAATAAATCATGCATATTCACATACTGAAATAATGGTAGCTGCTGTGCTTATGTACAGTGCATTCTGTAAGTATTTGGACAGTGACACAATTTTTGTTGTTTTGGCTCTGTGCTCCAGCACATTGGAATGGAACAGTGACTATGAGGTTTAAGTGCAGACTTTCAGCTTTGATTTGAGGGTTTTTACATCCATATTGGGTGAACCGTTCAGCAATTGTAGCCATTTTTATACATATACATTGAATCTCGTTTGATACCTCAGACCCTTGACTTACAGACCCTTGATGTATATGGGATGGTCTTTCAGTCTCTGTGGGTGTGAGCATGATGATGACTTCCACGGTAGGATACATTGATGTATCCTTCACCGGGAGGAAACAAGGAGTTTGAAGCCGCTTCGCTCATCTCCTCCAATATTGGGACACTTTTCGGGAGGGAGGACACAAAGATTGTTTTCCGGGGCACAGAGCAGGCAAGGTGGTAGTGGAGGAAAGGAGGATACATTTTTCGAGTATTGGGATGCACCCGAGGATAGATAAAATAAGTGACTGTAATGCATTTGGATATGACTTTTATGCTTTCATCCTGTCATTCCCTTCCCTTGCTTCAAGGAGAGTATCTCCAAAATACCAGGATGAAATATGGCAGCCACACCAAGTGGGATTCGATTCCAATTTAAGAAAGGGGAGTTAGCAATTATATGCCCTCACAACCTCGTTAATCCTCTCTCCCACCAAGGGTATAAAATGCAAGTTTCCAGTAAGAAGACAATCCCACAATGCAATGCTCCTCCAGACATGACAAAAAGAGTCAGTGCGTAGCTGTCAAACATATTATTTTTTTGTAGGATTAGTTTGGAAGATTTGTGAATAATTCATGAGCGCATGTTGAGGAATGGGAGGGGGGGATTAAGAATTGAGCATGGAACTTTGTCAGATCCTTTAGCCTACACATTTTTGTGTTTGTGTTTTCAGTGGTTTTCTCACAAAAAAATCCTCAATAAAGGCGCCACAAAGACCGGTGATTGTTTTATAAGACCGACTGGTGTGCTTTTATCACTCAAGATAAGCTATTCATGAACCCTCCAAAGTCACCCAACAAAAAAGAATTAACGCACAGAGCTGAGGTTGCTTTGGGGTAAACACTTCCTATATAGGTTGCGAGGCCCATTCAGTTCCATTTTGTTTTGTTCCTCATCTGTCCTCCATTGCAGAGCACCTGTTAAATTCAGTTGTTGCATGTCACAAATGTCATCACAAAATGGCTCACTTGAGGGAAGAGAGCAAGGGAAGGCAATGTATTAAATTGGATCCAAATGCAGCCCAAATGTGCACAAGGTTGCCAGGCTGATTTCTCAAGCCAAACCGATCTAATATCTGCCAACCCAAATAACCACGATGTTGCATGGCCTTAATAAAAGCCAATCCACACAACATTATTTGTTCTGGGAAAGGCCAACAAGATGGCAACCTGCCAACAAGCTTTTTAAAAACAAGAAAATCTCTCGAAGCACATATGCCATTTTATCTCAGAAATTAGTCCATCTTGCTTGCATAGTGTGTGTTTGTTAAGCTGCCACATTTTTGGATAAAACTAACAAAATAAGTAAAAATAAAAATCTATCCCTAAAATAGTGTGAAAACAATAACAATTCAGCAAATTTGGCTTAGAAAAAGTTAATTCAGGCAACACTGGTGTGTGCACATACGCACACAAATACATCACTCCTCAGGTGAAATGTTATCATTTGTGTTGAAGGAACAATTCAAGTGGTGAATTCAAGTAAATGAGTCTGAAATATGTAACATAGACACTCACATTCAGAAATGAATGCATTTGATCACAAGATCACAATCTTCCTTGTCTAAGGTTAACTTGCCAAAATCTAAACATTTTACATCTGTCCCTGATGGAAGTTATCTGTTATATAAATGTCAGTTGGTGTTAATGTTAGGGCTAATTAAGACCAGAAGTTAGCATGAAATCTAGATACGACCCTCGTTGCCCACCTCTGGTCTACAGGATAACTTAGACTAATTAATAAAATTTCCTGTGGTCTAACGATGATTTTGCTGATTGATTGGATTATCAGATGATCCTGCCATTTAAGTGTTCTGAAACACCACCTCCAGAAGTTTGTAATCAAAATGATTTAGGTATGATGCCTTCAGTTTAGAACAAGCACAGGTTCAGCGTGGATAACCACAGACTTTCAATGGGCTGTACACAGAGCATTGCTTTAATTGATGTCATTGCATTGAATGTACTCATTTATTTCGTTATTTTAACTTTTTGTATGTGTGTGCATTTTGCCTTTTTTTTTTGGTTTTACTTTTCTATGTCCTGCCCTCTAGTGGACAAAAGTAGGCCTACTCTCTCGGTATAGCTGTGTCACATACTGACAATTTATCAAACTGCCATACATCAAAAGTATCGTTTTTTTCTCCCTCAAGGCAGTTAATATTGAATAGGCATGTCTCAGTGGTGACGGAAGACACGCGAAACGTCGAGAAACGCCATAGTAAACATGAAATTGACTGTGCTATTGTGAAATAAATAAAACACATTGCATTTTGCGCAGCCTCTCCGTGACGTCATTAGTTTGCGACTATTTGCTAGTTTGTTGGGGTGCTTCGGTTTGTTTGGAAGAATGCATCCTTGCTGTATCTCCACTGATTCAGCCCATCGGTTGGTACATCGAGCTTACATATGTCACAAAACGCAAGACACATAACTTGTTAACTACAGCTCTTCATAAATTAATGAATCCAATCGAGGTTTTATAGTTGGTTTCCTATAACTAGACTGGAGTTAACGCAGTCACATAGCTAACGTTAGTTTGCAGAGCGATTGAAATACAGGACTTACGAAAGTATGAAGTTATCAGTACGTTAAACAACAGACTCTCATTGTTCGTTATCTCAAGTTCGTACTGGGGAGCTTAACTCCCGAACCACATTCGCCGTTATTAGTTCGCTAACTTACCTCGATATCCATCTGAGCTGCACTCTAGCTATCTAAGTTATCTAACGTAACGTTAATGCAGCATTTGAGCAGCATTCAGCTGTAAAGTTGTCATAAAATTTCTTCTTACCGTGAAAATCGACGACTTGTTTACATTCTCGGACAGATGTTAAAGTAAATCTGTCACCACGGCAGCACTTTCGCCACAAGTCAGCAATTACATGCCCTCTTTGTAAACAAAAAAATAAATAAATGAAAAAGGCTATGCTGTTACTGCATACCAGTTTTTGCCAAAGCTGCATCATAGCGCAGAGCTTTCAAACCCATAACGGAAACCATTCAAAATAATAATAATAAAAACCATAGCCTAGTCTATGGCTATGCTAACTGTCTGGACTAAACAAGCCACTTTTTTAGTTCATAAAACTCAAAAGTAAGCTGAAGATATCCAGTGAGCACAAGTGCCTTACACTAGACTAGGGCTACTAGTTAACTATTTTTAATATGCTCTTTTTTCTGTAAGTATAAACTTCGAAGTATTTTTTATTGTTTATTTTATTATTTGTCTCCATAGCTCAACGATAGGTGGCCTACTCTGTGATCTTAGCTAGCCGCGACGTAACGTTATTCTTCTGCTCTTGCGCTTTTATGCATTCTGTCCGCACAACACCGGCTTGTTGGAATTAGTGCTTGTGTGTGTGTTTGATGCTTTTATTGTGTTAACACACTCGTTTTCATATAGTAAAAATGTAAGTAATACAAACTTGACTTTCAGATTTTCTTGGCACAATTTGACATTTCACATTTCTGAGCTTATTACGGATATTTCGAGCGCCTCATTGGAAACGGAGATGAATCAAACATCAGTTTCCGGTCAGACCTTTTTTACTACTACTGAAGAGGACACTGTGAAGGAGGAGCAGATGGAGTTGGCGTGTGACCAATGCCACGCTGGTCTCCATGGAAACGCGGAGGAATCGCACGTGGAGGATCAAAATGAAAGGCATACGAGATCCACGGAAACACAGACGTTGACCAATGACGGCTGTGAGTAGAACCTTGTGAGTGTGTGGCAAGCTTATGCACACACATTGTGGGTTTCTTGGTGATCAAGTACCTGGTTTCAAAACAGGGGTTTGATTCACAACTGGCAAGTTGTTCCTTAAGCATAATTCTTTACAGAAAATTTGCTATATAAAATGTAACAATTTATAAATAACCCTGATTGCGAGTAAATCAATTGCAGTAAAAATGATGTTCTCACCTATTTTTGAGGTTTGAGTGTCGACACTTTCCTTACTGTTGGTCAAGACAAGGGGTTGGTTCAGCCCGCTCTGGAAAAGGGGGAATACCAGGTCCACCCAGTCGGAGAAGGGTCCACAGGAAAGGGAGAATTGGTTGTCCATGGTCCGACCTCCAGCCCTGTGGCCGCTCCCATCGCCAGGGATGTCACAGAGCTGGGCTCGGTTTGCCTTGTTGAGGATCTCTGCTCGGGGACCCCTGTTAAAAACAAGTGTTCTGAGGAGACCGGGCTAGTGGGTGCATATTCTGGCACGAGGAGTGACTCCGCCTGTAGAAGTTCCTCATCGGAAGACTTCACTTTGAACGCTGAAACTCGGAGTGAGTGAACTAAATAGATGGGTCTTGGTCATGTATGGATCATACTTTCATATAATGGCAGCTTATTAACTTTTCTTGGAAAATGGAGTTGAAAGTATTTGTGCACTCATTTCTATGGAGTGCCTGAGTATGACAGATTTTATATAGGCCTATGTGTTTTTGTGTATGTGTGTGGATTTTATTTTTCCTCATTCTCTGCAGTGACAGAATGCTCTCGCCCACTGCACTGCAGTGTGCCTTCAGCTGAAGAAGAGCACCTGCCTGACCAGCACGGGCTCTCACATTTCGAGCGTCTGAGGGCTCAGCTGTTGAGTGGAAAGGCCTCCGACGCCTCGCAGGGGTCCACCGACTGCAAGCTGTGCGGACGGAGCTTCTGCCTCCAGGAGACCCTCCGGATACACCAGCTCCTGCACAGAATGGACGGCGTGTGTAGCTGTGCGGTGTGTGGGCGGACTGCGGAAGCAGGCTGCCCGTCCAGGCGGGACCCGTATCGGTGCGACGACTGCGGAAAGAACTTTGCTCACCAGAGGAGTCTGAAGAGGCACCAGCGCATGCACCAAGTGGGGCCCCTTTGTGCAGATGGATAGCATTGTGCTTGTCCTGGCCTGCAAGCTGAAAAGGCTGTGGACTTGTAAAACAAAAGTCGTTTATTTTTAAATGTGTATATATATATATTTTTTTTTTATCTGTAGGCATTCTCAAAAAATGTCTTGTTTGTAAGAAACTCCACCCACCTAATCGGCTAAGCTCCAGTTTCTCCACAGTACTTGGGGTGCACATACCACTTGTCTGTATGACGCCTGTCTACACCTGCCGGATGAGGGACGTGATTTAACCTTCTTGATTAAATTCTGAGCTGCCGGCCCCACAGAATGTTCTGTCCACTGGTGGGGGTTGTTGGTACTGCTACATAGTACAGTCCTCTACCATTTGTCATAGCCTTGGTTTTTTGGGTGTTCTGAAGAGACCGGAAGTCTGGTATGGTTATTCTTGAAGGCACCTGTTTTTTGTTTTTTTTTAATAATCTGTTCCGCATACCTGTTCTATATACATCAGCTGTTTTCAACAGCAGTTCTTGGCCTCGTTGCTACAGATGAAACTGCCCAACCAGACAGCAATTCTACTCATCAGCCAATCGCCCTCTCCTTTCTGTGTGCAGAGTGAAAAAAAATCACGAGCTGTATTGTATTTTTTTTGTAATGACACACAACATAGTTCATGTTTTCATATTTTTATAATTAAAAACATTCTATTGAAACACGATAGGTTATGACAATGTGTACAAATAAAATAAAAATTGAGTTTCCGTATTCATGACCTGCTTTGAAAGGACACCATTGTAAAGCGAGTGGGGGGGGGGGTGAAGGGAAATGGACGTCACAACAAACAACTTCAGTAAACATTCAAGAACGGACTTCTTCCTTTCTAGTGAAAGAAAAAAATCTGATTTTGTAGGCAAAAAATATGGCAGAAGCATTCCTTCACA
The DNA here is from genome assembly GCA_029718625.1 of Synaphobranchus kaupii. Lineage (NCBI taxonomy): Eukaryota > Metazoa > Chordata > Actinopteri > Anguilliformes > Synaphobranchidae > Synaphobranchus > Synaphobranchus kaupii. The sequence continues at coordinate 19,431,347 of CM056378.1, forward strand.
GTTTGTAAATCCTTCTGGTGAAATGGTGGGAACTGTGTTCATTGTTCAGCTGGAGGTTCCACTGAAAGGTAATTCTTCATTACAAAATAATCACTCGGTCCACTTATCAGTTCTGATGGGACCTGGCAATCTCACACTGTGTTCGTTGTCCATTTTTACTTATTTTATTTTTTGCAGCTGACACAGGGCATTACGTTCACTTTGAGATTCGTGGATAGCCTTTCGTTATGAGACCATTAGTCACCTCAGCCGAACCAATCCCCACCCACCCAACATTTAAAATTTTCAATCTCGGCTTCTCAAGTTGAAACCTTTTACAGTTCACTAAGTTTGTCAGCCTTGTTTGTTTGAGAGTGATGCAAGAAAACATTCAAACAAATAAAAAATTCCTGTAAAAATAAATCTATAAAATAGACTGAACATACTAGCTATCCTTCAAACATTTCCAAGTGTCTAGCATTACTCGGTTACATACAATTTGCTGTCTCCTTTCACTTTTTCTCCTTTGATATTAAGGTTGAGTTATTTTAAATCGTGAGTATGGAAACACTGCTTTGTGGAACTGTAGTTTCAGTACATCAATTTCAAATAAAGACAAATAACCTGAGAAGTGATGCATGATTTCAATAAACCGAGTCCGTTACAGAACCCAGAATAAAATAGAAAAGTATCGTAATTGTTTAGCAAATCTAAAAAAAAAACACAAAGACTGAAATAACCAATCAACGCATGACAATGAATTTCCCAAATGAGATCCTATTAGGGATAAAACATCTCTGTGTCTGAACAGACACAAAAGCAGAAGATGGGATTGATATGCCGTGACTCTTATTACTGTTTCAAAACCTGATGTGCTTGGTTAAGTCTGAGAATTCCACTTCTTTTTGTCAAGGAAAGATTAGTCTCAATGGAAAGAGGGCTGTCTGGGTTGAGGGCTGTCTGCTTTCCGCAGCTTCACTATGGTGCACGTCCATCGGCCTGGACTGTGCTTGGGCTCTACCATCTCCTCGTCTTCCCTCGCCCTACAGGGCTTCTCCATGATCCAAGCCCATGTCCCTCGCGCCAGCGCCGTGCAGCCGCCTCCCTTCTTCTCCGTCCTCTTCCTCCATGTCCTCTTCTTCCTCTTCCTCCTCTTCCTCGTCTTCTTCCTCCTCTTCTGTCCCGTCCAGCGAGTCATCTGCTCCCAGCATGGCCTGCTGCATGGCCAGCGTGGCGGAATCAGACGACAGCGGCTGCAGGCTGTCCCCGGCCATGGACCCTGCAGGACAGATGGGTGGATGTTGGCCGATGCACAGTTCAAACTAAATTATGCAGTTGTTTTAGTTTTTAATTTCCCAAAACAATTTTATGTTTCCATTTTTCTTTTATTCTCCCAATTTTGAAGGTCCAATCTTAAGTGTAGCCCTGTTCTATCACTGCAAACGTTCTCTGTCAATTCAGTTGATGTGAAGTGCAGTAATGGCGACATTCACTGAAATTTGTATGTGGAATGAGAAAGACTGGATGAGAAAGCCACATTAAAAAGGGTCCCTTTGAGTTTTCACTCTGCCGAAGGATTTTGTTGTCCTGTATGCATCAAAAACTAAAAAGAGCAGGAGCAAATGGCAATGAGCTGAAGGCTTTTTTTTTGCTCTGGCCATGAAAACTGACAGCTAGTATACTTTCAATCTGAACATATGGCCTATAGGAGATCTCAAAACACTGACTTCAACACACCTCACCCAACCAAGGGGAATACCTTTACATAGATACAAAGCACTTAGAATGATCAATGTCTTGTATACCACATTACAGTGGATGACACAGACATTTTCTTTTGGAATAAGGCTATTTACACCTTTGAAAAGAAAGCAATTGGATTGCAATCTCAAATATGTTTAGGCATCTTTATCCAAATCACTTAGAAAATGGATGAGGAGAACATGGCCACTGTACACGTGATTCATACAGTGAGGAGGCAGTATGACAAGGAGACTTGGGACTTCACTGCCTTTTCTGTCACTAAATCGCTGACTTTCACTGCTTCTGGAAGTGGCATAAAATTGTAGAATTGTACATTTTTTTCTGCTTTGTATGGAAAAAAATATATACAGACAGATTATCTTTGCTATTTAATTTCTGTTACTATTGTTGCTATGTTCAACCTGTGTCTCTATGCCCCAATGAGAAAGTATTGGGGGCAATCTGGGGACAACTGACTACAACCGAAAGAGGATTATTCTGGAGACAAAACCTGCTGTGTTTGTTCAAAGGTGACAGTTCAGGGGGCATTTTCTGTCATATTTTGGGTCTTATTGGCATCAGTAATGATAACAGAAGTGAAGGAGGAGGAGACTGACCGTCAGAGTTGCTGGTGGAGTTTGGGCCATGCGCCGGGATGACACCTGACATGATGGAATCAGGCCAGAAGCGCTGGGTGGGCCGGTGCTGTGACTTCATCTTCTTGGCCTTGGGTGCTGGGTCAGGGTTACTGGCATCCAGCATGGGCTGGAGGATCCGCCTGCGGGCGTTGATGAACCTGCCCAGGGTGAGACGGGAGAGCAGTGCATTATGGGTCTAATACAACACTGGTGATATACCTTCACATCACTTTTAATCATTAACATGTCACTATTTAGATGTAACATTACATATTTTCTTCTATGTGTGTGTCTATCTGAGATTACAGAGAAACTGAAGACTCTCAGCATAATCTCAGAAGGGGTCTAAAGAATTGTGAGAATATTACAGGACCACTAGAGGGAGCCAGATTATTGTGGAGGCCAGAATAGTTTCAGGAACTGCAACATTCTGGAAGGTTAAGTGTTTTTACTATAAGCACTGACAATTTTGATCAGAGAACTATAAGATCTTTGAGAAATGAAAAACTGCAACCACAGAATCCAAAGCTAGAGGGAGAGCCATGTTGGCCACTATTCCTAATAGTCATAATTTTACCATTGATGAAGGATTCTTACCAGTTGTTGACTTGTAGTAAGGTCAGATTTGTTTGTCCTGCTATCTGTCTCTTCTCATCCTCCGTAGGGTATGGGTGCTAAAGATGAATAAGTTTGAAAAAGAAGAGAATTACTCAAATCAAGTATCGAGTCCTCCGACAGCTACAATCTAATCCACTACCTCACGTGAAGACAAGGAAGACACTGTAAGCAGCAATAAAGCTGTTTTGATCTTCATGTTCTTCACAATGAAAGCTATTCCATAATGGTTTGTCCAGGAGTCTGAAGAACCCACGTAACCCTGTAGATGTGTTTTTCCCTAAACCCCCCCTCTGCTCACCATGAGGTGCTGAAAGAGCCAGGAGCGCATGATGTTGGTGGCCTGCTTTGGAAGGACCCCCCGCTTGTTTTTTGACTTCTTATCATCCCCTTCCAGGAGGGCGGAGAGGTCCAGGTTTAACTAGGGGGAAGAGCACGGGGTAGTTTAGTGTTGCCATGGTAACAGGGACCTGCCATCACAACATAAAGAGGGGAGGTATCTGGCAATCAGGCCTTTTACAATCGTATCAAGCACCACACCCTAACACCCCCTGCCTCAGTGCACGCTGGATCACTCACTGTTACTCAGAGGTGTAAAATCCTGGTTCACAAAGTATAAGTCCTCCCCAGTATTTTGTTCCAATCACATGGATTTGCTAATTAGCACAATTCTTCAGCCAGGAGGTAAAGCGAATTAGTGAAATCAGCTGTGTGAATTCATGGGTGGAAGACAAACATGGCAGGACTTTTACTTTCTGACCCCTGGACTTTCCACCTCTGCTGTTACTGTATCGCCATCCCCACACTTTGAACGTGTATTTCTCAAGTTGATATTTTGAACACAGTAAGACAATTATCCATTGCTACAAAACACATATTGTCACTCAGGGTGAGCCAGGTAGGCTACTTACAAGAATGTTCTGCAGGAGGCGTGGATGTAACATACAACCCAACCTGTACAGTTAGCTTGCCAAATTCAACAGCAGACTGGCAGGTTTCAAAGGACTCAGTCACAGGCGAAAAGGCAAAGCCATCAGAAGGAGCACATTTCAGATCAGAGACTCAAGGCCATTTTGAGCGTGATACTGATGTGAATTATCTCAGTGGGAAACAGCTTCAACAGCACTAATTAAACAGGCCAAGGAAGACTCATTTAGGGCCTTTTCAAACCCATCTGCAATGCACTGTAATTTGGATCCTCACACTACCTTACACTGTCACCTAAAGTTTATAATAGGACAGCCTGACATGCTATATTTTACCAAGTTAACAGTAGGTGTTAATCTTGGCTAGGTATTGAGATCATTTACAAGTCACTTACAATTACTACTCAAACAGGCAGGAACAAAATAATGAAAACTTAAGATAAATGCATCTGTTTTTTTTGTTTTTTTTAAATCTCTGTCATGAAGTCAAAAATGTGTCAAAGATTCTAATCACATACAAATCGATTAAGTTGTGGTAAGTGCAGAACATACACATTTGCAGTAAAATCAAGAAATAGAGACCACACATTACTCTAATTTTCCAAGATGAATTAAATTTATTTTAGCAAAATTTAAAATACTGACTCTAGAATTTCTAGAATGTTTTAGGCCAAGGTTCAATCAACATTTTTGTTTTGAAGCTAAAATTAGTAAATACAATCAAATTACCAAAAAATGGGTAGATAGGCTAAACAAATTAAATAAATGTATTTTAAAAATGCAGAGAGTAGTCTAGCTGATGATGTTGAAATAAATGTATTTTACTGATAAGTACCAGTAACAACAGAGCTGGTTGCCATTGCAAAAATGTGTCACATGGAAAACTCTCCTTCTCTGCCCTCAGCTCTAAGAACATGAGATCCAGAAGCAGGATAAATTAATTAGCAGAGCAGTGGGAGAATGCAATTTCCAAGCAGTTGTTGTTGTAGCTCTTTTCCTAAGATGCATATAGTAGGAGGTCTTTGAGATATCCACCAAAGCCACCGCTGTCTGTCAAACACAAGCTCAATTCTTAGCAAAGTCATTGTGCTCTTCCCGCCTTATCTATATGCCACAGTTACATGTGTGGAATATCAAATGTATCCTACATTTCTCTGATCCCCTTTTGTGACAAAAACCTAATGAAAACAACTCATTTGTTTATGCTTCGGTCTAGGGGTCTGGCCCTAGAATTACAGAAAACAAGGGTGTTAACAACTGCATTCCTATCTGTGAATTCCAAACCCAGGATATAATGCATCTAATGGACTTGGGCAATTCATAGCAGGTCTTAATAAAACTCCTGTCAAAGGCATATACTATTTTATATTTAAATTATATTCTGCTGAATTATGTTTAATAATCCCCAGCCACGGTTTTCTTTTTTTAATTTTTTGGCTTCACTATTGAATATTCTGGTATATAGAGCACCACTCTACTGTAATATAGCAAGTATGATTTTTAAAAGTTACGATTATACACTACTATCTGCAGACAACATTAGACATAATTTATAAATTGCACATCAATATATTATTTTGTATTACAGCCGTGTATATTTCACCATATTAGTAAAAGTGATTTCAGGTGTTTAACCAGTCATATACTGAAGTGTTTGATGTTTGACAGTGCCAATTAGGACCATATAATCATAATCTCTCAATTTTACTGCAGCAAATGTTTCTCTGGAACTAATGCAGCAATGTCATACAGTTAAATCCAATATGCAGTTTTTAATTCTGGTTTATAGCAGATCCATCTTTGAGAAGAGACAGGTTTGTGCGTTTGGGGCAGGGTTCAAACCTCTTACCTGTGCATTTTGTATCTGGATAGTTCCCTGGGGTAACGCCTGGGTCAAAACCTGCCCATGTGATGTAACCATGGAAACAGGCTGATATAATGTCCCACCTGGATGAAACACAGTCAGTAGACAGGTAGTATCATAAACTAATTAAACTGGTTCACATGAAAACCAAGCATGCTATTAAATAATATTAACACTTGTCAGAAAGCTTCTCAGTCTGATTTGTGTAGCTGCAGCGTAGTAGAGAATGAGAAGTCCCAGTTTTAGCTATTCATATTTAAGTAAATTTGTCACGAATGAATAACATCAAGGTTCCAAACTGAAATAGCATTATAACAAATTATCACAGGACCTGTACTAGAAATCTTTGTCTTTGCACTCGTTCAATATCTGGCTGCTGTAGCGTGTTCTAGCTATGTACAACCTAAAATGTGAGAAGTAAGCTTATGTAAATAATCTACAAATTAATAGCTAAATCATAATCTCAAGAAACTAACAGTAGCAGCATGGCACATTGGCTGCTTAGACAAGAAACAACATTATGGTGAATTGACTGTACTGAAGGTCAAGATACTGCAGAATCATAATTGTGGTAACCTTTGCATGTTCTCATGTTCGAAGCCAAATAAGAAAAGTTACAAAATGCTTAACATAAGGATAATTAGGGGAACATTTTCATGTATTTTTAATTGACGGTCCTATTGAGAGTTCCTGCCTCATTAAGCCTTTTCTCTACACAAGGAGTCCCCATAACAGCATGCACTTGTCCTGAGAGAGAGACAGGGTGTCTTCTTTTAACAACTGCCCATCAGATACTCATACGGAAGGCCAACTCACCTGATACTTGTGAGTTGATGGTGGTCATGGCAACGTTCCCTTGCTGTAAGGGGCTGGTGGGTACCACGATGCCCGAGGGGTTGACAGAACTGGAGACTGTCGTCATGGAAGCGGAGGTTTGCAGCAAATCCTTTCAGGGATGATGAGAAAAACAGAAATCAAGATAGGGGTAAAACGTAGGCTTCTTTAAGATGCGCAACTAAACAAAGAGATATGAATGTAATAGATGGCTATAATGTAGACTTCTTTAAGGTGCTCAACTAAACAAAGAGATATGAATGTAATAGTTGGTTAAATAGAGATGTAGGTGCACGTCTCACACAGTAGCAGATACGCTGGGTGTTCTTCTGTCAAAACAAATGGCAAGCAACTATTTTCCATCATCTGAAGAGTGGGTGATATATTTTTGATAACTTTTGATAACTCCTTCTATTTATGGCCTTAAAGGGATAGTTCACCCATTTTGAAAAATTTTATATTGTTTTACTTACCCCAGAAATAGAATGTAAGGCCGTAGTGATGCTGTCCTGGTCTCACCGTTGTTGCTAAAATTGGCCAAATCTGAATTGGAACAATTCTAACAACTAGCATCTTGCCATTGGATTTAATTGCCCCCCGGCTAACTTTGTGTAAATAACCGCCTAAATCCATCTGAAATTGTTAAATAAACAAAGGTATAGTTTATAGTATGTACTATAAATTTTGTATGCTGAAATAGCATATGGAAAAGTTGCCAAAAACATTTTTCATCAACACTAGACCTACTGTGCAGCAGTGTGCTGTTCCTAGGTGGCTCGCGTGGGAGGGTGGGAGTGTGGAGGGGATGTTTCACAACAAGGGGATGTTTCAAAACAAGCTTACCATAGAAGAAGAAAACAAGAAGCAGCTTGTCACAACGTTCTTGTGCGGAGTGATACTAAAAGTTGCCGGCTCTTTTACCGGATGTTCATAACTTAAATCTAAACAGAAGCTGAAACGACATAATCATATACAGTAATTTGAGTGAAAATATCATCCTTGTGCACTCGGTAATCATATGTGCATTTTTGTTTCCGACAACGACACTTGTAAACCTGTTGTTAAACCTTATTTGAGTGGATTTAGGAGGTTATTTAAACAAAAGTTAGCCAATCCAATGGCAAGATGCTAATTGGGAGCATTGTTCCAATTCAGGTCTAGCCAATTTTATCTACAATGCTGAGACCAGGACAGCATCACTATGGCTTTACATACTATGTCGGGGGTAAGTGAAACCATATAAACTTTTTCAAAATGGGTGAACTATCCCTTTAAACCATCACTCTGCTGCCAGATATGCAGTAGATATGGATGGATCACTTGAAGGGTTGTTTCTCCTGACTCATCTTCCTATTGAACTTTATTGGAAAATAAGTCAGGAGAAACAGCCCTTAAAGTGATCCGTCCATATCTACTGCATATCTGGCAGCAGAGTGATGGTTTAAGCCAATAAATAAAAGGCAGGGCATTTGTTTGTTACCTCAGACCCTTGATGACGTACAGCCATTTAGCCAACCATGTGTTCCATACTATTCCCGATTCATTTACAGCTTAACCTAGCCCCACCCCCCAATTCCCATAGAGATCCATTCAAATGCAGAGAGGTTATACTATCGGTTGTAACAGCACCTGGAAACTACATTGCACCACACCGTAGACCAGGGGTGGGCAACCTCGTCCGAAAAGGGCTGGTGTGGGTGCAGGTTTTTGTTTTAGCCCAGCACTAAGACACTTGATTCAACTAACTAACTAATCATGGTCTTCAATCAAGATCCCCACCTCTGATCTATGGTGTGGTGCAGTGGATGTACAGTTTCACACACAATGGTACAGCATGGTACAGACACACACAATGGTACAGCATGGTACAGACACACATAATGAAACAGAGACTGAGAATCATAGGGAGGTCAGTCTCGACTCCAGACGCTTTCGACTTCAAAGATTCTCAGGAATCATGAGCGCTGCCACCCCTTCATTTCACCAGGTCATCTTGGGCGATCACTGTTTATTTCGGCTTTCAATTTGGACACTGTCCCCTTCCAGAGGAACCATTTTTAGGCATATCAACCGTATAAATCAGCCTATTCATAAGGACTCCCAGGGGGGGGGGGGGGGGGGGGAACGGTTGGATTTTATTTCACAACTGCTTCAGTCATTTCCTATTACCTCTGGTACTGCTGTACACACTCTTCCCACAGGCACTCCTCCCACTGATGTTTTTGTTAAATTTTTCCCATTTCCCCCCCTCATGTTTATTATTATTATTGCTTGCAAGACAGCGACTACACCACATGCTAAACAGGGACAGAGCTGAGGCTAGGTGTATGCCCCACTGATGACAGATGGCAACCTGTAGGCATGTAGCGAATTGTACAGTGGAGACTAATCTTTACGCACTATGTCTACAGCTATCACTATAGAAGCTTTCGCCACTGTTTCTGCCACTAACTACGCCAGCAGCAATGCTGTTACTACTGACGCAGTAAAGTTCTAAAAGAAAAAGCCTCGTAACAATATATTATTTATTTTAGAATGACAATATATTGTGTATATTATGTATAATGTAAAGAGCTCGTTGATGAATGAACCGCCGTGGGTTCTTAATATGGGCCCATGGAAAGAAGGGAATGGCGAAGACAATTCCAGACAACGAAGAGGCAAGACACTGCGAAGAGCACAATCAAGACCTGTTCTGTAGTAAACATAATCTCTTCAGACAACTCAAACATCTCAACAATTAGCGCTGTCCTCATCACGACATCTCGCCGTAATTATTTCAGCTTGAAGAACAATTAACATAAAAAGGTGGCAGGCTTTCCATCTCATTAGACTCACCCGCCTTTTGTGTGTGTGTGTGTGTGTGTGTGTGTGTGTGTGTGTGTGTGTGTGTGTGTGTGTGTGTGTGTGTGTGTGTGTGTGTGTGTGTGTGTGTGTGTGTGTGTGTGTGTGTGTGTGTGTGTGTGTGTGTGTGTGTGGAAAATGTTAAAGGAAATGAGCATGTCAATCTGCCGGGATCCGAAATATCCCCTTTTTTCTTCCCCTCTCTTTAGAATCGCACCAATCTCATTTTCCCATTCTCTGTCTCTCGAAGTCTCTATCTTCTCCTTTTGTAAGTATGCATCTTTTTACGATGCATCTCAGTGGACAGATGTACCTGGTTACCTTGGAAACGTGCATAAAATTCCCTGAAGTTCTAATTTTCCTGCAGAACCTTTTTTATTTTTTTAAATAAATAAATAAAATAACAAATCAGTCAGTTATCTTTGCTGTGTACTGTGTGAACACCAAGGGAATTCCAGGCTCGCACACAGTACGTGTGCAGAAAGGAAGCTTGGATCCCTTATCAAAACAAATCCACTCATTTCCTTTAGAGGTCCAGCCCAATTGCAGTTAACAGTTGGAGCAGACTGATAGCATAAGCTTCATAGCATGATGATGAGGGCACAAAATTATACGGTAATTATTGTATTTTAAGGGGATAATTTACTGAGGCAGGAGGCTTATTATAATAAACAATAATGTTGCACATTATGAATGGTTACTATTGTCCACTCAAATTTTTTTCAAGCCATTACTATTTTTCTTAGCTGCACAATACACACAACATACTGTATGTGCATATGTGCATGCACACGTGTGGGTGTGTGTATATATATATATATATATATATGCATGTGTATATATTAGAGAATGTTCAAAAGATCCACTCAAATCTGTCAGCATGTGAAGCTCCAAACCCCTGCAGTATGAACACAATTAAAAATCTGTGGATATGAGATCTGTCTTTATACTCGGAAGACACTAACAAATGTGGTCTACATGAGAATATACATAAGAAAATAAGTACAACACGTTTCTGTCTTTAATATAGGGATTTAAAAATACTAATTTAGATTATCACTGAGACTTGAGAGACTCTTTTCCAAACTGATTCAGATCAACATAAAAAGCTGTGTATTGTAAAAGCACCTTTGCAGAGGTTCTATTAGTTAAGGGATAAAAAGAGAAATTTTGACAACTCTGTAGTTTATATTTAAAATTATAGCTGCACTGAAAAACAGCTGTCCGAGTTTCAAAGGGGAGTATTAATTCAAATCCCAGGACAAGATACTCAGCAAACCTTTTCACACCACAAAATGTGGTTTGCTTGCAGTACTGAAACTCGCCAGAGGAGTTCTGTCACCTGATGCAGGTTGAGGGAGGTTTGCGATGGGGAGTAAGGGCCGCCCATGTCATTCCTCAGCAGGTTATCGCTGTGCATCTTGGTCTTAAGGCATGTGATGTATCGATTGCAGAAGTCTTTGCAGAGTTCGTTGACCTTCTCTAGCTCCAACAAGTGGATGCGGAGCACCTGAATGGCTTTCACCATCTGAGGAGAAAAGAGATGGACAAGTCCATTATGATGTCACAAGGGTCACCTCAGGGTCGCCGGCTGTCCTACAAGATTCCTTTCAAATCAATGCTGTCCAAACCCCCGAACAGTTCAGTGGTCCAAACAGCAAAATCTTGAGTCTTAAAAATCTCAGCCCAGTTATATTTCTGTATTCTATGAAAGAAAAAAATTGAAATTAGTGTTTGAAAGTTCATATAAAATAACCTTATATATTTACAACTACACATCAAATACTCTGCAAGTGCATAATATTTAAATACTTTTCAAAGAGTTTTAAACTATTTTACCCAACTCGGTTTTCCAACAGTGAGCTTTCAAAGTCAGTACCCAAGGGCAGGAGAACGGCGGGAAAAGTGCATCTCAGAAGAGGGGATAAATCTGGCAATTACTGCAACTAATTTGCTCGGGGCCAGGGGCCGTCCCTCTCTGCGCCCAAGCACACAATATAACTGTCCTGGCAGAGAGTTACATTGCACCAGGGCTTCCTGTGACCAGCGCCTCGTAAAGCACGCAGACACACACTTTAACCGAATGAGCACTCGCCGGATGAACGTCCCTGTAATGATGACTTCTAATCACTGCTGGCTATCACAGAAGGAGAGAGAGAGAGAGGGAGTTAAAAGGAAGGGAAGACAGAAGGAGAGCGCGGTGCAGTTTTATGAAAAGTGATCATTGATTCTATTGTACCCTGAGGCGTCCGTTCGCTTGTACAGCCAGACGGCCTTGCTAATACAGCAATTACTTGATTACAGTTTGCATCTTGGGCTGTATATGTAAGTGGTGCACTGCTTCAGCTCCATTTGGGTCGTTGAGAATGAGCTATTGTGCAAAAAAGGCGCAGAATGACGCAGCGGGAGGCACTGCGATGGTGACAGGAGTAAAGGAGCGTAAAGGAGTGAAAGTTTGTGTGTGTGTGTGAGCTGAGTGTGTGTGTGAGCTGAGTGTGTGTGTGAGCGTACACGTGCGTGTATTGAAAGAGGACCGGTGTCCAAACACAAACTGACCAGGTTGTCCAGTTCAGGGTCCTCGCTGAAGAAAGGCTTGTGGTCCTGCTCCTGCTGGTGGACGAAGTTCTCGATGTCGACGTCGAAGCTGGCGGAGGTGATGCACTCTGACCCCTGTGTGGCCTGCTCACACTTCTCAAACAGCAGCGCCAGCAGGGGAAACAGGGGGTGTCTGTGAAAGGTCAAAGGTTGTCAACTCCTTTGTCCTGATCTTTTGTGTGACAGATTTAAGAGATATATAGCAGTTTATTTATTTTTTTGTGAGAACAATTTTTCACCAGTTATATTTGATGTTTTAACGATTAAACCACAGACAACCATAGCGTACAGAACAATATCAAGGAACAGAGCAGACATTAAGACTACATGAATAAACCTTGTGAATTTATTTAAAAACATATTTCTGCAAGTTGCCAAATTCAAACCTTAAATCACAATGTAAATTTCTAAAGAAAAACAGGTTTGCATTAACAATTTAAAATTTGTATTTGGACTTAGTGCCAAATGCAGAGTGCTTGTTAAAGAAAAACATGTTTGGAACAACAACAAAATAAGTCTTGTGAGGGCTGGTGGTCTCAGGGTGCTGGGGTCAGTGTAAGGTTAATGTGTTTGGAGAAGGAGAGGGAGGTCTCCAGTCTGTGGGCACAGGAGGCAAAGAAGGGGGCCAGTCTCTGGCTGAACCCCGCTACTCTCAGTTGCAGCCTTCAATAGCCCCGTGTATTAGACTCCAATCTAACTCATCCAGCTCTAATGCAGTTCCTTCCAGGGTATGTGTGAGGAATATTAAACAGGCTGGAATCCACAGACCCTCCATAAACACTTTGAGGCCCAGTTACAGCACACACACACACACACACACACACTCATGTGCAGACACACACACACATACACAGTCCCGCATGCGCGCACGCACACGCATAGTCACATACACATACACACACACACACACACACACACACACACACACACACACACATGCACGCAACCTGGGATATGCTGTAGGGATCTGCAAGAAAATAACAAACCCGGAAACATGCTGATTGTAATGTAACGTGATGTAATGTATACCTCTATGCTGAGTGACATTGAAAAGCCCTGAAAAGTCTTCATTATGATGAAGAGCACTTGTTCCTCAGACAATGAAGAAGGTGAAGTTGGGTGAAACACATCCCTTTTCGCAAATGAAAGCATTTGAAGATACTTTTTCCTGTCGATGTGGGAGCTATTAATAGTTCACTCCTCAGACATTGCCACACAGCAGTGTCCCACACATTAGTCTGTTGGAATTATGTCAGATGTGAGACATCAGACCACCTCATAGATATAAGTGTAGTGTCAGTAGCTGAGATGGAGTGCTAGGGTGCAGCTCCAACTGGAAGCTAGGGTATGGGAAAACTGTGGGTCAATTTAACAGCTTATGAATGCGGAAATGAAAAAATGAAATGACTTAATAGATCAAATGGCTAAACAACAGAATGAATGAATTCTCAGAGGATACGTTTTCGGGGTGGTGGGGAGGTGTCAGTACTGCAGAGGGCTCTCTTTGCTTGCAGGCACACTTCCCAGTTCACACTCAAAATAAGCTTTTCCCTGCCTGGGCAGCAGGTCTGAGGCAAAGAGAGCCCACAGCCAGTGCACAGGGAGCTCACAGACAGTACACAGAGAGCTCACAGACAGTGCACAGAGAGCTCACAGACAGTGCATAGAGAGCTCACAGACCGCACACAGAGAGCTCACAGACAGTACACAGAGAGCTCACAGACCGCACACAGAGAGCTCACAGACAGTGCATAGAGACCTCACAGACCGCACACAGAGAGCTCACAGACAGTGCACAGAGAGCTCACAGACAGTGCACAGAGAGCTCACAGACAGTGCATAGGGAGCTCACAGACCGCACACAGAGAGCTCACAGACAGTGCACAGAGAGCTCACAGACAGTGCATAGAGACCTCACAGACCGCACACAGAGAGCTCACAGACAGTGCACAGAGAGCTCACAGACAGTGCACAGAGAGCTCACAGACAGTGCACAGAGAGCTCACAGACAGTGCATAGGGAGCTCACAGACCGCACACAGAGAGCTCACAGACAGTGCATAGGGAACTCACAGACAGCACACAGAGAGCTCACAGACAGTGCACAGAGAGCTCACAGGCAGTGCATAGGGAGCTCACAGACAGTACACAGAGAGCTCACAGACAGTGCATAGGGAGCTCACAGACAGTACACAGAGAGCTCACAGACAGTACACAGGGAGCTTACAGACAGTGCACAGGGAGGTCACAAACAATGCATAGGGAGCTCACAGACAGTGCATAGGGAACTCACAGACAGCACACAGAGAGCTCACAGACAGTGCATAGGGAGCTCACAGACAGTGCATAGGGAACTCACAGACAGTTCACAGAGTTCACAGCCAGAGCATAAAGAGCACATAGACAGTGCACAGAGTTCACAGACAGAACACAGAGAGTTCATAGACAGCACACAGAGAGCACGTAGACAGTGCACAGAGTTCACAAACTCAACTATTTGAGCATTGATTCAACTGTAGGTACACTCTATACATAACCATGCCAGAAGGGAAATCTGGGGCTAAATCATGCCAATATGCCCTTTCACTTTGAGATGAATTTGCATCTCCATAGGTAATTTCCCAATGGCGTTTTTGACACGCATGGTTTCAAAAGTAATGAAGCTTTTTTTAACAGAACAGAAGATAATTTTTCCTGCGAGAGACCACGAGACAATGGGAGGCATTCTTCTCTCCCATGGAGTGGAGGGTAAGGTAGCATAGGCTCCTGAAAGGGCTTCATCCCGAAAGGGCATCACAGCAGTGCTCTAAAACAGGCTTCACACCGCGTTCTCCCCAGCCCAGCGAATAAAGACATCTCCCGCAGTGCTCGGCACACCATGCTCAAATCTCTCCTTTATGGATGATACAGACCCCAGGAAAACACTTGTATGCTTCCAGATTGACTGGTGATCAGTGAGTGTCAGTAGATGTGTGCCTTGAGTCCGGTGGTTTAATTTGAATGCTGGTACATCACCAAGGGAGTGGCATGACCACATATTTAATTAGAATACAGGACTAAACTCTTAGGTGCACTGCCTGTGGAAGATGTATGCGTGTGTGTGTGTGTGTGTGTGTGTGTGTGTGTGTGTGTGTGTGTGTGTGTGTGTGTGTGTGTGTGTGTGTGTGTGTGTGTGTGTGTGTGTGTGTGTTTGTGTGTGCGTGTGCTTGTGTGCGTGTCTGTGTGTTTGTGTACGTGTGTGTGTGCGTGCGTGTGTGTGTGTGTGTGTGTGTGTGTGTGTGTGTGTGTGTGTGTGTGTGTGTGTGTGTGTGTGTGTGTGTGCGTGTGTTTGTGTGTGCGTGTGCGTGTGCTTGTGTGCGTGTGTTTTGAGGATGCATGACCATTTGTGCTGAGGCATTTCCAAGTCCCTTTCATCAAACTTCAGTAAAAATAAAACTCTGGTTCTTGCATCTCTTGATTCAGACATATTTCTCCATAGAGAGGCACGTTTGAAGCAGGCAAAACCGCACTGTAATTATACACAGGATCTCAGAGATTCATTACCAAAACTATAGCACCTCATTAGGGAAATGAAGGTGTTTTACCATTGTTAATATCAAGGAAACTGGACTGAAATAAAGCATTGCAACTCCGGACTCATACACAAACCTAGCAATTATATTAAAGCGGGCATAAATATTAAAGAAGTATTAATACACGTAGTACTACTTAGTTATATTTCCGTGTCATAAAATTCTTATTTGTACAGAATATAATTTCGGCTCAGTTTTTCAAACCAACAGAAAATGGGTGACAAACAAAAAAAGGATAATGAGTTTTAAATAGATAAGCACTCCCAATTTGCATTTCTCTCAACAGTCAAAATAAGGGCTTTGTCTTTTGACAAATTATGGAACTGTCTCTCCCCCGATTGCAAATAATTTATCCTTTTGATAATAATATACAGATTAAACTGTTGAACTGCATGCATACATTAACAAGAGGCATTACAAGGAATTCCAGGTTGAAATCAAAAACCTGCTGAATATACTTTTGAAAAAGTATTTTCAACAAACAGAGTGGCAGTGAGAAGAGAAGGCTTAGGTGGGTGGTGGGGGCAGAAAGAACGAGAGAGAGAGAAAGAGAGAGAGATAGAGAGAAAGAGAAAGAAAGAGAGAGAGACTTTTCTTAACCTGCAGGCTGGCTGACTGTATCAAAGAGAGACCTGACTCTCTGAGGAGCTGAGTCCCAGGCCCGGCAAGGCCTTGACGACACTAGTCTCTGGGGGCATGCCAGAGAGCCACAGACCCCAACAGAGCAGGGGCGAGACTCAGCCAATCATGGGTAGGGATTCATGAATCAAAAAAATGTTTTCTATTTACTTTAATTTCTTAGACAGAATCGTTAAAAGGAATTTTATAAACTTATTCAAAAGCATGGCTTTCAGCTTCAGTTTGAAATGCGGAGGTTATGTTCTTTAATCAACGCCATATTTATTCATGATGTTTTGAGCAACGATTAATTAAAACACGATTCTGGGAATCAGTTGCTGTATGAATTTAAGGTTGAATCCCAGGAAGATAAGTCATATCAAAGCAGAAGAGTCCCATTATGAAAGTCTCGTCCCAATTACCGCGGTGGTGCTTGTTCTGGTTTTGTGTTGTTTTTTAATTGTAAAAATGCAAAAGTACATTTGTATTGATTCTTTTGGGTCTGTATTTTGAGGCAGCTTGCAAAGAAAATAAATAGGGTGTTGGTGGCACATTAAGCTAAAGCACCGTTTCTGTGCATCAGTGGCCATACTGCTGGAATGGAATTCAAAAATGGGGAAGAAGGGAATTTTTCAGCATAAAGGTTGGATAGACTTGAAATAAAGTGGCAAGATGTTAGACCAACAAAAGGCAATCCGCTATACCCTCCAGCGGGTACCCGTAGAATTCCAGAGAGTACAGAGAGAGCGGGAACAATATCTAAAAACCGTTACAATCAATTGGCTGAGGGTACAAACCTCAAACTGCATACCAATGATTTAATTGAACCATTGTGTTACTACCACTGCCAGATAAATTGCTTGTGTTTATCCAAAACAACCTCAAGGAACAGTTTTAAGTAGGGAATATGTTTGCCAAGCATACATGGAACACTGAAGCTTTATAAAACCCATAAATTGAAAATTCATACATTTGTCATGTCCAACAAGACACTTTAACATGATTTTGGATTTCTCAGAGAGGTGTAAAATCCAGGTTCAGAAAGTCAAAGTCCTCCCCAGTATTTTGTTCCAATCAACTGGATTTGCTAATTAGCACAATTCTTCAGCCAGGAGGTAGAATTAATTTGTGAAATCAGCCAGCTGAGTGCATGGAAGAAACACATGGCAGGACTTTTATTTTCTGACCCCTGGATTTTACACCTCCGCAGACAGACAACACAAAATCAAGAAGCCAGGAAAATCCCAATTTCACATCAGCTACCTTTGTAGTATGCTTAGTTAAAATACAGACAAAACCGATGATGCTTGGGGGGAGATGTGAAAGGCGTGAGGCCATCTGCTTACCTGTAAACGGCTTGCTTGTCCGACTCCAGCTGCGCCTGAGGGTCAAGGGTCACGTTGGCTGGGGTGGCCCCTGCTGCCGAGGACACTGGGATGTGGACCGGCTGGGCCTTGGAGTTTGGTTGAGTAGTGCCTGTCATCTGGGCAACATCAATACACCACGATAAATGTCACCCACAGTGCAAGCCTTTTTTCTATACCCCTCTGCACAACATTGCTTGCGGAACATTTTGCCTTTCCTGGAGCCGGAAAGAAGGGAAAAGATAAGCTGCATTCCTTATGCACCTTTTTGAACGCCTGTTGGAAAATGCCAGAAGGAAATGAATCTTCTGTTGAACTTATATGGAAGTTGCAATTCATCTCTCAGTCAGATGTGTCCGTATCATCATGTCTGCTTCATCCTGGAAGACAGTGTCTCCACACACTTCCCCTCCCCCGTGGCTCACGGGCTCAAAGCCAGTCTGACTCCTTTATCTGATTTTGGCCTGATTTATTTATTTTTTTCCAGATATTTGCTTTCACAACTTATTGCTTCTTAGCTATTAAGAATTAAAGCTCTTTATTGGGGTACATAAGTTCTTCCACAAAAAGCATATCCTACAGCAAGCAGCAGTCCATTTTAACTTTGTTTATATTTTAAAAGAAAAAGGTAGCTTTATGGAAAATATTTGAAATGTTTGCAGCACGCATACACACGAATGATTCAGAACGGTTCAAAGAATATTGTAAAATTCCAATTTATTTAAACTCGGTATTTCTGTACTTTATTTCCCCAAAAAAAGAATTGCTTGAATGCACATGTTATACATGTTATATTGTATGTCTATATTGTTTTACTTACTAATCAATGTTAAACCATGTTACCTTTTACACTTACTCTGCTATCTCTCTGTACCTCCCTAAGGATAAACCTTTGGGGGGGAAAAAACCACCACCCCATTCTGTCTTATCCTGAGTCTGGGGAGCAAACACCCAATCTTAATCCTGGCTCCAAACGGGGAACCAAACAAGTACCTTCTTTATATTGTATTGGCAAGGATCTGGCGAGGCTCAAACTCAGGTCTCCGGGGGGAGAAGAGGCTACGCTAACCACTGCACTAAAGATGAATTCACCTTTAGAGGAGCGGTTAGGCCGCTACTCGGGCGTACCGCTACGCTACAACATGTACACTGGCTACATCACACTGAACTGCATGTCTCAGTGCTGCTGCGGCTTGGAATCCATCCGTGTCCCCTGACACTAATCTTCAGGCGGACGCTGATGAGGCTCCAGTGTTCCAACTATACCATGTCACCTCCTAGAATTTCACTTACATATACACACATAAATGTATCATACTCAGGCTAACCTACTCCGCTTCCAAAAGCAAAGCATATAGGACAGGAAATGTTACTGACATTGCTCAATTGACAAAATCTTTTGTATATTTCTATATTTCTATATCACGATATTTAACTATCTAGAGGGAAAGAATGCCTCAGTTGTAGTAGGAAATGGAAGAGGTCCCATAGAACATGACATGCAGAAACTATTTGCTGCATCATTTTCTTGTCTGAATTTTCTTTTAAAAACAAAACTCAAAACGAAAATTAACTTTTGTCAAAGTAAGCTTCCTTCATGATAGTAATTTCTGTCAGAATCTCTATGTATACCCTAGCTTACTACTACCGCTGGATATGAGAAGCCTTTCAGAAAATGTCTAAAGTTCCTCAAAGCACAAATCCTGGGACTTCTGTTTGTTTGTATCTCACGTTACATTTAAAGCTAGCATTAGTGTTAGCTATCCTGATCAGCTGACAGGGGTTCTTACCTGTTGACTCTCCTGGTATGATGGTGGTGGGACACTCTGTGTGGCCATCATTGTTAGTGCAGGTGCTGGGGGCACATGTTGCATCATGGGATAGCTTCACATTGAGACCTTAAATAAAAAAATAAAAACAGTAAAATAGCTGGATTCCAACAGATAGAAGCCTGTCACCTTCTTAGTTTGATTTTGAATTCAGGTATAAGCTGCAACACAGTAAAAAAAAAAGGAAGTTTGATTGTTAACACTCCCTTTTACAATGCCTTAATTACTAATAAACTAACTCAAAACAATTAAATGGTAAATTGTTTAGAGAGGATGGCACCAAGTATATATAGAGATATTTATATTTTTATACATATAACTTTAGTGCAGATCTAGAATCAAATCTTTCACTGTGAAGAGGTAATCATTCAATAAATGTATCAAAATTTGTCTGAGCTCTCTCTCTCTCTCTCTCTACTTCAAAAGAAAAGAAGTGCGAAAGACACACAACCAACTCTCAGATCACATCACAAGCTCATTAAATCTTCAGTCACTGGGCTAATTGACATCCAGTCGAGCAGGGGCTGGTCCCTAAGCTGGGGGTGGTCCCAGAACAGGGTCCCTGAGGGTCGTCCACCGCAGAGCCGGTGTAAAAATAATTGCCTGACACTGAACATCCCGGGAATTGATGAGACAACAATACAGACACCCAATCTCCCACCTGCAGCTCACCTGCTCACCTGACTCCCACCGACGTACCTGCCCATGAGAACCGTCCCATGAGGTCCTCCTACTTCACCCATCGGCTGGCCACTTACACCGTGCAGCATTACCTTCTAGCTGCCCTCACTGCCTCCACCATCATACGTCTGCAGCTCAATCCACAATGTTGCTGCCCATCTGATCAACACCCTCCCCCGGGTGTTACATATTCAAAAGATCATCAGACCCAAAACCTACCACACCTCCATTCTGCTAAGTCTGGCCCTTCCCCACCGTGTGTCTGCACTTCCAGGTCATGCCCCCTGCCCATCTTCTGACACAGACTCAAGACTCTCCTCTTTAGATTGCGCCATGACACCCCAGGCCCTGGTATAGATAATATAACTGTTTAAAGATAGGTTAGCTATCTAGTGGTGCCTTCTTTTGTTACAATATAAATTGTTGAGTTAACGTTACATTTATTGATTATAAATGGGCCTCTGTGCCTTCTTGGTGATAACGCATTTTTGTATCCTGAGATTAACATTGATATTCCCCACTACTGTATGTCGGATAAATAGCACTTGCTAAGTGATTGTAATGTAATGTAATGCACACTGTAAAAAAGGATTTTGGAGGGTGGTAAATACAAACCATGCAAATCGTTTACATTTTACTGACAGTATATTGGTCAGCAAGTGAAATATATAATAATGGGTAAATTTTACCTACACCACCTATTTTTTAACAGTAACAATTGCAACATAAAAAAACATAATAAAATCTACTCAAAGACATTGAGTATGCGCTGGTTCTTGGCTCCAGGCCATGGTCTATCCGTTTCATTGGCGGGATTCTCGAGTGTCGAGCTGTTGGGTTGAAGGTAAGATTCTTGTTTACCATGTTGCTGTGTATCATATCATGAATGCAAATGTTAACGTATTTAATGGTAAGGTCTATCACAAGATTTGTAGTCGGCGTGCTTCTGTGCTAGACAAGGAATTTAAGTTTGTAACGTTAGCCTTCTCTCGGCTGTTACTCAAACCGTTACTGAAACCGTTTAAGAAAGTAATGGCATGACCATAAGACAGTGTTTGTGTTTGAAAAACAAAACAAAACTGGAATCCACATTTGAAGTGTTCAAGTGTTGTTTCAGTTGAATATGCAGAGTGAAGAGAGGGCTTTTGTACCTCCTTTATTTTTTGAACATTTGGTCGATTAAAAAAAATTCACATGATCAATATTGTCTCCTGTGTCTGTCAATAATTTTTTAAGTAAAGCAAACCTTCCCTGAATAAGTAATGGTTAATTAGTCATATTGATCAATTCTTAATAATAATTATTAAGTAGATGAACAATTGCCTACTAGCAATTGCCTACAATCAAGAGTTAATATTACTCACTTTTTATAAGCAATTAGTTGTGTAATGTATTGAGAAATGTTAGGTAGACTTTACCTAATTTCTTTTAGTGTGTCATAGTTGTTAAATTTAGGTACTCTTCACTCAAAACATGGGGTGAAATCTACCCAAACAAATAGAGTGCAAAGTGTTACCTCACTTTAATTGAGTAGATTCTATAGGTTGCTTTTTACAGTGCATGCTCAACTAATCATTTAATATGTACATGCCCTGCATACTATCTATGACAGCCCAATGTATTGCTAACATGTATAAGTTTAATGCACTGCACACCTAATCATTCAATGTCAATGACTGTCTGCTACACACCTAAACACGTATCAACACAAAATATGCATACATTCATTTACCATCATGCCTACATACAATATGCATCATTAACAATTTACTCTCCTTCCTATGTACAAATTGCACATTTAGCTCACCGACCTGCGCAGACACATATACTGTAAACACACTTCTTTGCCTGTTCTACAGCACAGACATCAATTTCAAAAAGACAAATAACAAAACCACCGTTTATTTCTGCTGCCTTAAATGAAGCAATTGTCTTCCAGGGAAAAATATCTGCTTACTGTCTCACTGGAAAGCAGAGCAGCGTAGGTTAGCTTCCGGAAACAGTTATTGTGCAGAAGTCTCAGGTCGAGGCCCCAGTGAGACTCTGCTACTGCTCGTCTGAAACACTCCCTTGGCTCCCAGCTGAACTACCCCCCACCCACCAAGGCAATAACCGTAAATATATACCCCCGGAAAGTTACGATCTGCGTCTCACAGACTTTCAACATCCTCTCACACTCCCCTCACTGAGCATGTCTTACAAGTCAGCAGAGTGAAGCTTTATCTTGTTAATGTTTATTGCACTAAACTGTACAGGACGGCAGTTAGAAAAAGTTGTAAATTTTAAATGATGATGCGTGCCTGCGCAGTACTGCACAAACCTCAGGCAGGGGGCTGGACTCTGCCCCCCCAACTCCACGGGGGTGGGGTGGGGTTAACATGCAGCCATCTACCATGATTTGTTTTTGTTGAATTGTTAGATTTGTTTTGTTTTGTTGTTTTTGTTTGCAGATGCTATTGGAGAACTCCAATAACCTAGCGGTGGATGGGGCTTCATGATCACCACAATGGGTGGAGTCAATGTGTTCAAAGTCATACAAAATTGGAAAGCAACATTCTATAACTGCTAAAGTAATTGCATAAATCCTCTCTTAGCAGTTTTCTGCGGAGAGTGTGGAAGTCTTTTGTTCATGAAGGTTGACTATCAGCTAATGGGCGGCAGTGTAGTATAATGGTTAAGGAACAGGACTTAATGGTTAAGGTTGCAGGTTCGATTCCCAGCCGGACACTGCTGTTGTACCCTTGAGCAAGGTACTTAACCTGAATTGCTTCAGTATATATCCAGCTGTATGAATGGATGAATGTAATAAGAAGTTGTGTAAGTCGCTCTGGATAAGAGCGTCTGCTAAATGCCTGTAATGTAATGTACACAGCTTGACCCCTGACCCCAATCCCCCAGGGCTTCACCTTTGACTTTTCACACCCAGCCAAAAAGGGACGCATCTCCGCGCTAAATGTGTATATAGCAACCAAAGGGAATGTACGCATTGAAATCTAATGAATGTTCACACTTGTTGGTCATCCAACAAAAAAACATTTTTTAAATTAAATTACGTTCATTTACATTCTGTGTTGGAAATTACAGGACACAACGGCTCAAGATGGTCTCACCAGCAAGCGTTATGTTTTCAATACCTTTGGGTTGCATAGTATAACAAATTCAACAGCTTGAACCAACAGCCCAGCAGTATAATCACTTCAGTGCCTGGCCACCAATACCAGCTCAAACTTCAAGAAACAAGTACTTCAACTTTAAAACTCATCGATGCAGAAATGATACATGCAAATGTAAACAAGACTGAGATGGATCACTACAATGGTTTGCTTTTGGAAAGAGCTCAAATTTTGTGACTTCCTCTCTGTCTAGAAGGTATTGGCCACCCCAGAATACTCGGCACACCTAACAATTGTGTCTGTCTGGACCCAACAGGGGGTGCTGTTCGCCCTGATCTCATCCCACAGCTTGGGAGGAACTATCACCTATTTATGGATCACGGTGGTAATGGTATCATCAGCCACATCAACACCTCCACGATATTTCATTTTTAGACATCTGAGAATTATGTGAAAGATGACACCACAAACAGGTTTCTGGCAGCGATTGTGCACAGCACCAAGTATTACAAACTGGATAGCTGGGTCTGTAATGTTTAAACTGATTGCAACTGTGACTGTGTGGTTCCTCTGTATTGTTTTCAGTTGAAGGGCATCTTTAGCATAATCGGTCCTCATTTTAATTGCAAATCCATCGAGTAAGTTGGTAATCAAATAGAAAATTACACATTAATTGATGAAACTGGAGATAAAATGAGTCCAATTATTGCACAGTATTTCGGGCAGCCCCTAAAGTGTCAGTCCCAGGGGAAGTGCCTCACCAAACTCCGCAAATTAACTGACATAAAATTAGAAAATGCACTGACAGGTACGAACTGAAACTGTATCAGATGCAGGTGACTACACAAAAGGGTGCCTACTGGCATGCACATGCACACACACACACACACACACACACACACACACACACACACACACACCCACACACACAGACACATACACACAGGAGTACACACACAAGCACAC
Organism: Synaphobranchus kaupii; assembly: GCA_029718625.1. NCBI lineage: Eukaryota > Metazoa > Chordata > Actinopteri > Anguilliformes > Synaphobranchidae > Synaphobranchus > Synaphobranchus kaupii. The sequence goes on from CM056378.1 coordinate 19,455,527, forward strand.
ATGCATGCATACATACAGTATCTGCATGCAAACACGTACTCATGCACGCGCGCATACATAATGCATCATGAAATCTTGTACTCCTGGTTCAATAACACCATAGATTGGATAAATACAAACAGATGACAGTGTTTTGGCATGCTTGTTAATAAAGAAACATGAATAAAAACAAACTGAGACCGATGATAATTTGAAACATATGTTTTCTGTCCACTCCAAGCTTATCAATCTGTACTGCCAATTACACAAATGTTTTATCAAAATTCAGAGAACTGGTTTGCATTTCATCAGTTATTTGTTATTGATCATTGTAAATAACAGAAGAACTCATTTTTGTTGCTCAGTGGTAAGAGGTGGGCAGTTTTCAATTAATATGATATGTGGGTAAATCTTATAAGGAAAATTTATAGCAAAATAGGGTTAAAGTAAATTCTTATTTCTCAATACTGAGTTCACTTCTGTAACTCACACAGTTAGTACAACAGCGGTCCATGTGGACCAAACTGTGAATGACTTTTCACTGCTTTGACACAAAATGTATTCAATGACCACAGCTTTCGAAATCCTTGAATTATTTTCTCGCTCAAACTCAACCACAAACAAAACTGTATGTACCTACAACCCATTTTGCAAATGTTTACATACTCTTTTCAAAACTGTTCAATTTAAGTTCAAAACCTAACATACAAAATTCCGTAACGATTTGCATGAACTGCATCTTCATAAAGCATTCATTATGCATTCATAAGCATTACAAAAGAATTACATTACAATTACATAGAGCATTATTAATGCTTTATAATGTTTTTTGTATCGTCTCATGGGATAGATCTGACCTGAGGTTCACAGAGCTAGGAATACTGCACACATAAAGCATTCATAACGTAATATGTAATTATAATGTAACGCATTTGCAATGCTCATGAAAGCATAATGTATTCTTTATGAAGATGCAGTTAATGTAAATCGTTACCCAAAATTCAAATGGACAGCAACTTCCTACATCAGAAATACCAATTTGAAAATATTCTAAATCCAGAAAAAACTAGATATAATGGCTATGGAGACAAATAATGAAACACAGTTGATAAGTTACATAAATGAGACCAACCACAGCAGATTCTTATCTCAGTTTGAGACCTACCATGGTGTTTTCAACTTCATTACCATCTATATTGTAAAAGGGGACTTTGGAATAATTTTTTATATAAAGATGGACGCAGCAAGGAAGGTATAGAGACGTGCATGGCTGAAGAGGGGAGAGGGTTACAGGATTATACAGGTGGAAGACAGAGAGGAAAGCCAAGAGCTGTAGTCTCAGATGAGATTAGGGCTACTATAAGTGACCATGTGGTAAATCATGGTCTATCATCGAGAGGCTGGTCTGAGAGTACAGCCAAATCTGGACTGCTCAACAGTGGCATCTATTGTGAGAATTTTCCAGAAAACCAACAGGTAACGTATGCATTCTGCACTGCATATATAAATCTATGCATTTCTTAATTTCTTATACTATCTACAATAGCAAAAGAAGAAAATGTATACAACAGAAAAACTAGAGGGCACAAAATCATTGTTGTTAGTGTTTTTGGGTCATTGTGTTATTAGTGACAGCGTGTTCTTGTTGGGATAAAAACTAGTGCTGTTGGTGTTTTTGGTAGAATGACTTGATTTTGAGACATGTATGCAGTATTTTGGTAGTTTTGACGCACTTTGTGTGAAATGTACTGTCGTGACAAGCTGCATGTCGGTGAAGTTTTGAAAAAGTGAACTCAGTATTGAAAAATGCTTGTAACCAATTGTACAAAGCTGTAATCACTGGCGAACCCCAAAAGCTTGCATCACCTGTGGTGAATGACTGCAAAACACCCCCCCTCCCCTCCCACACGGCTCTAATCTAATTAGGCATTAGGAAGGAAGAGGACTCTCTGCAGCTAAAAACACATTGTCTGCAACACCCATGTAGTGCAGAGAGCACAACCCCAGTACAAAAAAACATTGAAACGGATGTGCCGCACATGCTAAAAATGTGCGCGGACAGAGAAACAGACACCGCATGAGATCTGGCAAACGCTAGAATCTACCGCCATGATAGGATTTGAGTGTAAACCGAGTATTAGTTCTGAGTAGGGGGGATAGAAACACGGGGTTTGGGATCGTTGGGAGATTGATTCCCCTCGTGCGGGGGGAATCCGCCCCAACCTTTCCTCTTGAAAGGCTAATCTTGCCATCAATAACTCACAACACAACCTCTGACCACAATCGTTGGGGTGTCTGATAACGAGGGATAATTTATACAGTGCCTGGGGATGATGTGTATTGATGTAACGGAGAGGCAAACACAGTTTCTCTCTCGCTAGCTCTATCTCTCCCTCTCTCTCTCTCTCACTCACTCTGCCTTGCTATCTCTTCCTTTCTCTCCCTCTCACACACTTGCTGTCTCTTTCTTCCTTTCTCTCTCACACACTCTCTTACTATCACTCTTCTCTCACAACCACACACACACACACACACATACACACGCATACACAGTCATTCAATGAACACCAAGCTGTTGAATACAATTATTGTATTTCCACAAAGAAATAGTGGTATTGGGGGGGAGATGCGGTTAAATCAATATTCAACAGAACATCGGGGTCCAAAGAAAACTGACAAATGCATGTGTTTTAGCATGAGATTTATTTTTAAAGGGCAATCAATCTCATATTCAGGTATTTTCTACCCACCAGTGCTTTACTGCAAGAGGAGCCAGATAATTATGTCCTTCGATTCCAAAGAGAGCTTTGATTGTTTTTTTTGTTTTTAAAAAAATATATAGATTCAGTGCAAAGATGTTATTTTGCATTCGTCTGCACTCATTTTATACACACAGCATGTGATTGAGTTTTGCATCGGAATAATTTTCCTGAGATAAATGCCAATCTAATGCAACTTACTGTACAAAACTCATTGCATTATTTTCTCAAAATGAACTCTTATCCAGCACAACTTATTGTACCATGCATTTGCACATCTGTTTTTGTAACTACTGTAGATATTTGGAGTCAGGCAATTCAGATTCAGGTTGAACAATTTCATCATGGCTACAGCAAAAACACCCTACACATGTCTGTCTTAACAAGTGTTTTAGTCTTGTAATGAGACGTAAAATCTTATTTTTTTTCTCACAAGTGGAAAATATTAGCTTGTTTTAAGTTACTTTTTGCTTGACAAGTGAAATTACCCCACTTACCCCACTGGCAAATCTTGAAATGAGTAAAACTGTCTCACCCCACTGGCAGATAGTTTGTCTTATTTAGCAAAAAAGTAACAGAAATACGATTCTAAAGTCTAAATATAAGATTAAAATGCTTGTTAAGATTTGGTTTTTGCAGTGTAAAATGACAGTTCCCCACTACCACCACCACTGACTGTGTACTGCAGGGGTGTCAAGCTCCGGTCCTGGAGGGCCGCAGTGTCTGCTGGTTTTTGGTGCGTTTAAGCACAAGTTTAAGTCACTAATTGGCTAAGAAGTCCACACACCTTGTTCTCAATGCTTTAACTGGGTGCTGATTGAAAGGAAACCACAAATACCTGTAGACACTGCGGCCCTCCAGGACTGGAGTTTGACACCCCTGGTGTACTGTAATTCCACTGGGTCATTTGTCAGGGCCCTTGCATTTTGTTAAAGAGGCTCGTTTATTTAAAGTTTTGGCGGAGAATGGGCGGGGAATGGCTCATCTGTAGGTTCAGCTCATAAATATTGATTAAACTGCTAAACTTGTACCCAGGAAAAAGCTTGGGCAGAACAGCACATCAGCTTCAGAATTTACCTGACCTACTAATCCACAACCTGAGAAGTTACATGAGCGACCAGTAAAATGCAATGAATAATATTAAGGCACGACTGCTTTGCAATAAATGGACAGAATGAATAAATAAATGGGACCTTCCTTCAGTATATACGCAGGTGCTGGCTTGCTGAAACATGTTGGCTTGCTGAAACATGTGGGGTTGACTGTACCATGCTATGCAGGGGAATGCTGGGTAATGATGTTCCCAAAACAGGAGCCCCGAAGCTGCGGGCGAAAGGGTAAAAGGGTATGGTAGACGCCTCGGGAGTCGGGCCATACCACCTCGGTTTCCGGACAACCTTCAGGGGCCCAAGAAGTGGGGGAAGGGGGGTTCCAGGGTCTCCTCAGGATCCCTTGAACGCTTCATTAACATGAACCGGAGGATTATAGGGTACTGCATGACAGCATGAGAGAAGAGGGCAAGTGAGATTCTATGGAAATATGATATTCATACGGAGTTTTCTGGCGAGCAATGAGGCATGGGAAGCCCTCCCGCTCTACCTCAGCAATTATGTATCACCCTGTGGCACTTCCAGCAATGGCCCAAACTGGTGATGTCAGACGCGATCTGCAGTGTACGGCACGCCACTACATCCTGTAGTGCCTCAGCTGGGCGCACTACTCAGGAATCCTATGCTTCTCATTCCTTAGTCAAAAAAAGGACTGCACTGCCAGCTACCGAATCTACAAAAGAGGAGACGGTGACATCATCTCCACTGCTTTCTTTGTAATTATGCAAATTACTTAAAATATAACATTTCTCTGGCTGCATTGTTCTTTTTAATCAGATTAAAGGCTTTATTAAAATAGCGGTTGTTCTGCTTTACTGTGAGGTGAAATTCATTATTCAGTAAAAACCTGGTGGCTCTTATGCAAATAAGCTTATTTACATAGTTAAAAGCGTTTATTGCAATTAGGATTTTTTAATGGGGGTGCACGCGTGTGGCAAAGACGGAAGGGAAATGAGAGTGTAGGTTTAACATACGCTTGCTCACATCACACTGCAATTGCCGATGACCAAAACATAGGGCTTTTTTTATTTTCTCACAAAACCAATGCGCTGTGCAATGAAGTGGGACTGAACTTAGAACCAAAAACAAAATGAGCAATGAAACAGTCTTCACCATAGTCCTCATTTTGTAACCTCTAGTGTGCAAATGCACATTTATGCAGGAGCATGTTATAGAGGTATTGCTTTGGGTCTTTTACAGTATTTATAATTCAAGGGAAGGTTTTAGTGCCTTATGTCCAGTGGTGTAGTAGTGCCTGGAGAGGTGGGTGTGCTCTAGAGAAGTGGGTATACTGTATTTCAGCAAATCGATGACTACTAAGTTGGTATACTGCATATACCCACGTATACCCTCCACTACACTACTGCTTATGTCTTGCATGCTCTGAGCATTGATATATTGGCTTAAGTAACAGACATTTTTTTTTTCCTGTTGTCGACTTGAGGGGAACATATTTCTTGTACGGAAAACGATCAGAGTATCGAAGGCTGCCACTACACCGACAATGGAACCCTGGAGAGAAAGGGGAGGGGCGGAAGAGGAAATCTTCTAAATATAAAGTTCACTGCCTGATAGCTTTCTCGCCTCGCCATTTTAAATCATGCGCATTGGTTTAAGATTGAGTTAAGAATAAAACTGGTGTTGGCACCGCGGTGGTGCAGCGGGCTAAGGCACAGACTTTGTCTGTAGGGTTGCGCCCCGAGGATCGGGGGTTCGGTCCCCGGTCCTGCCAGATCCGAGCGGTGCCCTGCGGGAGCGACAATTGGCAGCTGCTCCCGGGTGGGGGGAGGGGCTTGGAGAGAATCGCTGTTGGAATCGCGGTTTCACACGAGGCCGCAGAGCCGTGACAGAGGTTCGAGCGAGCGGTGGGCACGGCTGAGCCGAAGACCAGAGGCCAGGGTGAAAGGACGAACACTGACGGAGAAGCCTGTTACTGTCGAGATAACAGGCTGAGAACTCTACAGGGAGGTGTGAACTAAAGTAAGTGCTTTAGGGTCTCCTGACACAGCAGAGGAGTGAGCAGTGACGCATCAGCTAAAACGGGACCACAACAGCGTCACTCCAGCCAGGGAAACAGGGCGGCACAGGGCACTCACGATGCCACGGAACACAGCTGTCGTGCCCTTGCTTCTGAAAACATGCAGCTGCTTATGAACATGAACTTTAAGTGACCCTTATACACAGTTGTCTGTTGAGCTATTCATAGGCTATAAATCACCAATCATGTTTGCTTAGAGACACAAAAAATACTTATTTCCCCAATATCAATGCACTGAATTTGGCAAAATTCCATCATGAATCTGTTTAGAATTAAAGACTCACCAAATAAGAAACAAACTGTAATCTTCCATTGACCAAACATTATAAATTAGCAAGTTGTATGCTGTAGCTTCTTTAATCAAATCTTAAAAAAGATCAGGCTTTGATATAGTAAGGCATATAGGCCTATGTAGCCACAGTCATCCTCGAACCATTTCAAATTCCTTTGAGCCATACTGTTCCTTCTGTGCATTAGCCAGTATATACCTAAACCTCTGAAGAGCCATGATTCGATAATAAAGAGAAGCCACTTTCGGGAAAATAAACAGGCCGTGCTTGAGGTGAAAGCCCTCTCTATCTCCAGTGGGGGACCAGAGCTCAGGTCCTGCATCTGAGACATCCTGTCCTGTACCAGAGGCCTGGGACATCTCAGCCTGTCCTGTTATCCCTGCCTTTGTCCCACAGTTCCGGCCATCCTGGCCCAGCCAACGCATCTGCACCGCATTAGCCGTTCGTAGCGTGGGGGACATTCGATCTCCCCCGCGCGCCTGGCTGGATGGGTGGCCAGCAACAGCCCCTATCAACAGCGGGCCCAGCCCGCCGTGATTGATAGGGACCCAGTCCTCCACACACTTACATAACATTACATTTCAGCATTTCAGAGACTCTTTTATGACATACACAGGTGTTTTTTTTTTTTTTTTAATGACATCATATTTTTTACAATTCATTTACACATGCACGTATAACGTGTGTGCACAATGACAAACATGCATGCACTTGCACGCACTCGCCCCATTCCACAGACTGCCCCTCATGACCACATTCTCTATCTCTCTATTAACAGCACCTGCTCCTGTCAGGTGTTCTTGGGAAGTGCTTTTACAGAGGGGTGCGTAGAAAGTGATCACAGAGACTCTCTAAGTCCTCCACAGTTACTGCACGCGTCACGTGCGGTTGTCATCTGGCCAACCGCACGTGAGTAAGTGTCATCTGTACACTTACTATAAACAAAATAAAGTTTGTGTTTGTAGGGTGCAGTCCCTGTTTGGAGCATGTGTATTTAGCGCCAGGCTGAAATATATCCAATAGTGCGTACTTGTTATTTTCAAAAACCAGTTTTCATTGTTATCATGTGTAGCTGATTGTTAGCTGCATTTGTTACTGGTGGGAACATGTGTGTGTGTCAGCTGCAGGAGGGTCTGTAGTGTCTGACTATCTGTCCATAGCCTGTGTCAGTCTGCCCCACATTTGTCTGTCTATGGCAGAGGACTTCCAAAGGAAAAAAAAAGGCAGCACAGTTTTTTTTGTCATCTTTTTAGAATAAAGCTTTGTATAAAAACTTGAATTTCCCTTTTTTCTGCACATACCAAAGTTTGTTATCTCTATTTTGTGCTGGGACAGACGGCGGCTTAATCTTTTTTTTTAATTTATTTATTTATTCGCCGGAGAGACCAATGAAAAAGCTTTAAATGAGGCTAAAGGTGCGACGGAATGGGATTGGTGACATTTACAGCAAATCGCGTGGAAAAAAAAGCCTCTCCAATTATGTGCGCTAGGCGCACGGACGGAGCTTGTTTAATTAAAGGGACTTTAGCGGGAGAGGAGAGGATGGAAGTGAGAGTGACTGAGGAGAGGGGTGAGTGTGTATCGGCGCCGTGGGCCACTTTCGCTCTTTTCAATTTGCCTTCAAAAAGAGGAAAAAAGAGAGATGGATGCAGCAATAAAAAAATTAAAATGGAAGCCTCGTCTTGCCTTGCCAAGCAGTGCAATGCCTTGGTCTAAATCTCAGTGTTTTCATCATCATCATCATCATCATCATCACCAGCATCATTGTCATCCACCCTCTCTCACCAAAAAATAATTAAGTAAATACAATTAAAGGAGAATAAATGATTTTACGCCCCGCCAAATCTCCCATAATCCTCCTGTGTCTTCCTGAATCAGCCTCTGACAGTGACCTTTTTAGAGGAATCTTGTTTCCATGGAAACCCACTGCACACCCCCCTCTTTCTCTGCTTCTCCCACTCTTCAAATACCTGCACAATTATTTCTCTGCAGGCATTTTGTTTTCATTTAGTGTTTTTTTTTTTTTTCCCGAACACCCCCCACCCCCAATACATGACTTATTACTGACTGCACTGCTCATAGAACTATCTGTCTATGAAGTTATCAACAACTTTTTTATTTGAATCTTTTTTTCAACAATCTGGACTTCATCTCCTTGCATTTCCAGTCAGGTGTGAAATAGCTGGTCTCTGTTTCTTATCTCAATTTCACATTTCATATATTTTTCTCATATTTCTGTTTCTGCAAGGATTTATTTCAACAGTAACACATGTGTTTATCAGTATTTTATACTACATATGTGGATTATATGCTATTCCATTTGATATACTAACCTTACAATGTTCACTTTCAATCCAAAAATGTTAAACATTACACCCCCCCCTATTCTGATCAATTTTTCAGTGTAAATGTTATCATTCAGTGGTTATCAGTGACACTACAGCCATAGTTATTGTTTTATTTTTTACTTTCAAGACACGGTGTTGTTACATGATGCATATTCATGCAAACTTTAACTACTAAAACATGGTAGAATTGAGATTCTATAATTGTCAACTGAGAGGGAATATAATGTTATACTTCCTTAAAACACAGCGAATCTTAAAAATTAAGTTTGTATATACTCCTACAGAGAGAAGCAAGGAGATATCCTTTTTATGTTCTCTAATCAGCAAAGGCTTTCTTTTCCTTTGTTATATTTTATAATCCAAAGCATTTTACTGAGATAAAATCCATCAAAAAATCCATCCATGTCACTTGTAATGGTAAAAATGCATTCTTATATTTTTTTGTTTTGTTTCTTTTTTTACATTTTAAATAAGCAGTAGAGGTGGGTTCATAAATAATGGAAAGGTTTCTAAGAAGTTTTAAGGTGCCAAAAGACAAAAACTGTGAAAAGAGCTGGCATAAATCAGAGTCTGGAACCTGGCGACATCGACTTAAAAAAAATCTTCCTCTGGGGATAGTGGGAGTTGGGGGCTTGGGTGAATGGAACATGGCAGTAGAGAAGGGTAAAATATATATGGAAAAAGCTCCATTTCGTCAGGCTAAAGCCTCTCTTTCCATCATCCCCCTGCTGCATGCGCTCCAGCATGCTCTGTTGTGGAGCATGCCACGTTCCCCCACGTCGAGCGCTGGGCGGCCCAGGGTGAGTGGTGGGATTGTTTCGGAACGGGAAACCTCCCCCACGCCCCCGCCGGTTACTGCGGCAACCGACATACCACATCTCTGTCCCCAGAGGGTCGCGGGGGGGGGGGGGGGGGGGGGGGGGGTGCTGCACGGCCCCAGGAGGAGTCACCGGCAGCTGGAGTACAGCTGTTACTGCGGGTCCAGGCCTCAGTCCCGGCATACAATCTCGCTCTGTAAACACACACTCGGAAGGTGGGCATTCAGCAGGCCCGCGGGGGTACACGATTTCAAGCGTTTCCATTTCAGCCGGCCAAACCTGCAACGGGGCTTACATATTACGTTGAAATTCCCTGCCGAGTATTTGGAAGAAAAGAAAGATGAAATCCCAACCGTAGGAACATTAAACCGTGCCTGGCTTGCCTGACCGATGTTCGAGTGCAGTTTGAAGGTTTAGCATGTCAACACTTCCACACAGCGGCTTCTCCCACATTCCACAAGACTGAAAATGTTTATTTTCATGTGGAACTGGACCAATGCTCCCACAGCCCCCCCCCCCCGCTGCACAAATGGACACGCGCGTAGCCTACACAGACAATGATGCTCTGGTATGATGCTCTGGTATATGCCTACAACATTATCTAAGATGTTACAAAATATTTACATAACAAAAGTAAACAGTACTAAACAGAGGGAAAATAAATAACTCCAAACTGATTTATGAAAAGAAGAATAACAGACTGTCTGTTAATTTTACTGAACTACTGCAAGTACCTTCTTAACGCCAAAATAAAGAACAACTCCATGCCAGCATACCACTGTCCGCTTCTGCAAACTCCATCTGACTGCTATCATGGCAAGAAATGCTTCCTCTTTATGCACAAGGTTTAAAGTGATATTGCAGTCAAAAACCGACTTCTCCCGCTGAAAACTGATGTTTTGGGTTAGATTATGATCATACACAACTGTTTATGTCTGAAAATCTCATGTTTAGTCAAAATGGTTTTATCTGAGTTTTTGTGTAGGCTTACCAATACGCTGGTTACCGGGGGTTCGTGACGTTATTCATCTACTATTTATCTTACTATTTGGTATCTTTAGCTAACTCGCCTGCATTATGCCAAGGAGTCAGAGATGTATCATTCCTCGGTGCAACGCCACGTACCGGCTGTGTTAGCTTTCGTAATCTGCCGAGAGACGGAATGTATCGATAAGTTGGGTAATGCAAGGCAGTCTATTGTGTGTGAGTTTAGCCCCGTTTGGTCCAGAGAGAACTGGTAACTTGGCTAGCTAGCTAGTTATCTTAGCTATCATTTATGAATAATGTTTTGTGAATAAATTATAACAATTCTCTCCGGACCAAGTGGAGCTGTGAGGGCGCTACAACCAGACATGTTCAATATACTAATGTTACTGTGTGACTGGGTTTTGCTGTGTATTTCAATGTATTCAATAGTAACGTTACTTTAGTCAGACAAACAATCTAGGTAACGTTAGCTCTACCATTCAGTTACATCCCCGGTCCTCTCCTCGCAAAAACGTTGCTCAACCAATACAGCCGGGGCGGCGGCTGCTGCTGCCAGTGGCTCGAATGGAATATGGCTGTATTGCCCGAGCAACATCTTCGCGAGGAGAGTCTTCAAACTCCTCCACCTCAAAACTCCCTGCAGTACTGCTGTCACTTTTGTCGCTCGCCATTTTGTTGTTTAGCTAGTAGTGAGGAGAGAGCAGGAAGGGGGCTGAGCATAGAGCATATTGAGTTCAGTGGGGCTCAGTCAGTTCACCAAGACACACCCTTTGAATATTCATAATATGACTATGTGGCATCATCGTCATATGACCACACCTACTCACGAGTTCCAGTTGAAATTGAAGCAGTAAAAAAGGCCTTAGAAAAGGCTCTGCAGTATCTCTTTAAGGATATTTCACTGTCATACCAAATTGGCTCATTTTAAGTCAGATCATTAAGCACTGCAACTTTACGACATTTTACAACAGTTACAGAACAATTGTGCCACTCTCTGTGTTGTACGTCCAATTCTGTTGTCAGTGTCATCAGCGGACCCTGGCAGCTGTGACAATGAAAGGTCAGTGAGCAGAGTAGGCAGGCATCAAAATGGGTAACAGTTGACAAAAATTCTCCTGAGGACTTTGACTAATTCAGAAATAAGTGTTAGGCTAGTTCTTTTTAAACTTCAGTGGAAAGCAAAAACCATTTAATAAAAAATGGTGTCTGTGTGAAAGTAACAAAGCTGCCATTTGGATTTTTAAAGGAAAAGGTTAAGGCCAAATATTGAATGCATCTAAATCAGAAATGTAAAAAAATTTAAAGGCAATTTAAAAAATAAATTAAGCAAATATTCTGCCATTCAAGCTTGGCCCAAAACATAAATGAATGGGGTCAAGGGTGGGGTCATTCCATAATTCTGAAGATGCTTAGAAGCTGAAAACCTGGGCATTTTAGCGGATTTTATTATTTTTTCTTTATTTTTTGCAGCTGATCCAAACAAATAGGAAAAAAGCATTAATATGGCCACGGCGAGAGACCATCCATGAACGAGATGGCATTCTATCCGCAGGCAAAAAGTAATATCATAGACATTTCAATTATCCCCTAGCAGTAATACCCTGGCACAATTTACCCCAAACACACAAATACACTCACACACACACACACACACACACACACATACGGATATGCAAATGAGTCTGTGTTGCTAGAATATCTGTTTTCTCCCAGCCGATGGGATGTGAGCACCAACTAGCAAACCACAGGGCATTACTTTCTCCTGCATGCCTGATTAGAGTAGATGGGTAGAGTAAACCCTTTCATGAATTAAAGCAGTTAGTAAGTGTCACTCTTTCTGCTTTCAGTCTCTCTACCCACGGGGAGGAAAAGCATGATTTTGTGTCTTTTTCTGTTGTAGCACAGAAAATGCAAGCACTTCTCTGCAACTGTTACTAACAACCCTTCCATTTATTAATATCCCCGTCATATTATAAATAACACGTCTATAAAGAAAAACTGCGTTGATATTTAATTAAATGTTACATGCTACTTAACTGTGAACAAGTCACGGTTTCAGGGAATGTCAATAATATACATAATATTCCCTTTATATTAATTTCTATATATTTTTTTCTCTTTATTTACAGTTTTTTGACAATCACCAGACTTTTGCCATATACATGGCAATTATCATATCTAAATGGATATTCTTTCTCAGGGTTTCTGGGCAATCTCAATTAGAATTTGAAATGATAAAGGTGTATGAGACATGCATTTCAGTTACTAACAGCAAAGCGGTTCTCCAGCCCATGTATTGTGCTCTCCTGTACTTGAGAGCACAGGCAATAAAAGTCAAACAGTTGGTCTCTGTTCCCTCAGAGCTCAGGCATTTCCTTCTCTTCCTCTCCTGAGTCCCCCAGACACACCGAGACCCCACTCTGCAGACTCCAAAGACTCCCCGTCCAGTGCAATGGGATTCACAGCAATGCGCTTCAGCCCCTCCAGCTCGCAGAAAACCATGTGTCCCAAACCACAGAGGAGAGGGCTACTGGCTACTGGCTGTAATCGCGACCACGGCTCTCCCGTTTACCATTATCAGACGCATACAGTACCATTTAGTTCTTTGTATGCAAATTCACAATTGCGGATTTGCCACAATTTCTTATTTTTATTGTGGTTGGGTAGGCCTTTATGAAAGCATTGATCAATCAATATGTTTTGTGAATCAGTTACGATCTGGCTGTCACAATATTTTGAAGGAAATCATTTTTTCCAGTGGTATCTTTTAACATGTGACAGGTTCACTAATAGGACACATATTTGCCATTTTCAATTACCAAAATCTATGGACTGGATTAGACAGTTTTACTCTTGTTTTCTTTGTTTTGAATATGCCTGGCTATGGATACTAACAGCACCACAACCACAAAAACACAATAGAGGTAGTTATATACAGTATATTACTCATGGAGTAATTTATTAAAAGAAAGTCTCCTTGCATTTCACAGCTATTACAACTACTCATCATATTTATACAATGTTATTTTCAGGACAGGTAAAAAAATATTTTAGTACAGACAGACAGATCTTCATATCTATTACTTCTTATATAGGCTTCATTTATACTGTATGCATAAATCTTTCATATTTAACTTACTGATTCAGTCAGTCCTGGCAACAAAAGCTTTGAGTACAAATAACCCGAGAGCCAAGGTTGTTCAGTTGTAAAAAAAGAAAATCACACTTGAAGTATCACATTTGGAGAGCTTCAAAAGGATCACACTGTTTAAACGCTTTCCTACTTGACCTTGCAAGAACTCATTTTTAAAAGTTGTGAAACCAGAAACTACAAATCATGAAACTGAGTGATTTCTTTCAGAACATTATTAATTGTTTGACACCCTATTTTAGCTACTGCCAAATGTTGCTGGTGAATAAAGGTTAAATAAAACCACGGAAACTATCAAGGCCCAAACTTCCACTACAGCCAAAATTATATATTTCTATCTATAAACAATGCACTCAGACCTTCAGTTTTATTTATTTATTTTTGTTCATTTCAATTATGGACTAGCTCACGATGCCATTTTATGTGCAGTGCAAAGATAAATACAGTTGTACATGGTTAAATGTTGAGAGAAAATATAATTTTTTATTCAATTGAGTCTAGCCTTCAGCATTACATATTTACACTTTTCTGCATGTGAGCTACATTCCAGGTCTCATCTTCAATATGTCAAAAAGATATTTACATAACATATTTAACAGCAGCAGAGGAATATATAAATAATGAAACTATGACACAATTCGAAAGATGCGTCTGTAACAACATTTGAGTAGTAGTATCTATAATAACGCAGAATTGAATTGCTAAACTATTTGTTTTATTGTCATCAGATAAACAAATAAATAAAATGCTATAACTGTAGCCAACTGTTAGCCCGGTGGGCCGCTACTGGGTTCTGCCTTTCCTGTTGATGAGCTGGGTCTTCAGCCACCTAATAAAATCCCATTAGCTCCTAATGAAGTCGGGCCAATAGCCCCTCAGCCTCATCCCATTTAGCACGATCGTCTGACAGCCATTAGCAAGGAGACAATTACTGGCAGGCTGTGAGAGTAATTGGATACGCCGGTAGGGACGCGTAAATACAAAAAAAAATAGGGAATGATGGAGCTAAATCAACATAATCAGAATTATATTTGGTAAAGATACACAACGAGGAGATGCGGGTCTCTGGTTAAATGGTTTACGGCACAGCAGAAGGTCAAAGCATTGAGCGCAAAGGCTAATTTGCTAAATTCTCCTTATACAAAGGTGGAAAACGAGGTCCACTTAGTGGTCAATGGAGGACATACCGCAGGAGAAAGCTTATGATAAAGATTTAATGAAAGCATGTAAATGTTACAGAACTATTTGCTTAGAGGACATACATGGTTTTACCAAACGTCAAATTATGCAATGGAATTATCCATGGAATACTAGAGCATTGCAGGTTAAGTAACCTCTAGGGGTCAAGCAACAGCAGCCAAATTCAGGACTAAGTCCAAAAACACTCCGCTTACAAATCCATTTTGGTACACTACAAGATAAAAAATATCCTTTCTGGACGTGTTAATAGGCATTTCCACCAGTGAAGCTTTCAATTCCACTATTACAGGTTAAACTTGATTAGCATTGGCATAGTAATTACAAAACATATTTTTAAAATGGTTACTGAGGTTAACAAGGCTCCTTAATTGAATACACTGTTTTTGGATATTTTCCTCCTTCATGCTGGAACCATTTAATGATGAGAAAGAAATATTGAGCAATACATGTATCCTTCTTTATGCAATAGAGGCATCTGACTGTGTTTAAGCATTCACTGTACAGCTTCCAACAGCTGACGAATGGCAAATTATGAACTCAAAACAAGATTCATGATGATACCGTTAATTTACATAAGTTACTAAAGAAATCAGAAACACAAGGAAGGCAGCACTCCGTAAAGCAAAGATCAGAGAAAGCATAGTCACAGTCAAAATCAAATAGTTTGGCATCTTCACCAATGATGCTGGTCAATATCCAGCAGGAGAGGAGGACGGAGGGGAAAGTATTTTTTAAGTATCTTTCTTGTGGATGTTGTTTTGTTGTGGAGGCAGGCGGTGACAAACAGCCTGTCATCTCCCTAAGCTCCTCACCTCTCTAAGCCGAAGGACAGGTGGTAGGAACTCAAGGAACTCTGAACTCTGAACTCTGAACTCTCTGGGGACCGGCCGGCCTTCCCAGAATCTCTTAGGGGATGTGTTGGGGCGGCTGGGCAGGGATGGGCGAGATTTAGGGCTATTTATTCGACGACAAAATTGAGGAAACCACAGATCGGTTCCCACAATAGCACTCACAGTCTCCAATAGGCCAGGCACAAGTCCCAGGGCTGGTCACTGCTGCGGACACAATGCTCACTGGCTTTCCAGGGGTCAGAACTTGCATCGTAAAAGTTCCCCATTACCACAACCAGCCACAATTTTAAGCGTGTGGATACAGAAAGTCGGTGAAGTAACAGTTATGAAATATCAAAAAAATAGCCTTTGCGCATTGCAAATCTTGGGTACCAAGACAATAAATGAATTGCAGTATTATGTCAAATATACATACATATAGATCTTGTCTGATATAACATTCATAATAATAAGATAATTGAATATTTCAGGTTTCACGTAGCTAGATTAATTTGTGTAGTAATTGTGAAGATGGCAGTTAAATTGCAAACATAAGCCAAGAGAAAATTTTGTCTTTTTCCCTACAAAGACGATACTCTCTTTACCACAGTGTATATATATTTTCCTAATATTTCACAAGTCTATTTTTGCAGCGAACCTTCAGTGCATTGTAATGCACACACACACACGCACACGCACACGCACACGCACACACACACACACACACACACACACACACACACACAAACACACAGTGTAGATGGCCTCGCCAGCCTTGGTCATATATGGACTGACGGTGAACGCGGTGACACACGCCAACGTTTTAGAGTGACGGACATTAGTTGCTTACAAAGGTCAGGAAACTGTAGTCATCACAGGGAGGATGAGGGTAGTGTCTAACATGGCTTATAAAAGATTTTATCACTTTAATGCTGCCTTTAAAAGTCCTTGAAGGGGAAACAATGGTAGCACAGAGAGCAGCTTAATACGATGTGCCATCAATTGTCAGAGATTAACGCATGAAATGGGAGGAGCAAAGGCTTTAGTGGAGTCACAGCCTTCCTGCTCGCTCCCTGAGCTCAAGAACGAAAACGTTTATTTGTCTAAAAAAGAACCACAAACAATGGATTTGGCTGACGGCTGAGGGGGGTTCCCAGGCAAGAGGAGATTTAATTAGCGGAATCTCGTTAGGGCTAACAAAATTATCCGTAAAACAATACCCAGTGGGGCCCCAGGGAGGACAGGGGGGATAGAGAGGCGGTCGCTCGCACGCCGCCAGGTCAGGAAGGGGGGTGGGTGAGGGTGGTTGTGGGTAAAGCTCAGGAATAGTTTGGAGCGGCCAGCTGCCTTCACACTCAATTAAGGAAGCCTGTCTCTTTTTCTGCCCCCTACGTTGTGACTCTACACCCCTTTAGTCATTTCGCTGTCAGTGAGTGGTTGCCCTATGTGGTACCCCCTCAACCGCATGGCCCCATCCACATTGCTGCCAGCCCCCCCCACCACAACCCTGCACCTTTACACACAAACAGTGCCCTTACAAGCAGCTACAGAATGCCATAAGAGCAAATAATCACGAGAAGCAACTTCAATTTTATTTAAAAAACGACGGGAAAAGGTGAACTTTTTCACTTTTTCATTTTTAGTTCAGACGTCAGAGGTCTATCCTGGTCATTGTCTTTTGTACACATATTAAAATAAAAATCAGTGTTATGCTGGAATCCCACATCACGGTTCACCATCCAGCCAAGCCTGATTCACCCATCAGTTCAATATGATAAGGTAGGACATGAATATGCTAAATAATTTGTCCTATATCCTTTAACAAATCCTTCAGCACAAATTACTATAGTATGTGTGCGCAAAACACAGTTTAAGATTCAGCATGTACAAGATGTTCAATGAAATGTATCTCCCACATGGGTACTACATATTGACAGGGACTGAGGCATCAGAAAGCATTTTTTTAAATATTGGGACTATGTAAATGCAAAATAATTGATCGTAGATTATTTTTATATACCAAAACTGAAAATGTGGTATGATTACTTACGGTTAGTTCAACGCCAGCAGAGAAGATTTTTGTCTTCAGCCTTTAGTCTTCTCCACACTATGGGCTCCTCTCCATGCAATCTCGTCTGCAAAACAACGATGCAATTAAGACCAGCTTTGTTCACCTAACCAGGCAAATCATAAAGCGTAGAGCCAAATTCATATTCAGTGGAAAGTGAAAGGAAAAAGCGAGAGAGAGAGAGGAGGCAACAATCACTATTTGTTTTGGGCACAGCCGGGGTTAATTGCACTTCTTCCTGAATCCGTAGTGTACTCTCTATGACCTCAGAGAGTTTCCTGACCAAGAGTTAAAGAAGTAATGCCATAGTGTCCTTTAACTCTGATAGTCTGTGTGTGCAGTGCCAGTACAACTGAATAAGGTCTGTGTGTGGAAAGTTAGCACAGAAGGATATGAAAAAGAGGGCTAGGACAGAGGCCTTGCCGTCTGTGAATACTACTGTCGGGGTCACGGCGAGAATGTGGGTGGCTTTTGGGGGGTTTCTCCGGTTTCTCCTCATTACAAAGAAAACATTTTATCCCCGTAATCCTTCCAGCAGCTACCCAAGCATGTCTGGCCTTGCTATGCCCCCCCTACTCCTCCCGAGACAGACTTGCCCTTCCTGTTGACGTCAAAGTGAATTAGAACTAGCTCCCCCCGGGGGACAGGAGGGCTAATCGCCGTGTTGCTTGCAAACCACAGAGGAAGCATTAGCATTCCTGCGACTCCGGCCCACCGCATCGCTCTACAGTTGGACCCACAAATTCCAAGCCCTCCACCAAGAGAATCACCAGCATCAGTATTCAATAAACACAGACTCACAGTCTCAAGGAATCCTTATAATTCAATCACACAGTGTAAAGAGAAAAAAACTCCTACTCCTTTTTACCTTTGTCTTGATAAAAGCACTATCAAAACAGAAATGATGGAAGGCAATTCATATTGATGTATGCTCTAATAGAGTGAGTGACAACTATTTGTTGCTTGTTACAATGTTGCTTGCATTAACAACTGTGGTTTATTGTGACATAAACCTAATCAAAGATTTATGGGGCAAATATTAATATGTCCATAGCATGGTCAGATTACTACAGCCAGATGGCTTTCTCATTGCTCTGGAGCAGTGTGATTCACAGGGTGAAATTTGTAATTTTGAGTTCTGTGAACATGGGCCTGAAGTCACTGTTTGCAGTCTAAAATCTCCCTGATTTGACATAAAAATAGACTGGAGGCAGGAAACATAAAAAGTCTTGTCAATGGAATTTGTTTGAAATACCTTTGGCATTTCACAACCACAGGAAGAAGAAAAATCTAATTTATTGTTAACAATGAATGAAACCCAAAACTGTTATTTTCCCCTCTGATTTCTACATAGGCTTCTCTATATTCACCATGCCAAGGTTCAAAGCCACACTACACTTTATTAGTGAGGTAACAGAGGCCAGAAGATTTAAAGGGTTCAATAGTGTCAGTGAAATCCACATTTAGAACTTTAAACTCACCCCTTAATTAATTATGACCTACTACCTTACTGCAATATCTTCAGGTCGAAGGGATTGTGTTTCAGTTATAGCACAAATAAAAGCAAAGACTCCTTTTTGGAGGAGTGATCTACACACAAGCTCCAATTCCTGTGATGTTAACCAAGGTCATGAAACAGGAGCAGCGAGACTCATTTCCCACAATCCCTTGCCAACAATCATCCCTCCACACACACACACACAGCCCAGCTGCTCATGGTACTGCAATAAAACAGCCACTTCCAGGTTTTGAATTTGCGTTGCCATGACAACGGCAGGCTGATTCATATTCATAGGCTTTCTGTATAATAAAGTAAGTGACATTATGCTATAATTTAATTTCCATAACACGCAAGAGAGGAGCGTCGGGCTTCTGAGTCGGAATGCTGAGCTTAAAAGAGAGGGTAATTAATTTTCTATTAAAGGTGAACCTGGCAGGGTAGACCTCCTCATGGGCAGGTAACTGCTGCCGTTGAACTTTCAAAGCCATGGTGCTTTGTCCACCAGTGGAGATATATAAAAAAAGAACATTATATCTTTTTTCTTTCCAGCGAATTGAGAAGTTGGATAGCACCCTGGCTGGAAAAAGTAAAATTAAACTCTAGCCTGCACTGAGACACTTGCTCGTAAGAACATGGTTTCTTGCTAAATCTGTGAGAATGTTCATATAATTATGTACCGGTGACCTTAGACAAAGCATATTAATACACACCAGCAGGGGTCGCTACTGAGCGGTGAGAAGCTGTAATCCCGGCTGACTGAAACCTTCCCATTCCAGTGCAATGCTACAGCCTACCGAGGCTGCCAGCCACAGTCCATGCACTAGAATAGTGCCTTAACAAGGTGAGCCACCTAACAAACCTTAAGAATACCATTGTCAAGCTGCTAATATACAGTATCATTTAAAACGAGAAATATAAACAATTTGTTTCATGGGCTGAATTGTGAGTTATCACTCTTCTCTTCACATCTAAGGTGCATGTGTGAACACACCCCTATGGCTTGCACAAGTTATGAGGGGAAATTTCTGTTGCTACAAAAGGACTGTTCAGAAATCAGTTTGCAAAAAGTGTTTCAGTCAAAACCACTGAAGCGTGAAAAAGCTCTTTATCATTTTTGTTGCTAAATAAAAATCACCCAAGGTTAAACATCTCTAATTTATATTAAATTATCAGATATATGAGTAACATATCATTCATTTCCCCCACATTGTTGTAGAAAACAGAAGCAAAAATGTCTAACAGAACATCTGGTTGCTCAGCCTTGCAGTGGATGTAGGCTATTGTAGCTCAGTGAAACAGCTGTTTCAACCTAAACGGAGAAGTTTATGTATTCATGTTTGTCCTGTGCCCTAAATATATAGCTGTCTCCTACTACAGCCAAAATCATGTGGTCCATCCAGCTTCAGTTTCCACAAGGGATAAGATTCCATTTGTTAAAAGTTTAAATAACTTGCAATGGGAATATATGTGAAGCAAATAGTAAAAGCAATAATGTATGCATCTGAAACCACAATATGAAATGTACGTAAGAAAATACGTGTAATCCTGCAGGAAAACCCTGGAAGTTTACAGGGGCCTCAGAAACATGAATTTCCACCAGGCTAAAAATTTGTAAACAATCCATTTGTAATATATGTTGCCATAGTCACAGTCAGAGAGCTGTCAAAGGGGTCATTGACCTGGGTGAGAGCTATAAATGGCATCTCCATTATCAAGACATTTACTGTGATGATAGCCTCTTTGCAGGAGAAAGGATGTGAGACAATTGTACTAGATTGCACTGTGAGGAAAGTGCTTATGAAGACAAGCTCAGATGCAAGACTGAAAATCAGAGATCTTAAAGGAAATCTGGGACGAGTCATAAGGATACAATGTCTGAAGAAGAAAAAAAACGTCTTCAAAAGCCACAACACAGGAAGGAAGCTGCAGACTTGTTAAACAGCATCTGAAAAACTACAAGAACATCTTTCAAGTCAAGTGTTGAAGCACAGCGTGGCCAAGACAGGGCTGGGTGTAAATCTGTTGATTGTGGATTTATGCTGTACTTTGCCCTTTTCTGACTTGGAAAGCAACTGTAAGCAACTATAAACACCACTGCAACATCCTCTATCGATCATTTCACATTTCCTCCAAAAGGTGTGCAAACAGCCACGGTTTTCATTTTGCCTGACGCCCATTGTTACAATTACTAGCCTGCACACCAGAAGCTTATTAGCTTGTTAGCGGTGCCTTTAAAATAAACTCACACGAGTTAACTGCGTCCAAGAGTACCTGAAGATAACATGCACAGATGGCTACAGGAAAGCAAACAAAGGAATCATTGTATTGTGATTTATTTCGGTCTCCTTGGAAGGCCCATTTACAGTTTATTTGTTGTTACGTCCAAAAACCTGCTTCAGCAGCCCGGTGAGAAGTACAGACACCAATGAGGGGTGTAGCAAGACTCTAGTTAGAGCGTGGATCTCTCTAAATTTACAGTTTCTGTCCTGCATGAAACATTATTATCTTAGAACATAACAGTGCAACTGCTGGCTTGTTCAACATATTATTTCAATATAATCCCAGTTTATATTAACAAACACAGCATTCAGAAATGTCCACATAACGCAGTTATCACTAAGTATCATTATATACATATAGAAGAGACAGACCCAAATGCACACACACTACACAGTATGCATAATGTATGCATGTGTATGTTTGTCTCTTCTATCACAGTCTCTAATCCCCGTCTTCACCAGTGCAGACTGGATCTGTGCCAGCCCCTAACTGAATCCTCCTTGCCTGGATCTCCCGGCTCTGTGAGCTTCCTGCCCAGGGACTCGAGGGGTGAGATGCCTTTGAGAGGGGAGAACCCTGCCATTTCCCCATATTCGGCTCATTGTTCTTAACACCACATCAAGTGAAGAAGACACACAGCCATCTAACGTGTAGGGGGCACATTTAGTCTAGTTCCTGAGAGAATTTCCACACAGAAACACCTTGCATTGCTTTTTTGTTCATCGCCCTCTAAATAAAATATTCCGATATTAGTAAAGGTGGCCAAGTTCCTCTGGTCTAGAGGGTACAAGCAACTCCCCTCCCACAGTGCCCTGTAATTGGGTGGACCCTCTGTGGCCAACACTGTCCTTGGCAAATGGCCAATCATGAGCTTCTCTGGAACTCAAGTGTCTTTTACAAGAGTGGTGGTGTCTTTAACCCTTGTGTTGCTCTCAGGTCAAAAATGACCTTTTTCTGAGTTTAACAGCAGTAAAAAAAACCTTAATTACATTTTTCCAGCATGAAATTAAATTACTTTTCCTGGAGTGACCCTACTATTAGAAAAAAGGTAAACATTGCCCCTTTTTACATTTTTAAAAGTGGTACACCATCAAGGTACAAAGACTGTCACATGAGTCGTTTTTAACCCTGCAGTTATTAAATCAGGAGTGAAATCAAAATTAAGCGCCATATATCTATTATAACAACAAACAAAAAAAATCAGATATGATGTGTTTTTTTGCAAAAATGAGTGGTGTAGACTGGAGAAATACAGTCTGTCTGGTCTGTGAAGTGGGAAAACACAGTTATCCACCAATTTATTGATGAACGGCAGGTTGTTTCTACGTGAAAAAGCTTTATCACAAGAGATCTCTGGACAGGGGGGTATATCCATGAAGGCAACACGAGGGTTAAGGGAGCGTGAGCGCGGATAGTCTGGCTGTGATCGACTGTATCAAATATCTATAAAAGTTTATAAATATCCTGGCAGTGGGACATCCACGCAGAGTGAAGGCGGCGTGCCAGACTGTTAAGCAGCCAATGGGAATCATGAGACAGGTGTGAGCATGCTCTGCGGGGGCCTCTCTCTCTGACACGACACTTTTCACCTCCTTTATCACCGCGGCCTAACAGCCAGCTGATCTGAGAGACATGTCATCTGCGAGGCGGAGGGGGAGGAGAGCGGGGCCGTTTCTCCACCGTCGGGTAAGGCCGTCACACCAGAAGCTCTCGTCGTAGGTTTTGTTCATACTTTGCATTGAACACTGAGCTGACGGAGCACATCGCCCCGCAGGCGGCGAGCTAAAGCTGAGATCGTGCTGAGGCTCTATATCTCAGCCGGGAGTCCGTCGGTTTGACGGTGCACGCCACTGAAGCCCCGTCCGGTTCTCAGGCCTCTGATGCTCGCCGTTCCCACTGCCTCTGTTATGCCTGAACCAACTGCCCGAAATGTTGCCCAACACGGGGGCGCTGACACTGTGGAAGGGTGGGCAACACAGCTGACAGCAATTAAACTTCAAGCAGAAACAAAGCCTGTATGTTTTCTATAGGCCAGAATGGCATTGGGTATATTTCCCAGGTCATATGTGCGGCTATTAGTATTATAGCATTCTCGTCTTCATAACAAGAAGAAGTAAAGTCTAGAAACGGACAACTTGCTGTTTACAGTAGCTGAATTAACAAAAACTGTAATGACAATTTGTTACAAAAAAAAACCCCCATATGACAGTCTTCAATATGCGACGACCCAATGTTTTCTGTACCCCTCTGCTTCCCTGCTGGCAGTGTTGTTTGTTTGTTTTTGTTTGGCTTTCAGGTGCGATAGTGGCAGCGGTCAAGGGGGCCTCTCTCACTCTGATCCTCGCCTCGGCTATTTTTGACTTTGTAGTTTTCCTTTTTACTTACACCACTCGTTTACTGATCTCATTGTACACATACATGCATTCGTTCACACTCCATTTGCATTACACTTCACACCTCGTATGTACCTTCACACCTACTCAGTTGGAAGTTTGTTTTCGTTGCATGCTTGTTTTTCTGCTAATAAATTATTGTGGTACCTCGTACTCATGTCGTGTCTCAAACAATCCAAACAATCGTTATAAATAACAGCATAACTTACAGTGCCCACCAGAATTATTGGCAACCCTAAAAAATATGAGCAAAAAAAATATCATTGCAACTTATCAGCATGACCTTACACTCAAAATATGAGAAACATCTAATATTTTTAATTTAGGTAAAAAGCTTCAAAGAAAAAAAAAAATCTTCATAAAAAAAAATTATATGTTCTAAAAAAACGTGTCACAATTATTGCCAATGCAAGAAATAGCAATGCTACAAAACCAAATTGAAGTACATTCCCATTCATATTTAACTTTTTTAAGCGCAGCTGAGTCTTTAGGAACTATTATGTGGTCATTCTCAACTTCCTGTTTCACTGGGGTATAAATATGAGGTGACAGGCAAAAACTCCTTAGTCATGCATCAACATGAGGAAGATCAGAGAACACACAAATGAAATGAGACAAAAGGTTGTTGACCTTCATACATCAGGCAATGGCTATAGACAAATATTTTCATGTCTGAAACTAAACTTTTTCCACCATTAGGGCAATAATTAAGAAGTTTAAAGCAACTGGAGCTGTGATGAACATGCCTGGAAGAGGACACAAGTGTAGTTTGACCCCACGCACAGTGACGAGGATGGTTCAAGAGACAACAGTTTCTCCAAGGGATCATAATTTGAGAATTGCAGAAGTTGGTAGCATCCTGGGGTCACCAGGTCTCCAAAAGTGCAATTAGATGCCACCTCCATGGCAACAAGATATTTAGCCTAGTGGGTTTACCAAAAGAAAGCCTCTGCTGTCATCATACCACAGTTTTAAGCGCCTGGAG
Organism: Synaphobranchus kaupii; assembly: GCA_029718625.1. Classification (NCBI taxonomy): domain Eukaryota; kingdom Metazoa; phylum Chordata; class Actinopteri; order Anguilliformes; family Synaphobranchidae; genus Synaphobranchus; species Synaphobranchus kaupii. The sequence continues at coordinate 19,480,263 of CM056378.1, forward strand.
TTTGCTAAATGTTATCGGAATTTAGATTGGAACCGGGTGTTGTCAGACAAAACGAAAATTGAGCTTCTTGGCAATTAATACCAAAGGTGCGTTTGGCATAATAAGAGGCATAGAAAAGAGCCTTATCCCCATGGTGAAGTACAGTGGTGGATCTGTGAGTGTGGGGCTGTTTTTTTCCTGCAAAGCCCTTGGGAACCTTGTTAGACTAAAATGTGTCTGTCTCTGCCAGGAGGCTAAAACTGCGTTGTGGTTGGTTCTTCCAGCAGGACAACGAACCAAAGCATATCATATAAATGGTTCACTGACCACAGAATCAAGGTTTTGCAAAGGCCCCTGAAGCCATCACTCTGCTGCCAGAAATGCAGTAGATATGGATGGATCACGTTTCTCCTGACTAATTTTCCTATTGATCTCTATGGAAAAATAAGCCGTTAGAAACTACCCTTCAAGTGATCCATCCATATCTACTGCATATCTGGGAGCAGAGTGATGGTTTGAGGCTCATTTGATACCTCAGATCCTTGATGACTTAGAGCCATTTAGCCAACCATGGGATCCATACTATTCCCTGTGATTTACAGCTTAATCTAGTCCCACCCCCTAATTCCCATAGAGATCCATTCAAATGCAGAGAGGTTATAGTATCAATTGTAAGAGTACCTGTAAATACGTACAGTGAGCACCATAATTAATTGGACAGTGACACATTTTTTGTTATTTTGGTTCTGTACTCTAGCACTTTGAGTTTGAAAGGATACAATGACAATGATGTTGAAGTGCACACTGTCAGCTTTAATTTGAAGTTATTTTCATCCATATCGGATTAATCGTTTAGAAATTATAGAACCTTTTGTACATAGTCCCCCCATTTTCTGGCATCAAAAAATATTGGACACTTTAACATAATGTAGAATAAAGTAATCATTTTTAATATTTGGTTGCATATCCTTTGCATGCCATGACTTCCTGGTGTCTGTGACCCAACAATATCAAAAGACTCTTGATATCTTATTTGCTGGTACTCTTACAAGCGATACTATAACTTCACTGCATTTGAATGGATCTCTATGGGAATTGGGTGGTGGGACTAGATTTAGCTGTAAATTATGCTGGAACAGTATGGAATACATGGTTGGCGAAATGGCTGTAAGTCATCAAGGGTCTGAGGTATCAAACGAGCCTCAAACCATCACTCTGCTGCCAGATATGCAGTAGATATGGATGGATCACTTGAAGGGTTGTTTCTCCTGACAAATTGTCCTATTGAACTCTATGGAAAAATAGGTTAGGAGAAGAAACCCTTCAAGTTACATATAATCAGAATGTTACCATAATAAAGAGGACCCCTGTCCATGGAGATATCGAGTGGTTTTGTAAGTATTAGGGCACTGGAAAGAGACGGCTAACTGTTTCTCGTGTAATTTCACACGTTACATTCCTCGGATGTTCGGAGTGTGCACTGGGCCCCTCTCTGCCATGTTATGGTTTACATTTACACTGGAAAGGTACTCGACTTGATGCCTAGAGAGCCATTCAGATGTGGATGCAAGAAGAAGAGGAGATTGAGATTGTGGAACAGACAAATGTCATTGGGAAGCAGCCATAGTGTGCTGTGAGGCAATACAAAATAAACAATCGGTTCTGTACTGTACTCCATTCATAACCTTTTCAACTAACTGTGTGTGTGTGTGTGTGTGTGTACTGAGCCACCCCTAAACATAATAAAATGAGAATAACAAGCACCCTTTCATGACACTGCTTGACCCTTGCAATTGTTTCAGCTTGGAAAAAAATGACAGATATTAGATCCAAGAGGAAGAGTTGAGTAGATCACTGGCGCATCATCATAATTGGATCAGAGACAAGTGAGTGCATAAATGGTGTGACAACTGATAGACACAACCAAGAGTGAAAATAAGAGTTATTATGACGATAGAAATAACGCTGTTTTCAATATGGTTTGGACTATGCTTGGTTAGTTACTTCGTAGTATGTGCATTGATTAACCCCCCCACCCCAACCCAAAACGTGTTGGTATATGGAAAAATAATCAATGTTTTTTGTTGTTCCTGAGAATTCCTTTTTTTGTAGATGTGATGGTTTATTACATACATGATATATGCTGTTATATGCTATAGGCTTTCTGCCCAGAAAAGAGGGAAATTGATGTGGATGTGGCCTCTGAAACTTTGTGCATAAGATAAACACTGAAAGGGAAGCTTAGAATGTTTCCTCCAGGGTGGGGGGAAATTACCTATCAATGGTTGAAATTAAACAGAACAAAACTGATCCATTCTGAAGTAATTTTAAACAAACAAAATGGTGGAACAAGGCTGGGTTCACAGGGCTGAGGTCAACGTGTACTTTTCAAAGAGTTTTCTTTACTCGGACATTAAATCATATCATATGTCATGGACAGGAAAAGCTTTATAATCTCTGAGAGGCCAGTAACACTTTACTGCCTTGCACTTTTATGGGGAGGCTACTGATTTACCTGGTAATGTACTTTATTCGGAACAGAAAACACAAAAGCACATAAACAACAAATTTACTGGAAATAAAATGCACATTTTACCTACTCGTTGATGTATATTAATGATCTTACAATCTCGAAATGGCTCGACATTCAGAATACATTTGTGGCAAATAACTACTACTGCAGTACTCCACCACTCGGGCAGTACGCTCAAGGCTATAAAATTACTCCCTTGAGTCTGGCACTGACATCTTAAATCCCTGCTGCATAACCCCATGTAGTGTGTTCACATGACTTACATGCTTTTTGTGTACTAGCCTAATAATAACCTTCAGTAAGCTCCAGAGGAGAGCAGGAGGTGCACCGGTGCCTTTGTAGGACAGGAAACCCAAAGATAGTAGACAATGTTGCACTACACAGGAGGAACCATGGTAAAACAAAATAAAATATGATATGCTGCATTGGTGATGTGAAGGGAAACAATGGACTTAGAATTGGACAGGAAATACAGTTCTTGCTTGAATGGTCTCGCTCAGACTCTCCGACAAAGACAGGCACCATGCAGGATAAATATTTAAATAAATATAGAGGCTCAACTTTCCAACCAGAAAACAGTTACTGGAGCCTTTCAAGATTTGATTTCCCTCACGTATAAGCAATGAAGTCACAAAGCAGAATCATACTTCATTATTATTATTATTATTAATACTATTAATCTATTTGTGCTGGTCAACAATTTTATATACAGATCCTTTCCAAAAAATTTGAATATCATGGAAAAGTTTTTTTTTTTCCATAATTCCATTCAAAAAGTGAAACTTTCATAGATTATAGATTCATTACACACAAAGTGAAATATTTCTAGCCTTTGTTTCATTTTTCATAATTTTGGCTTACAGCTCCAGAAAACCCCCAAAACAGTATTTCAAGAAATTAGAATAGTGTGTCGAAAAGCATTTACTTCAGTTATTTCAGAGAATGAGTGGAGTGGCTTGACTCGAGGAATCCGACAGTTGTAGCCCATGTCCCGGATACGTCTGTACGTGGTGGTTTTTGAAGCACTGACTCCAGCCTCAGTCCACTCCCTCTGCATCTCCGCCAAATTTTGGAATCGTCTTTGCTTGACAATCCGCTGAAGCCTACGGTCATCTCTTTTGCTTGTGCACCTTCTCCTGCCACATTTTTCCCTTCCACTAAACTTTCTATTGATATGCTTGGACACTGCACTGTGAACAGCCAGCCTCCTTAGCGATGACCTTTTGTGGCTTACCCATCTTCTGGAGGGTGTCAATGATGGTCTTCTGGCCAATTGTCAAGTCTGCAGTCTTCCCCATACTGAACCAAACTGAGATAAACTTTGCAGGTGTTTTGAGTAAATTAGATGATAGTGTGACACTCAGTCTAAAACATTCATTCTCTGAAATAACTGAAGTAAATGCTGATTTTCGACACACTATTCTAATTTCTTGAAATACTGTTTTGGGGGTTTTCTGGAGCTGTAAGCCAAAATAATGAAAAATGAAACAAATAAAGGCTAGAAATATTTCACTTTGTGTGTAATGAATCTATAATCTATGAAAGTTTCACTTTTTGAATGGAATTATGGAAAAAAAAAACTTTTCCATGATATTCTAATTTTTTGGAAAGGATCTGTATGTGCCAAGTTCAAGAACTACTAGTGCCAAAACCAAGATTCAAACCTGCTTCTTCCTGATTAAAAACACAGTTCCCCTCATCCTCTAAGCTCACTTGACAGTGGGCCTACCATTTTTGCCTTGTTTTGACAAAAAAAATGTATTTCATCCCGTATGGCATGCTAGGAAATTATCAAGGAAATATGCTGTCTGAATGTCATATCTGTGAACTAATTGGAAGAAAATTCTGATTATTCTAAAACCATTGGATTATTCTGTATTCTTATTATTCTTAAAATTAAAAGGCATTTGGGGGATTTATTTTGGAGGGCAGCAGAAAAGTGCAAATTTTGTGCAGTGTGCAATTTTGTGCAATAATTTTTTGTCTGATCTGCAATTGAATTCAGGCAAAAAAAACTCTTTCACATCACAAAGTTCCGCCTCAGGGTTTACTGCGATCATATTTCTCTCGATGTCGCTGTATAAATTCAGGGGGATTATCGGCATTCGTCTCAAGAAACAGACAAAGCAAGAGGGGTTTTTACTGCCTTTTTCCAGCTCTCTGGATGCAGCATCATTAATGAAAATGTTTTTTTTTTTTCTATTTTATCCTTCTCAAAGAATTCTACTATGCTGAAACCTACACAACAAGGGACATTTAATAAAAGTAAAATAAGTAATATTTTTGAAAATATTGTCACTGCAACACGTTTATGTCATCCAAGAATAAAATCCATTGCATTTGTGGACATAGCCTACTTATGTCATGCACGTACAAACTGTAGCATGCTTGGTCAATGAATGTGTTGAGATCACTTCTGTTTGCGTATTAGAATAGCACTGTTTATATAGACATGGTCTTCCTTAAATATATCACTTGAACATTATTTTCCCTTTTCTCCTGTCTCATCCACTCACTCCTAAGGTCCTACAATGCAGAAGCATACCAAGTGATATTCATGTGTAATGAGGACAGCCTTTGTCACGATCAATGGACAAACACATTTGAGACAACCTAACACTGGTATTTCTTGTTTAAATTGTACTAACATTATACTAACATATTCACAATATAATTACATGTTAGTATATTATTAATGTGCCAATATACCATTACACCAGTTAATACACTGTAACATTGTTTAGATTGATTTGCAAGAAGGACAAAGCCAGTGTTTTCCCGTTTTCTTACCAGCTAAGCTAACTGCTCTCTGTCCCTTTCTCTCTCCTGTTCCCTCTATCTCACTTGGCTAACTAATACCAGATGCAAACTTGAACTGAAGAAGTATCACAGTTGATAATCTCCATAGGCATATCACTAATATGACTTGAGTATTATTAGACTGAGTATTTCTTTCTTTATACATTTTTAAGATATGCCTTTCAATGTCTCTATGCTGAATTCGATATTGCTCAGAGCGCCATTCACCCAGTACAAATGTACCTTTAAGTGCCTGAATTGTTTGCCACAAAGTATAAATCAAGCAATGATGTTCAGTCTAACAGGTCCCTGATGGCATGAGTGAAGGTTAAGCCAAGGCAGAACTGCTGAGTGGGTGAAAGGGAGTTTGCTCCAGCTGCTGTTTCTACACCGACCCAAGAACAATGGCGGAACCCCCGTTCTCCTCAGAGAGCCATTGGGATCAGCAGGGCTTAGTGATCACGACCCACGCCAGCCCTGCACCACGGCTGTGTGCGGCCCACTCCGGCCTGACCCTGCTCAGCCCAACACAGCCACCTCAACACGGTTGTTTTCTGTAATGAGGCCTCGGGAAATGCGCAAAGCACCCCGCTGACTTGGACCTCATGAATAATTCCGACTCAATCCTTTGCCCTGGGAGTAGTGTATGAACGTAACAATAACAATAATGCCTTTCTGTGAAGCTCCTGCAAATACCGCAGCGGTTTCTCGATTGTGGCTGGCGTACCAGCAGCCGCAGCCACAGAAGTGTCATTAAACTCGCCGTAAAGATTTCAGCTCAAACAAAGACGGGACAGCACAGACCGAATGTTAGATTTGTTTTAAGATCTTCGTGTCTATGCATCTAAGACCATACAGAGGATCTTCAACGGGCCAAAAACATTTCCTCATACAGGATTGTTTCCTTCGCTGGGTAAGAGGGGACTGCATCGCTTCATCAGGGACTTAACAAAGAATCGCAGGAATCATATAATTGCTCTTAAAATGGAATTTACCCAAACGGCAGAGAGGGGAAAGTGAATATGTAAATTATATCTGCTGTTTTACCCCTAGGCTAGGTGTCTACTGACAAATCATCAATTAAGATCTCAGCAGGGCCAGAATTTCAATCGACACTATCCTCTCGGTGACACAGAACCGTGTTTTCACAGCTGCACAGCACATATAATCTATAGGGGTATATAAAAAGCATTACGTAGTTGCCTGAGTACGTGCGTACGTGTGTCAGAATTGTGAGCTATATGGGAAATGTGTTGCAATTTCAGCTGTTCCTGTCTTCAATTCTTTAATCTCTGAATCAAGGGGACGTAAGATAAAGAGAGATTCACTTGAACAAATATGTATATATACATGTATGTTGTAAATCAATCCATATTTGGAACAAAAAAAAAGGGGGGGGGGGGTTAATTTATGCCAGAGAGGAATTAAGAGTAGAGTTTTAATTTCCATAACTGAAATTCAATGAAGGTATTGTATTCTATCGTAGTCAACATTAGTTTTTAAAAAGTAATCTTCAAAATATTCCACACAGGTAGTAGCCTTGGATGTTCATGGCTACGTGGCTTTCAGAGTCAGACTTGCCTAAAATACATTTTCCAGGTATGCCTACTCTAGGGCAGAAGTACGTTTGGGTTTATCTAGACTGGACAATGTGCACCACCCTGTTGTTAGGACAGCACCACTCTGCGAGGCAGAGTCAAATGTGAATGATCGCGTCTTATCATGCTAAACTGAAATAGATCAGCAACTTAATTCACAATTGCACCAACATGCACAAGGGAGCATAAGCTCCAAGGCCTTGCAAACAAGTCAAAACCTTTTTTCCCTATACGTGTATTTGATCATGTCAGACAACCTGACAGTGAATAGATAAATAATGTACGTTCACATCAAAGTCAATATTTAGTGGGGAACGGCAGGTAATTGTTTGTTATTTTTTTACACTCTTCTCCACACCTCTCTTATAGGCTTCCTCCTGCTGCCGATTTCTGTCCCCACCATCCCTCTGTGTTCACACCTATGTTTAGACCTCTACTCACCGCTGATACAGTGCACTTCATCTGAGACTCTCACACCCTGGTGCTGAACCAGCAGTTTCAATTAACAAGTCAGCAACTGGCTGGGACTGCGGTATGTAGATCTGGGAAGTAGCCACTTTATTGTTGTATAGTGATTCGATACTTCCCTTTCTAAATTGTAGTTTGTTTTAGAGTGTCTAGTCTATGCTAATTTTCTACAGGTTATCTATGTAATTATTATTATTATTATTATTATTAGTTGTAGTAGTAGTAGTAGTGTTATGAGGCCAACATAAGAGAGAGGCAACATAGTTTATCTACTGTGATGGATATTGCAATACCATGTCAAATAATACATTACAAAACATGAAAAGTACTGAGGAGCCTATAACTGTTACCTTTTTGCAACAAGCCGATAGGAAAATCTTGCTTCAGTACAACAACTACGCAGACTAAGCAGGATGTGTGCAAAACAATGGGTAGAACTCACAAAGAGCAGCTATGAATATATATATATATATATATATATATATATATATATATATATATATATATATATATATATATATATATATACAGTTGAAGTCGGAAGTTTACATACACTTACGTTGAAGTCATTAATACTCATTTTTAACCACTCCACAGATTTCATGTTAGCAAACTATAGTGTTGGCAAGTCAGTCAGGATGACACAAGTAATGTTTCCAACAATTGTTTACAGGCAGATTATTTCACTTTTAATTCACAATATCACAATTCCAGTGGGTCAGAAGTTTACATACACTAAGTTGACTGTGCCTTTAAATTTTTAATATTTGGTCGCATATCCTTTGGCTTTGCATGCCATGACTTCCTGATGTCTGTGACCCAACAACATCAAAAGACTCTTGATATCTTATTTTCTGGTACTCTTACAAGCGATATAATGTCTCTGCATTTTAATGGATCTCTATGGGAATTGGGGGGTGGGACTAGATTTAGCTGTAATTTACACTGGAACTGTATGGAACACATGGTTGGCTAAATGGCTGTAAGTTATCAAGGGTCTGATGGATCAAACGAGCCTTAAATCATCACTCTACTGCCAGAAATACAGTAGATATGGATGGATAACTTGAAGGGTTTCTTCTCCTGACTTATTTTTCCATAGAGTTCAATAGAAAAATTAGGAGAAACAATCCTTAAAGTGATCCATCCATATCTACTGCATATCTGGCAGCAGAATGATGGTTTGAGGCTCGTTTGATACGTCAGAACCTTGATGACTTACAGCCATTTTACCAATCATGTATTCCATACGGTTCCAGCATAATTACAGCTAAATCTAGTCCCACCCCCCAATTTCCATAGAGATCCATTCAAATGCAGAGACGTTATAGTATCGCTTGTAAGAGTACCAGAAAATAAGATATCAAGAGTCTTTTGATGTTGTTGGGTCACAGGAAGTGCAAGTCATGGCATGCAAAGCCAAAGGATATGCGACCAAATATTAAGGCACAGTCAACTTAGTGTATGTAAACTTCTGACCCACTGGAATTGTGCTATAGTGAATTAAAAGTGAAATAATCTGTCTGTAAACAATTGCTGGAAAAATTACTTGTGTCATGCACAAAGTAGATGTCCTAACTGACTTGCCAACACTATAGTTTGCTAACATGAAATCTGTGGAGTGGTTAAAAATTAGTTTTTATGACTTCAACCTAAGTGTATGTAAACATCCGACTTCAACTGTATATGAGCCTGAAAAGGATAACTGTCATTGTATAATATGCATGACCTCTATGAATGATGATTGTAAAAAAAGTCATGTGCTTTGGGTTTGTTTTGAGTAGCTAAAGAAATCAAATTATTACATTCACCTCTGGTGCTGATACATGTATCCCATACAAGTTGCACTTAAATTCAGGTGCAATTGTTGGCTGCATTCCTTTGGTATTCAAATAAAAGCATACATTACCAGTGGAATTTGCACTGGTTGAACCAACTGAAAACTTATTTTCAATCGTTTTTTACTGTCACAATCCAGTTGTTTTTAGAAAGAGAGATCCGACATAATTTAAATGGAATGCGTCGTTGTGTCTGTTCTCTCTAATGACAATGCTTACATAATGACCCGAATTTATTTAATAACAATCGCATGGTTTTGCAGCATTACATTTATATTAAAGAGCATACTTAGTGTAACAAAGGTTTAAATCTCACAAAATCTTACCTTCAAATATGATTTTTCATACACTAGGCTACCCTCCTTTTCACTGTGTAATCTGTCATTTAGGCTATGTATGATCATAATCCTTAAATAGCACATATTGGCGCACAAGACTGAAATTATACCTGGCCACATAAAATTAACTTTATCTGTACTACTCACGTAGAGAGACCTAGCCAAAAAAGAAATATGGACTAGTTCAGAAATAGTAGCATCATTTTCATTATTAAAAAAAAATCACAAATCCATATAGTTCACAAAAATAACTTTCCTACTAGGCAAAACATGCTTAAAACAAAATGCAGCGCATTAATCCAGTTATCGTAACGTTTTCTGTGTACATCAAAGGAAATAGCTGTAATGGAAACTCTTATAAGTTATACCACGTTTTCGCCGTCAATATTTTTTATTACTTTCACATATTAGAGACCTCAAAACATCACCTTAAATCGGGTTTTCGTAGGACCAGTATACATATGTCAATAAAATATGCGACAACAATTTTAGGCTAATGTTTAATTACGAAAGAAATATGAAACGAATGTTTTGCCTTTAATTAAAAAAAAGGAATCTAAATCAGTTTGCGACCCTATTAATCCAGTTTTGCGTCGTAATTTCCTCCTGGTGACTACAAAAATGCTCATCTTCACAGTAATACCCATTCTCTCTCTCGCTCTCTCTCTCGCCCTGTCTGTATGAGTAATGTCCTGCCTTTTCTAACGAGACCGAATAAAAGAGACGCCGGAGTGTTCGGCTAGTTGGTGCTGTGACATTGAAAATGAATGACAGCCTACCTGAATGCCAATCTTCATCAGACTGACACTGGGCTGGCACAACACAGCCTATACTTCCCAGCACAGCTACTGACGTGTGCCGTGTAAGACCCCTCCCACCATCCACTCTCCTGTATGCTCAACTCCCCCTTCTGTGTGTGTACGCAGCCCTTCAGTAGCCGTTCCATTCGCGGAGCCCGCAAGCCCCCTGGCGGCGTGGTTGGCAATGCACTTACTCCGGTGTCTTTTGATGTCTCTGAATACATTCCTTGATTCTGACAAAGGCAGTGTACAGTAAAGTAATTGTACCTCAATTAAATTATGTTCCCCCTGTATATAAGGCGATGTGGTCCCCCTTTGTTGCTCTTTACTTGAACCTACATGTGTACAACTGCATGATTGCAGAATAATCCAAGAACACTTTTAGGACACGTTTAAGTCTATTGTACAAACTGGACAGATATAACACAACCAAGACCCTGCCAAGATCAGGCGTTCCTACCAAATTGAACAGCCAGACGAGAAGGGAAATTGTCAGAGAAGTAACCAATAAGCCGAAGAAACTGGCTGAGTTGCAGAGCTTATTGGCTGAAATGGGAGAAACTACAGCGGGGCTACAGCGACATTCCAATGCAATTAGGCCTATATGAACAAAGTGTTAGTATTTATTAATGTTATTCTGCATTTGTAGGAATATATATATTTTTTAAAATAAAACTACTTAAAACACATTTTTTACTGTTTACATTTGATTGTGTTTCATGTGACCGCGTAAATACGCGTCATTCCTACTGCACTCCACAAGATAGTGCCGTTTCGTCAAAACAGTTGCCCTTGATGTTCTTTGTTAAAAGCTAGCTAGCTTGTTTATTGCTCTTACAGCATACAATAGGCTAGTTAATGGCTTTAGCTAATTATCGCAATCCAGTCTTTTTGTGCTTTTGACATACAAAAACATGTAGCCTAGGCTATTGAAATATTGGCTGTATAAAAATATTAGCTCATTTGTTTTAAGTTTCCTACTGGGAACTTGATAAGTGGCGAATACATCCCAGCTAAAAGAGACACACTGACGATGAGTCTAACATGAATGAAAAGAAATGTTTTGTTTTTCACCGCAAATTACCTACCATATTCCGCAAATCACAGAGGTAATCTGATAATATTATTCCCATGTGAAACGGCATCTCAATAATTTGGGATGATATTTTTTTTCTACCGCAAGGATTCATTGTTTTTCCCACGCCTTTTTCTGTATCTTTCTGGGTCCAGAATTATGGAGGGTGCAGTGGAAATTATTCATTCAAATTACACTGCCTGGCCAAAAAAAAAGTCGCCGTTGCTCCCGTCATGCATAGTGCCCACTGTAGGCTACAAGCCTCTGGAGGCAATGTTATGATCTGAGGTTTCTTCAATTGGTCAGGTCTAGGCTCAGCAACGTTATGCAGCAATAAAATGAAGTCAGCTGAGTACCTGAATATACTGAATGACCAGGTTATCCCATCAATGGGCATATTCCAGGACGACAAATGCCAAGATTCATCGGGCTCATATTGTGAAAGAGTGGTACAGGGAGCATGAGGAATCATTTTCACACATGAATTAGCCACCAGAGTCCTGACCTTAACCCCATTGAAAGTCTTTGGGATGTGCTGGAGAAGACTTTACGGAGTGGTTCGACTCTCCAGTCATCAATACAAGATCGCGGCCAAAAATTAATGCAACTCTGGACGGAAATAAATGTTGTGACGTTGCATAAGGTTGTCGAAACAATGCCACGATGAATGTGTGCCATAATCAAAGCCAAAGGCGTTCCAACGAAATATTAGAGTGTGTGACTTTTTTTTTGGCCAGGCAGTGTATATCCGCCATATTGGGATGGCAGGTTTGAATGATCACTATTTCTTCAGATGGTAAGATGAAAAAACACAGGGCCAAGTTACATGAAATAATGTAGGAAATATTTGGCAGAATTGCTTTGGAATAGAGCCTGTTTAATTTCTGTGAGATAAGATAGCCAATATTGTTTGTTGTAACTTTGCATCATTTTGATATCAATACTTTTAATGGCAGGCCAAGATTTTGCTAGTTTCATTATAGACAGTGTTTTGTATGTGTGAGTAACTTGGCATTTTTGTACGTTGAAAATGTCTTTATTGAGATATCATTTCTTTTTGAATTCCTAAAAGTCCAGTGCGAATAGGGTATAAAATTCTGTTAATTTCACTATGCTTCTTGTGATTCATTGTCTGCTAATTTCAGTAACTTTGTCCCATAATTTAGCATTTAGGTATTAAAAACTTGGTTATTGTCAGCACTGCAGTTGAAAATGACATCAGTTTGGATTGCGAAAAGTAGGCTATGGATTGATATCCTTGGGTAATCTCTGAAAAGTTTTGTGCACCCCTGCCCTAACCGACTGAACCCTCCCATACCCTGGCCGAAGAAATCACCAATTGAAATCAACCATGGGGCTCATCCATGCACAACTGTGTGGTGCTTTAACCGAATGAGCTGCCCAGCAGCCCTACTCTTTTAATTACACTTTCAATATGGAAATTATTCATGCAAATCTCACACATATTAGTTTTCTTTTGCACCCAGCAAGTTATCAGCATAACTAAAGGATTATTTGCATAAGGCTAAGCAAGATATCAGTCATCTGATCTCAGATTTTCATCAATGTATGACACGTCAATGTATCATTGCAGTGCTTGCTGGCATGTTCATGCAGGTGGGTTACATCAAGTCCTTCATGGGGGAGGGCATAGGGTTGGAGAGAATTCAAAGGATTCTCTCATCCTCATTCATCGGTTCTTCCTCACCATTCTCATCCTCACAGCTCTTATCCTCCCTTATCCAGAAGAGGAAGATGTAATGTAAGGATAAAATGCTCCAGCCCACAGAAAGAGCGCTACAGCCCCAGCAACCTAGACCCTCTCTCTCCTTATATGTGCACCTGTCCTAAACAGGTAACAATAGAAAAAGTATATGAATCACCCACAATGAGGGAAGCATCTTGCTTTATTAATCTTCTTTCACTAATATGTCTGCATGGTGCGTTTTATTGTTTCTGCATGCTGCAGGAGCCGTGTTGGCCTACTGCTGCAACTTCACTGCTCTCTCATCAGAATGCAAGCAATGAGAACAGTAACGGTGCGAGCTGCTGTGTGTAAGCAATGGATAACCTCTCCCTGTTAAACAAAGGTATACTATCACAGCGCCAATTAGGCCAACCCCAGACAGGGGCCTTGAACACGGCGCTCGATGCCACATAAATAAAACATGGGCCCGGCTCTGTGCTTCGTTGGGTGGGTAATTGGCTAATTAAAAAGTGAGATGTGTTAAATGAGAAAACGTTGAGTCCACTGGAGACACCCCATGCCCCCCCCCCCCCCCCCTCCCTCCTCAGTCCTACTTTGTCTTTCTTCGGTAGTGGTCTTTCTCCTGCATCTGCGGGGAGCTCGTTTACAGCGTTAGTATTCTCTCCCACTGCCTCAGCTCCCCGCCTTAAACGTGCCAGGCAGAAAAACAACACCTGTCAAAGTTTAGCCATCATTTGCTCTGTGTTTGGACATACATACAGTATATGTGCAACAGTTTAAGCAAGAATATTTTGATCTATACACTTTACATTACAGTCATTTAATCAGCAAATAACCATTAAAGTGGCTTTGAAGTTTGACAGACGGTGTCACCCACAATTAGAGAGCAAAGGAAAAGAGAAATGTTAATTAGCAACTATGTCCATGACAAGCTAAAACATTGGTAAGTGGGGACATATTGTTACAACCATATTGTTAGCATGTACTTTGTTTATTGTGACAATGTGGCTTGCGAGTCATAATGGCTTCACAGATTTAATTCATATAACAGGAGCAATAAATGCAACAGCATAGGTGCAGAGCAGCCATTAAGCCAAACAATTTTCCACAAGAACAACCTTACTTTGCATCATGTAACCACAGTGAAGAGGAACACCCGAAAATGTTATATTACACTGCAGAGAACAATATGGAGTGTTTTTTAGTTTGGATATGGGAATTAGGATAGGCCAAAATGCTAGGAACAAAGGTGAGATTTGAACCATTCTGCAGTTTCACTTTAAATTTGATCTAACTGCCCTCGAGTTCTCAACGCCACATGAACTGTCATTGTATTTCATTATGCATTGATATACCTGTCATGACTAACTCAACTCAAGATGTAATTGCCACCTTATTTTATCTTATCTGAGGGTATATCTGAAGGCAGGTTGGCATCTGTTGGAGGGCAGGGTCAGGTGTGTATAAAAAATCAAAAAAGAGGCCTGTCTTTGATGTTCAGGAGAAGAATATTCCGGATGGGAGAATCACAAGGCGTTACTGCTATTTTGACATTTACAGTAAATGTTGGTCAGTATATATTATGTAAGATCAGTATAGCAGCAAGGACTGTTTCTTCACGTCATGCTGGTGCAGTGTATGTAGATTCAAAAAGATATTAGAATTCTTTGTGCCAATTTTCAACCTGAAATTCAAGGTGTACTGTGCGGACCTCTCGGAGCAGGATGATTGCAGAGAACCAGAGCCTTCTTGATCCACATTGTTCTTTATTTTATTGTTGTAATGTCAATTATTTGCTAAAATTGGGGGTGTATGCTTATACTGTATATGCAAGCACATTATTTTAATTAGTTTGTGAGGTTCACCAAAATACCTTTAAGATGGTCCAGTTACAAGATTTTTACCTTCCGGTTATTTGATAACACAAAACTAGTTGCGGTTTGCACTGTAAAAACATTTTATCTGCATTACCTTAAATTATACATGGTGTGAATTATGGGAGAGCCAGGAGGAGTTTGGCTCCCCCGAATGAGACAAGCTCCCCTGAAAGCACCAAATGTGAAAATTTGGGGGAGGAGGGGATTTCTAAAATATTGAAGAACTTTCACATTTGCAAAATGTTTTTTAGGGATTCTAAGCCTACTTGTAATAAAAGAAAATCAATATAATAAAATTGCCAGAGTCTTTTTCCATGGGAGTACATCAGGCCTGGACTGACCATCTGGCAACAAATTACTTATTGCCCTCATAGGCTGCATGATAGCACTGAATGATTTCTCCACAGACAAATGCAGATATGGCACAAGAAGTGTTAGCAACTTAATATGCAAATTGCTGTTGGCATTTGTTTTATATACTGTTCGTTCAACGGTAGAGAATGTATTGCAAACACTAGGCCTATTACTTGAATTAGTTGTGGTAATTTCTTTATGCAGTAGTAGTGTCTTCTATTCTGACATGAAAAGATTGCTAGGAAATATACGTGTATGTTGTTGTCCAATGTCAAGTGTTTTTTTTATCGCGTGACGATTTAGGACGATGCAATTTTAGCTAATTTTGGCGGTGAAATTGTAGGGTCAGCTAAAGTCAAACGCGGATCTCAGAAGAGGAATGGATGAATGACTTTTTAAAAAAGCAGTCGCCAACACGCGACTCAACAGTGGAAAGACGTCTGACCATTAGGCCTGCATTAGGCATGGTCCTTCGTATAAGTGAATAGACAAAAAGTGCTTTTCAAAGTGTTTCCGATGGGCTGCTGTGCCAGGTTGTTATAATTACAAGTTGAGCCGCGCATCTCAACAATTGAGTTTTTGATTTGTGAATTTTTTATTTTTTTAAGGCTAACCGTAATCCACACGCACCATTTCTTAAAGTGAAAGCACCAAATCATTTTCAAGCTCCAAAACTATAAGTAGCGTGGGTGAGGTCTCAAGCGCAGACCACAGTTTAATCTTTTTGATCTTGAAAATTGCTTTTGGTACTATGGATAAGAAATGGGTTATACTGTGTGTTTTTTTTATGATCCCCACGTTATCTTGGGCACTTTTCATCAGTTGTGTTTTAGATTGGAGGGCATGTGTTTGAATTCCAGAAACCTTCCATGCTACGGAGGGACTGGTGAGCTCCCCCAATAACTACATTACTACAGTATAATACTGCATGCTGATAACTGCTCAGATGGACTTTCCTGACATCTAGTGGGAGAAATGCAGAAATTGATTTTGTACAGTGAAGGAGGGGCTATTTAACAAGTTATGAATCCAATATGAAGTTTATCTACTGTGACTGGTAGATGTTCCCATACGTTTTCTGAGGCATTTGTTTTCCACACACTGAAACCATGGTAATCGTGATGCACTGTGATAAGTTTAAGTTTAACTGAGTGGGATGGAGTTTAACTAATTTCTTTTGTCAATAAGTTCAATGTAATAAACACCTGAGTTTTCTCCCCACTAAAACCCTTCCTCCTGTGATTAACTGTGCATTCCTCCAAGTGCAGAGATTTGATTGTAGTATTACCATATACTTTACATAAGTTAGGTCTAAGGCGTAAATAATTTTAAGCCTGAATCCCTGTGACTGAATCATTCAATTCATAGCGTTGTTTTTTAAATTATCATTATAAATTGTAATTTAGGCTAATTGACAACAAGATAATAGGGTTATACTTCTGGGATTTGTGGCTGTTTCTACTTGTTTGTATTATTTTCTTTAGTGCAGACTAGTTGCTGTGATGCCCATATTTATAATCATATACAGACACAAATTTCAATGAATGTGAAAACTGTAATCAGTTTGTTTGTTCTATATTTTCTCCAAAATGTTGTCACTGGCAGTGTAATCTTAAATCATACACTTACATCAACAGCAGCTATATTACACATATGACTCATAGGATTTTCATCATGATGCATTTTTGTACCTAGGTAGCAATGCATAGCATAGCATAGCCAACATACCTTAAAAGCTTTTTTTCCCAGGGCATGTTTGACATTACATTTTTTTAAAATATTTAATATACTATATAACTATATAAAACGTTTATCAAATTATATACTTTTTTCTCATTTTGGAATGCCCAAAAATGCTCACGCTGCAACCTCTTCCAAAGCATGTCAAAATATATACATTTGAGATTTAAATTTGACATTTATAGCAGATTTCCACTGCATATTCAACTATTGTAGATTGCTTCATTATTGATATGCACAAAAAAATGCAAAATTTCCAATAGAATACTATTTCAGAATGATGATCGGACTTTCGGTTTCACCACTGACCAGTAGAATCCAGATCTGCTATCTGATAATCAGCCACTAGGAGTGCTCTTGAGCAAACAGAAGACAGGAGCGGTGCTGCATGGGTATTGTGTGTTTGATGATGGAGATAATCAGTATGGCATGAAATGTAATCTAAGTCCCTGTTCACATAAAAAAATCCTTCCTGTAATGTCTTCCCCATGCAGATATATAAGGCAGGGATGCCGTCGGGGTGTGTACCACTAATTAAAGTAAGCAAACAATTAGTAATTAATACACGGGCATCCTATCCTAATTACTGGTCACATCCCATTTATCTCAGTGATTTAACAAGCTGCTGGAGAATTTTCTCTGGTCTTCATTTTGCACTATATAAGCAATTTTCTAACATAAAAGACTAAAAAGCACTTAAGAACACCCTGAGGTACAGTATGTTTAAGATAATACCAACACTTAGGGAGATAGCTGCTGGCCACACAGCAGCACACACAAATTCATGCATATAAAAATACTATTTGTTCTTACATTTCTAATTCCAAACAATAATGAATTACAAATAAATACAAGTGTTTGGGGTTTTCATAATTTTTTAAACAGTTACACAAGTTAATGTTGCTGATTCTTGAGTAAAGCAAACTATGCTATTGAATAATTTCTAAAGAATTGTTCGCAGCAATAGATGCACCCCACCACTGCCATGGAAACTGTGGCCATCATAGCTGCTATAAATTTTATGAGCATCCCATTACAGCTTTGCAGTACTTTGTTTGTTCATGAATAAAGCATCATTAGCCATACACAGCTTGATTAGCTTCCAAGTCTCCTCGTTAGACCCCTAAATGATATATCAAAGTTAATAGGTGGTGCAATTAAATAATCTTCTCACAACCCTGGGTATACTACCACATACTGGAAAGTAACAATGATAAATATTCAGTTATATATTCAGTAATACTCCAATGTAGTATAAACTATTTATTCAAAATGGACAATAAAATTGTAGGTAGATGCAGCTGGAATTGTACTTAGCATTGAACAGATAGAAAAAAGTGACACAGAAGGTGATTTAAAATGATTGCATGTATGGAATTTTGGGTAGAACAGTCGTGTCCTGATAATAGACCTTGCTCTTATAGATACTAAGATACCATATGCAAAATTTATCTTGGTTTCCCACATGAAAAAATTGAAGAACTAAACTTGAAAATAAACTAAGACACTATGCATCTCATTATCATCAGAAATTAACCCCAGAAACAGACCAAATTGGCCATGTATTTCCACAGAACAGCCAGTCCTCAGACACAGGCATTCTAGCAAACTGAGGTAGCTGGTTCCCTCTTCTGTACATATTTTGAGAGAGCAGCTCTGCAGTGCGTTTTTACCCTGCAGTGTTCTGCAATGAAGCAGGTTCAGTGTGGTCAGCCTGCTGGATGCAGTCTCACGCAGAGAGAGCCATGTGGACCGGAATAACACACAGGCAACTACAGATCAGGGTTCTGGGTTTTACTCAGTGCAGTTATCCAGCTAACTCAGTAATCCTGCTTCGTAGTATACCCCACCCCCGTTGACTGCACCTTTCAACCTGGGGTAAGAGCACCCAGTTTCAACAAAAATTAGTGATTTTTTTGTTGTTCCTGTTGTTGCTGTTGTTGTTTTTGTTGCTCTTCTTATTCTCCTAGAGCAGGACAGTGTGCCTTCCTTTTGTATTTTTTGCATTATACAGACAGGCAGAAAGCAGAGAGGGTAATAGATAGACAACGAACCACAGCTGGGAAAGTGCCATGCCAGAGATGCACCCCACACTTAAATTGGGGTCTTGCATATTAGGTCAGTTGGCTGACCTATGGCAACATGTCTCGCCTTGAGCATATTATTGTGAACATATCTGTGGTTTATAAGCTTTGTGCTTTACAATTTCAGAGGCTTGCATTGTGTGTATGAAAAATATTTCCCCCCTGTGGTGAATAAAGAATTAATTCATTCACTTAGGGCAGAGGTGGGCAACAAGGGCCGTATCTGTTTCTGGTTTTCATGCCAACTTCTGGCCTTAATTACCTAATTAGCCATAATATTAACGCCATCTGACATTTTAGCTACAATTCTTAAGAAACGCATGAATGACAGCCGAGGACTTCTAATGAAACATTTTAATGTGATCTAATCTGCCAGTGTTGGTGTAAACAGCCAATTAGCTCATTTAGCTGGGGTAATTGGTGGAAACAAAAACCTGCATACACACCGGCCCTCCAGGACTGGAATTACCCACCCCTGACTTAGGGTGTGTTCTGGTACCAAGCTGATTTTACCCTTCTAAACCTGCAGATGGCAGTAGTAAAACACAGTCCTGAAACTTTGTGCGTAATGTATATTGTGTGATGGGAAGGGTGTGAAGATTAATATTTACTTGGAGCAAGCTGGAATTTCCTGGACAGCTTCCCTGGTGAGAAGGAAGGGAGGCGGGACTAATATCTGATTGAATGATGCAGCACATTTTGTGCCAACAAAAATGCCAATTAATATAAAATATATTAAAACAGATAAACCACTTGCACCTCTCAGTAAACTAGCCTCTCTGACACATTTTAAGGTGTTACATATGTTGGAGGAGTCCCTAGTGCAGCTTTCAATGCCATTATAATCAATCCCTGGTAGGTGTATCACAGTGATATAGATAAGTAGCTTTTGCCCATTTGATAGTGGTGATTATTTTGGGGGCAAACCTTAATGGGGAAAGTGAATGAACACACTTGAATAAAAAATAGTTACTTGATTTGTTTAAGACAATATCCACTGTATAGTTTAATATTCTATTAAAAAATAAAATGAGAGAATAATGCAAAGTGTGGCCAGATAAAGCTCTCAAGATACAATGACTTCTGGTGACTGCTCTTAAATCCTCTTTGTTATGTTAATTTAACCCTTGTGTGGTGTTTGGGTCCGTGGGACCCGTATTCAATGTTTACTAAAAGAAAATTGATACAATTCATAATGTTTTCAACCTGAGACTCATTGGCCTTGGCTCATTTTCTGTGATGAACATGTAAAACAACACAAAAAACACATTTTATCACAAAAAACAAATATCACTTTTATTGATAAATGTGATCTAGCAGAGGTAAATGGTCAATATTAAACATATATGCTGTCTATATTGCTTGTAATAGAGATAAAGTCAATATCTGTGAAGTATTTTTACGCAAATTGTTATGGCGTTATTGTTTTAAAAACCCAATAATGTTGTGGGTCCACCAGAACACTGGGTGAGTAACAAAAACATGAACACCACACAAGGGTTAACAACTTAATTGGCAAAACCTTCTATTGCTGTGACCGGAGGAATTGTTGTGGTAGTAGTGAGAGGAGGATGAATATTGAGAGGGAGTGCGAAAAAGAGTCAACAAGCAAGTGAGAATGAGAGAGAGAAAGAGAGAGAGAGAGATTATATTTTATGAAGCTTTAACAGAATGCAAAGGAGCAGCAGGGTGTGAATAGAATCCATGTCTGTCCCGGTGCATTGTGATTGGCGAGCTGTGGATTTTTAGGTTATTGCTGAAGGGCGCTGCTGCCATGATCGTCACAGTTTGGCCCAGGCTTCACCCTCTTCTCTTAATAATAATAATAATAATAATAATAATAATAATGCATGGCATTTATATAGCGCCTTTCTAGATACTCAAAGCGCTTTACAATGATGAGGGGGAAACTCGCCTCTACCACCACCAATGTGTAGCACCCACCTGGGTGATGCAACGGCAGCCATTTTGCGCCAGTATGCTCACCACACATCAGCTGAGGTGGAGAGGGAGAGAATAATTTTTTTAGCCAATTAAACTGGGGGATGATTAGGTGGCAGATTGAAAGAGCCTGGGTTGGGAGTTTAGCCAGGACACCGGGGAAACCCCTTTACGATAAGTGTCATGGGATCTTTAATGACCACAGTGAGTCAGGACCTCGGTTTAATGTCTCATCCGAAAGACGGCATCTCCTACAGCACAGTGTCCCCATCACTGCACTGGGGCATTGGGGTTTATTTGACCAGAGGGAAGACTGCCCCCTACTGGCCCACCAACACCACTTCCAGCAGCAACTTAGTTTTCCCCTGAGGTCTCCCATGCAAGTACTAACCAAGCCCACAACCTGCTTAGCTTCAGCCATTCAGCAGGCGCAGATTGCATACTACACAGATTGCCTACCACTGGCCATGCAATCCAACAGAAAGACTCTGCCACAAGAAATCCCTCCCACCACTAACCCCACCCCACACACTGTCACTCATCCCTCCCATTGATGAATAATCCCCAGGTAACTATTGCTAATCTCATTCAAATGCATCCTCAGTAAGGGCACGCTATGCCAGGCAAAGCTATTTAAAAAGGGGAGGGGATTGTATTGATATTATTGTATTGATATACATGTATATTCTTCTACAATAGATAGGGGCTATGGGGCTTAAGCTTCCACCCATTTGATCTATCGGTAATCTCCGTCCTGAATGGTGTTTTGCTTCGTCATTAAAAAAAGGGCACCCCCCCCACCTCACTACACAAACTCCATAGGGTTTGGCTTTGTTACTAATCACATAGTTCAATTGAGTTGAATTGTTTTGGAATCATGAACTCCAGCAAGTACCGAGACACTTTGGCAAAACGCCTTGTTCCCACAAACTTGACAGCAAATTAATCTTTAAAGCAGACAACAGTCCTCAAAATCAACCAATAAATGGTTAACTGAACAGCAAATGATTGTATTGCAATGGCCATCTAGGTCTCCAGAATTGAAAGGTATGGTACAAATTGAAGAGGGCGGCCCAGACTTGCAGACCAAAGGATCTGAAAGATATTGAAAGATTATGTATGAAGGAATGGTCAAATATCCCCCTAATGTATTTACCAATGTCACAAAAACTACAATATAACTTGATTTTGGTTGATTTTAGAGATCACTGTATATGTTATATCAACATTGCAGTAAATACATGTTTTCTGCTGTGTCCCTGCTGTACTAAATGTGTTACCTTTCCAATGGACCATCTCAAAGTACTGATCATCAAGGCACTGGAGTGAAGTATATCAGTTATCACTAGAGGGGGCTAGACATCACACTACTGCCAAGAGTTTATTGTTCTACACTTGAAAACAGCATATGCTTCAGAAAACATATACGGTGGCCCAGAGGTGCAATCCACATTTCTAAAAAGCAATATTTGTTTCTAAGTAGAAATCCTCTTTTCTAAAAAAAAAAAAATCCTTGTTTCCAAATATAAATCCTTGTTGCTAAAAATAAATCCTTGTTTCTTAATATAAATCCTATTTTCCAAAATAAAATCCATAATTCTAAATAGAAATCCTAATTTCTAAAACAAAATCCTTATTTCTAATTTAAATCCTTGTTTCTAAAAAAAAAAATTATTTCTAAATTAAATCATTGTTTCTAAAAATAAATCCTTGTTTCGAAATGGAAATCCGTTTTTCTAAAAATTAATCCGCGTTTCTAAATTGAAATCTTCATTTCTAAAATGAAATCCTTATTTCTAAATTGAGATCCTCATTTCTGTAAAGAAATCCTCGTTTCTATAAAGCCTGAAAACTAAATGCTAAAGTTAGCCTATGCGCAAAGCATACTGGGACCACAAGACGTATGCACGAGTGTGTCTGAGAGAGTGCTATTTGTATAGCAAGTCTAACAAGAAGCTAGTCCATTGACTGGCATAATAACTAGCACAAAATTGCCGAACAAACTAAGGTTAGGTTTTCTAGCAAACATAGGCTATTAGATTAAAGCCTGTTAACAAGTAAGTTCAATAATTTGAGGAATATAACGGAAACTCGTTCATAGGGAACTGCTGCTTCACAGCAGCCCATGCAATCATCTGGTTCGCTGTTATCAACATCCAGTAAAAAACTAGCTTTTCATTTCTCGTTCATTGTTGCACTGTACGTAGCCTACAGTAGCCTACATTTTAACCAGCTAAGTTACTTGTTGATGTGAAACGAAATTGACTCGTCAAATGAACTCAATGTAGCCTGTGCGGTCCAGACAAATTGCTAACTAGCCTACTGATTGTGGTCAATGTACATACTTTGAGAGAAAAACAAAGTTAACCATTTTTGATGGACATGGTAATGAATTGAGACGAATGATAAGGTTGTAAGGTGTAACTGTCAGTTATAGGCTACAAAAATAGCCTATTGTAAATTCATGAAAATACTGTAATATTCACCTGGTGCTAACTGCACAGCAATGGGAAGACAGGTAGCTACAATAAGCCAATATCATTACAAAAGAGTAACAATATTGTGTCAGTTGTGGTAACCTACGTGTAGCCTACATTAACTATGTGTAATACAGCCTCAAATCCCAAATGCATTCTTAAATTTTTACTGTGTTAATACTTATTCTTTTATTCAATTTCCGATTACAATCTTTTGTCTATAGTGTTTAGCCTACATTCCGCATTCTGTATGTGGCCATAGCCTACAGTATGACACGCATGCACACACAGTAACGCAGGTAAGGTTGACATGGTGACAGACAGACGCCAACATGGAGCCCAGTGAAGTTACGATTATGTCACTTTTGCTCAATGTCCTGCACTTTCAAATGCAGGATTGGCATAATAGGAATTGATGGTAAGACGAAGGAGAAGGGTTATCACATAACGTTAGGCTACAGTGCCTTAAATAGCCTACTGGTGCAGCGATCTCCGCTACGTACGATCAGTTGTATATCATATCATAGCCGGATAGGGACGTTGCTTGAACGTCCCCGAAAAAGTCAAATTAAATGTCATATTGTAACCAAACAGTGACCTTCCTAGGACTTTAATAACGTCCTAGTAATGTTTTTAGGACATCCCTAGGGAACATCACATCATAGCTTTGAGAGGACTAAAGTGGTATGTCCCTGGGACGTCCACTGCTGCGTAGGTGTTAGATATGTAGAAAGAATCAGAGAACATCACAGTGCGCCCTAAATGTTGCTGGTCTATGTTTAAGTAGCTAGGTCAGAATAGGTTCAAGAACTTCCATATTATCACGTTCTAAGGATTGTTGCCTGAGTGACATTGATCTTTCCCATGTGGATGTAATAAATTGAAGTGATTTTGTTGGAAAGGTTGGATTTTCCAGTTTTTAAGAATACATTTCTTGTTAATATGATCAACAGCTTATTTTATTGATCATGTTAAAATCAATTTACATATGTCCAACAAGTAGGCCCTACAACAGGGAGGTCAAACCCGTTTTCGTGATTTTTCAGAAAACATATTTTGCCAGCTTATTTTTCATGTATATTGTCCTAAATGCTACAATATAATCAAATAACAATATATAAATCGCTAGCTTGTCTGAAAAAGGACATTTGTTCACTTTTAAATTATTTTTTAAATTAGTCCGTTTCACTTCCGTGTAATCACTCTCGTTGGATGGAAACACATCATCATCTGTGCTGCTTTTAGGATACCGTTATCCTTATTTTTTCAACAACAAGAACCGATATTTTGTGGTATTCGTACAGGAAAACTAATATACTCTACAAATTTACTCACATATATTGTTATGGCGTGTTGTATTTAATTAAATATGTACTCCCAAAACACCATACTTGCCAAACGTCTCAGTTTCAAACTTGGCGGGTCCCGCGGCTTCAGAATTCCACTGTATTCGCAACAGTAACATTGATTAGCCTACTTAATGCGTCTGGGTCTGACCCATGTTCCGTTTTCATGTTAATAATTTTAAAAAAACACCCATTCGCAATATTAAAATGCTTTATACCATACTGTAGACGAGATTTTGATGAAGATCTACATGTAAAAATGTCGTTGTTCATATGGAGTTTACCGGCGATATGGTCCAGAGAAAAACATAGCAGCTAGGGACTTAAGCTGGCACTGGTTATCAGAATTCTCAGTTTTTGGATTCTGAATCTATAAGGTGCATGTTCCCTTTTCATCTTAATTTAAAAAAACACCCATTTGCAATATGAAAATGCTTTATACCATACTGTAGACGAGATTTTGATGAAGATCTACATGTAAAAATGTCGTTGTTCATATGGAGTTTACCGGCAATATGGTCCAGAGAAAAACATAGCAGCTAGCGACTTTAGCTGGCACTGGTTATCAGAATTCTCAGTTTTTGGATTCGGAATCTATAAGGTGCATGTTCCCTTTTCATGTTAATTAAAAAAAAACACCCATTCGCAATATTAAAATGCTTTATACCATACTGTAGACGAGATTTTGATGAAGATCTACATGTAAAAATGTCGTTCATCTGGAGTTTACTCACTGACCTAGCCACATCAGAAAACATTTCAAAGCGCCTCTTTGTCAGCATATCTTGGACCAATCGGATTTGAACAATCGGCATGATGTCAAGACAGGGGTTGGCCACAATTTGAATAACATTTAATTTCACTATTACAAAATCCCTTCTGGGGTTATTTCGAATAAGGTGGCGAGTAGTGATGGGCAAAACAGTTCACTTCAGTGACTCGAATCACTAGAATCAGTTCATTAAAAAGATTTGTTCAAAAGATTCGTTCACCGAATCGTTCAGTGCTTGGGCGGAGCTCCGACTGCGTACTGCGTAGTCCGACTCACTCAGTGAACTGAAACGGCCGAACGGTTCATGCGGAAGTGCTGTCGCTTTGACAAACGCGCCAAACTCCGTTTACAAATCTTGATATTTTAAAAGTTTCCCCGTTGAATATCAATATTGAAGGTGAACGCTGGTTTTCAATGACTTTTAAGTCTTAACTTGCTGGGCCTGATTCTGGCAGTTTGAGTCGCTGATTATCACTCAGGATCACGTCACGTTAACTCACTGTGTCTAGTAGCCTTCAGTGAACGAATCACGACACGTTCGCTCGCAGAAGTCCACTCTGCACGCTCGCTGCCTCGCTCGGCGCCCGCCCGCCCGTGAATAATTTGTTAAGCACAGCAGAACTGGTTCGCAGGGAACGAATCACGTTCGCTCGCGGCAGTCCCTCCCCCTCCCTGCACGCTCGCTGCTGATCAGATCCGTTCGAGAGCTCAACTGAACTGAGAAATGAACGGATCTTTTCAGTAAGTGATTCAGTTCAGTTCGTTCACCCAAAGATTCGGTCTTTTGAACGAATCGTTCGCGAACGACACAACACTAGTGGCGAGCGCCTTATTTTTTTGGTGCCATTTTGCTTCTGAAGTGGTTGTAGAATTCTAAGTCCCGCAGGACGCGCGGCACATGTAACGTTTTCAGGACACCTAAATAGACAAAAGTATCGATACATACCGATCGATTAACACCTAAAACATTTCACAGTGAGTTTTTCTTGTAATAAAATGTGTATTAACGACTTCAATGTGGTTGGATGTTTATAATGACCCCATTGATTTTGGTACAGCGTTAAGTATAGGCACAAATGCTCGTAAACAGTCAAATTAGCATAATAATGTCTGGCTTCTAAAGTAAAAAAATAACATTGTTGAAATGTAAGTACACTTCTGAAACAAATGAATAGCTTCATCTACTCTCATTTAGTAGATTTCCTTGTTAAATGACATGTTGAAATGAGCCCAGACGTCAATTTTGTTTTTTGTTTTGTGTGTGGAATGCCCATTGTGATTACATTGCGGGTAGAACGTTCAACCTCCCTACAAATTAGCGACACAGTTGCCACAAGATTATACCCTAGCTCTTTTCTGTAGGCTATGATATGGCTTATTGTAGCTAGCTCTATTCTCGTAGCGTAATGTGGTGCTACCTGCCCGCCATCTACTGGGCGAATAATAGCTACTGCAGCATTTCCACGGATTTACTCTCAGTCACCTATTTTTTGTAGCTACAGCTATCCAAGAGTAATAACTCATGATCTTATCATTCATCACAAATCATTATTTATCACATATCATATCCATCAAAAAATGTTGACTTCAAAGCATCTAAATTAACCACAGTTAACCTTGCACATTGTCTGGAATCTCTGGACCACAGGCTACATTGAGTTTGTTGCGGTTTGACGAGAGTCAATTTCGTTGCACATGAACAAGTAACTTATTATGTAGGCTACTGCACGTACAGTGCAACAATGAACGGGAAATGAAAAGCTTGTTTTTTATTGGAGGTGATGATAACAGCGAACCATGTTAATGTGCTGTGAAGCTGCAGTTCCCTACGAATGAGTTTCCATTGTATTCCTCAAATTATTGAACTTACTTATCAGGCTTTAACCTAATAGCCTATAGAAAACTTAACTTTAGTTTGTTTGGCAATATTGTGCTAGTTATTATGCCAGTGACATCTTTTTAACATAAGCATCCTTCTTCCACTGCCGAACACACTGGTGTGCTTGCCCCAAAAAAACTCAGTTTTGGTCACTCCAACCATAAAACACAATTCCAATCAAAATTCGATTGGAAATGGGAGTTATCATCAGATGCTTTTTGACCATGCACACACTAGCGATGGGTTTGGCAGTAGAACTATGCACGTGTATGTGTGTGTTTGTGTGTAGGCCTATCTATGAATGTGTTTATGTATGTGTGCATGTACGTTATGTGTGTGGATTAGTGTGTGGATACTGTAAATATTTGTCCGAACACGTCGGATCCCGTTGGGTCCGGGTCGGGTTTGGACAAATATTTAGTTAACACTTGGGTTCGGACAAATATTTAGCCTCCACTTAACACGCGTAAATATCACACACTCAGGTTCGGTTGTGGTTATTCATTTCGATTTTTACTATTGTTTTAATGAATTACAATTGTATGGCCTATTTAGGCTAATTAAATAAAACGACTCAATATCTTGTTTTTTTAAATCTGTGACACATTTTGGCAGAAAAGACAAAAATAACATCAACGGTGGATGCCATCCTCTTCCTCCACGACAATTCCAAATAAGCCACGATGACTAGATTAAAATGTAATGTAAAAACTTTTTGAGTCAGGCTTCAGTCGGATCAGACACCAACATAGACTGTTCCTGTGTTTACAATTACTAATGAGAAATTCCATTATTGAAATGACACTGCATTTCAGCATTCTATTCTATCCTATCCAGTGCAAATATACAAATCCAACATCTCTCTAAAACAATGCAATCATGTGTAAGGTGTCGGAGGGGGAAGGACCCAAATGCAGGCAGGAATACGAAAAACCGAAATTTTAATCTGGGCAAGGCAACAATCCGTGGTATAACAGGCAGGGTCAAAAACCGGGGAGACAGGCAAAGAAACAAAACAATCCAAAGAATGGTCAAGGAACAGGCAGGGGTCATAACCGGGAAGGCACAGCAAAGGTACAAAAGCGGAATCCAAAAACAGGGTCGCGAGAACACAGGCAGGGGTCCAAACCAGGGAGTCGAAGGAGGAACACAAAGAAAACAAAACAGACTGGAAACAAAACAACAACAGGCAAAGAACTCGGGAAACAAAAACTAGAAAACAGATATACAGAATAAACAAACAGCTCGGGCAGAATCTCGGAAAAAAACAAGCAACACAGAAGCAAAATATTTAGTACAAGGAACTTGCGAAGAAACACTGAAATGACAAGGTATATATACACACAGAGGGAGACAGACATAATGGGAATCAGGGAGGGGAGATTGCTCACAGGTGAGAACAGTGAGGGTTAACAGGGACCAATAAAACAATGACACAATGATAACAAATGGCCTGGAGTTAGCAGGTAAACAAGTGCACAGCTCAGAGGGGAGGCACACGAAAGTGGACACGTGCAGAGAATGCGAAATCACAGATAGATACAGGGATAGGATAACGAGGAGGGAAATGACAGCTGCAGATAGAAACTCAAGATGAATTAGTAATTAGTAATGTTAGTAGTGAACTCTAAAACCCTAATGTTAGTAGGTTAGCTGGTTAGTATTATATACATGTTAGTTTGTTAGCAGGTTAGTATTAAATCTAATCTAACAGTTAGTATGATTAGTACATTAGTATTATATACAAATATAAATAAAGCCAGAAGGAAGAAAACGAGATATACGAAATAGAGGAAACCCGAATGTTCCCAAAATCACCCGAATAGTGCAATGACAAAGACAGGGAGTGGAATCTCAGAAAACATGGAACACAGACTCACAATCGCGAGGGAAAATAAATCAGGAAAATAATAACAAATAAAGAATAAACAGACAGAATTACAGGATCCTAACATCATATCCAGGTGGATATTACAGCATGTACTTGTCTTTCCCTGTCATCACAGATATCTGAGTCATTTCATGGGACATTATGACTCTGAACATACTGATCTAACTTCAGCATGATCCACTTGCCTGGAAAGACAGGGAACTGACACAGGCTAGGAAAGACAACAGGCACAGGTGAGGGAACACCGATAAATGCTTCCCCAGTCCACAGAGATGGGGAATGCACTGGACTGCGTTCTTAAATGACCGTGGCTTTCAGTGGGGATGAAACAGACAGTACTGTACTGTGAGTTTATTATGCACAGTTACCAACAGGGGTGCGTGAGCTGTATGCTGTGCGCTGTGATGCGCCGTGCGCTATGCGCTGTGCGCCGCGGGCTGTGTGGTGTGGCGCCCGGAACCTACCAGACGCTCAAGCGCACAGACACTTTTATTGCTTTTTCGGAGCGCGTTCCGAACAGAGACGCGCTATACAAACAATCAGTGAACATTCCGGATTTGTGAGCTTCGCTTAATAATGGGAGTAAATACTGCTCTTACATATGTCTTACTGCTTGACAGGTTAATTAAAATGAACTGTCAATATATTATATATTGGGAAAATAGCTACACATGAATCAAACCAACAAACAAATCTTCTCTGGCTGCAGGAAATGGCCTACTTTTGATTTTTACTTCGTAGCCTATAATGTAATTATGTCATTATAACAAAATCAGTTGAGTGATTACCTTATCTCTCTTTTTGTTTGTTTCAGTACGAGTTGTAAACATGAGGAAGGCAATTGCGGTTTACCTCTTGCTCCGAATGCTCCTGAGGAGGAGAAGAATGTGGGTACACCCCATAAACCACTTTGATCACACTTTACTTTGATCACACTTTTGATTATATTAAAACAAATATCTAAACTATATAGAATGTTGTTTCTTAAAGCTAAATGTAGCAAACAAGACAATGCCTCCTTTATAAAGTTCACTTTATCTAATTTATTTATTTATTTGGGACAGTAATCAACATGTTCTAAACATTTAATTATAGCAGAACTAGCAGCTATTTTGATTCTGTAGTACCTTAAATCGATACAGTGATATCAGTATAATAAAAACAGAAGTAAGCATAGTCTTAATTAATTTAACAAATATATATATACGCTTAGTGCTGTCACCTTGTACTGGTTTGGTTCACACTGTGGGTGAGAACGGAGAACACGCTAGAAAATAATAGCAAAGGGCAAATCTTTATTAAACAAATGATGAGCAAGCACTTTCTAAACGTTAGAATGGCAATGCTGCAGCTCAGTTTGGAATGAAACATTGGAATGACGTCTCAAATTGATGGCCAGTATATATAACGTCAACTTGTAAGGTGGTTGAAATTAGAAGTTTTTTAAACATTAAATTCACAACGTTAAAAATAGTATGTTGTAATGATGTGTCATGGTTTTGAACCCTGTTTCACTTTGCGGTCGTTTTCCTCAGTGGCCACGCGAGGGCGCTGCCCTTTTGGTAGATGCTTGCTCTGCCCTGCTGAGTGGGTGGAGTTTCTGTTAGCGTTTACACCTGTTCGTGGTCACTGAGAGCTATATAAGCCTACCGTTCTCTTCATTCGGGGCTTCTACATTAATTGTTTATTGTTTTGTATTGTGGGCTGTGAGTGCTCGTACCATTTTGGCTACTCGCCCATTTTTAGCGTCTCTTTAGAGGCAGGGCTTATTTCTAGCTGGCTTAGGTGGTTAATTATCTCGTAGGAGTTTGGGACCGTAAATCTCTGCTCTATTTCGCGTTGTTGTGCTTAATCTCCGTGTATGGAGATTTGTGCGATTCTGTTGGGAACTTTAGTTCTGTTCGCCATTCGGCACATGTCTTCCCATAGGGGATTCGGGCGTTTTCGCTTCTACTTTGTTTATGAGCTCGTAGAGGTATAGAGTAGCAGTTTCTCTGGTCCATTTGTTCGCCTTTTGATTGGTTTTCTTATTGAGAGACCTGGCGTTTTAGCTCCACTCATTTCCGGGTTACGGTAAGCCAGTTAGTAGCTTGGTACGTTTATTCCCTGTTGTCCTTCTCGTGGACTACGTTCCCCTTTGTTGTGAGTCAGGGTTTTTATTTATATTGAGGCTGTCGTGCTATTTTGCGTTGGTCTTTTGTTGCAGCCGTCCTGTGCGTCCTTTTTACCTGCGGGACGATTTTGTTTGGAACTGTTGTTCTGTTTCGTTCTCGGGGTGTGTCTCTTTATATGGAGCTTGGGCGTTGTTGTGGACGTGTTTGTGTGTGACTGCGCGTAGCATGGGAACGTTAGCTTCCTGTTCCTTGGCTTCGTTATATATTATTTTACTGAGAGGCTAGGGCGGTTGTTCCAACTTAGGCTTGCGTTAGTCTATATGGATCGTAGTTATGGGACGACGGTGTTCCGTCGGCTCACCTGTAAAATGTTTCTCTCTCCTGGGAGATCGGGTGTTTACCGCTTTGCTTTCTGCATTTGACTGCGAGCCTATCAATCTTGCCATGGGAACGTTAATCTCTGTTCCGGTTCGCCTCGTTACATTTTACCTTACTGAGAGGCTTGGGCGTGGTTTTATATTTTTAGCTTAGTCATTTTGCTGGTAAGGCAATGGGACGACGGTGCTCTGTCGGCTCACCTGTAAAATGTTTCTCTGTCCTGGGAGATCGGGTGTTTACCCAGGTTTGTTTGCTGCATGTGACTGCTAGCTAGGGAAGTAGCCACGGAACGTAATATCTGTTCCTTCGCCTCCTCCTATACCAATAGGTAGTTATTAGTTTTCTGTGTATATTTGCTGGGTGTTTTGTTTGTGCCATTGTGCTACTCGCCTGTTCTTATTCGTCTCGTTGTCGAGACAGGGCGTTTTATTTCTGGTTCGTGTGTAACTGAGCCGGTCTGTAGCTGTGGTGTGTGTGTTCCTTGTCTTGTCTCCTTCCCTCATCTGCGGGGTATCCCGCCTTAGTGGCCTAAGGGCTTAATGATTCCCCTTCCTGCGTTTGGCTCCTCCCACCTCACACGTCACGCCCCCCCTACAGAATGTAGAAGCCATTACCGGGGCCAGCGGCTTTTTTAGGGGAATTTTTTAAATTTTTATTAAGGGGGTTTTGGTGGCTAACTATTTGTGGTGTGTGTCTTGGTTTTAGTGAGTATCCCTTGGTGTGTTTTGTTTTCCAGCTACCCTTGTAGGTAGGCGCCGAGTGGGCCAGTTAATCTCTTTTGGTTTCCCAGCGGCCCACTACTTTATTATTTTGCCTTTTTTATTTTCGGGGTAATCCTGGGTGGGGATTTTATCCCTGTCAGGGGTACGCATTCAAGGGCTTTGGTTTCAGTTTGTAGGCCATTGCCCTTGAGTTCAGCGTTTAAAGTCGCCTCTTGCCCGGCACGCCTCATGAAGATAAGATAGGCTATAGTGAGGTTTTGGGTAGGTAGCCAGGAACCAGGGTGCTGAATATTTCCTCCAGGGTGCTTTTGCCGGGCCTTTGTTAGTTCCACACCCCCCTCACCCTTAGACCCACCCTCCCTTCCCTTCCAAAAAAAAAATAAATAAAAAAAATATTGGTATGTTTTAATTCTCTGTTATGGCTCTCTTCGGGAACGTCCGCTAAGTTTTTATTCTGGGGTCGCCTGGGTCGCCCCTTAGAGGGGGGGTCCTGTCATGGTTTTGAACCCTGTTTCACTTTGCGGTCGTTTTCCTCAGTGGCCACGCGAGGGCGCTGCCCTTTTGGTAGATGCTTGCTCTGCCCTGCTGAGTGGGTGGAGTTTCTGTTAGCGTTTACACCTGTTCGTGGTCACTGAGAGCTATATAAGCCTACCGTTCTCTTCATTCGGGGCTTCTACATTAATTGTTTATTGTTTTGTATTGTGGGCTGTGAGTGCTCGTACCATTTTGGCTACTCGCCCATTTTTAGCGTCTCTTTAGAGGCAGGGCTTATTTCTAGCTGGCTTAGGTGGTTAATTATCTCGTAGGAGTTTGGGACCGTAAATCTCTGCTCTATTTCGCGTTGTTGTGCTTAATCTCCGTGTATGGAGATTTGTGCGATTCTGTTGGGAACTTTAGTTCTGTTCGCCATTCGGCACATGTCTTCCCATAGGGGATTCGGGCGTTTTCGCTTCTACTTTGTTTATGAGCTCGTAGAGGTATAGAGTAGCAGTTTCTCTGGTCCATTTGTTCGCCTTTTGATTGGTTTTCTTATTGAGAGACCTGGCGTTTTAGCTCCACTCATTTCCGGGTTACGGTAAGCCAGTTAGTAGCTTGGTACGTTTATTCCCTGTTGTCCTTCTCGTGGACTACGTTCCCCTTTGTTGTGAGTCAGGGTTTTTATTTATATTGAGGCTGTCGTGCTATTTTGCGTTGGTCTTTTGTTGCAGCCGTCCTGTGCGTCCTTTTTACCTGCGGGACGATTTTGTTTGGAACTGTTGTTCTGTTTCGTTCTCGGGGTGTGTCTCTTTATATGGAGCTTGGGCGTTGTTGTGGACGTGTTTGTGTATGACTGCGCGTAGCATGGGAACGTTAGCTTCCTGTTCCTTGGCTTCGTTATATATTATTTTACTGAGAGGCTAGGGCGGTTGTTCCAACTTAGGCTTGCGTTAGTCTATATGGATCGTAGTTATGGGACGACGGTGTTCCGTCGGCTCACCTGTAAAATGTTTCTCTCTCCTGGGAGATCGGGTGTTTACCGCTTTGCTTTCTGCATTTGACTGCGAGCCTATCAATCTTGCCATGGGAACGTTAATCTCTGTTCCGGTTCGCCTCGTTACATTTTACCTTACTGAGAGGCTTGGGCGTGGTTTTATATTTTTAGCTTAGTCATTTTGCTGGTAAGGCAATGGGACGACGGTGCTCTGTCGGCTCACCTGTAAAATGTTTCTCTGTCCTGGGAGATCGGGTGTTTACCCAGGTTTGTTTGCTGCATGTGACTGCTAGCTAGGGAAGTAGCCACGGAACGTAATATCTGTTCCTTCGCCTCCTCCTATACCAATAGGTAGTTATTAGTTTTCTGTGTATATTTGCTGGGTGTTTTGTTTGTGCCATTGTGCTACTCGCCTGTTCTTATTCGTCTCGTTGTCGAGACAGGGCGTTTTATTTCTGGTTCGTGTGTAACTGAGCCGGTCTGTAGCTGTGGTGTGTGTGTTCCTTGTCTTGTCTCCTTCCCTCATCTGCGGGGTATCCCGCCTTAGTGGCCTAAGGGCTTAATGATTCCCCTTCCTGCGTTTGGCTCCTCCCACCTCACACGTCACGCCCCCCTACATGATGTTGCAATTTGATGGTCAATCTGTAACGTTGCGTTTGAGGTATGTGAAGGCTGAAAATTTTAGTTTATTCAACTTACAATGTTGGATTTATGTCCCATGATGGTTGAAAATGAAAGTTTATTCAACGTTAAGATTACAATGTTGTGGCACCATACACAATCAAACGTCATAATAATATTGCAATTTGACGGACAAAAAAAAAACTCTGACATTGATTTTGCGTTCCATTATGGTTGGAAATTAAAGTTTCCTAAACGTTATAATAACATGGTTGCGGCTACGTGAGAAATAACACCCTAATCACAATGTTACATAGACAACGTCAATACATCATTTCTTAAGCCACGTTACCAGTCGCATGTTGTTTCACCGTTACATACAACTTAAAGCCAACAGTGCTTGTTAAAAAGTAATAAATAACCTTGGCATGACATCCCTTGAGACAGGCTCAAGGGTAGCCAAGACACATCGTGGAGTAGCTACTCGCTTTTATTTATTTCCATCATTTTTGTATTGTAGAACTTGCCGAGATTCGAACTTTAATAGGCTATAGACTATTAGTCTTATAGTAACACTAGTATTAGCGCCGCGCCACCATGACTGCGCGAAACGACACCGGCTGTTGTATACCCTTTCTTTAAAGTTATCGTCTGATTATCGTCTGGCAATAGCTGCACCTATTACGTGTGATTTTTGGAAAGTGCTGTAATATTGCATTAAGTTATGTTGGTGATCTGAGCGTAAAGACAGCTGCATCTAAACCAAACAGGGGTGGCTTTCTCGATTCCGATGTGTCTTCAGAATTGACGACACACTTCACGATCTTTTTGATTGAAATTTTCACGACTCTTTCCCAAAGTATATCGTGGACTTAATATTTCAAAAAACACTTTCACGACAAACTTTGAGTAACACAGTCCCGACAGGTCGATGTAGAAAAGCCGATTCACACCACTGAAAGCATCACACATCGTTATCAGCCACTTTCCCAAAAGCATTGTAGAGTTATGATCATCTTTGAATATTTATTTTTTATTTGCTTTTCGTTTTAAATCTGAACAAACCTAACTGACAAAAAAGACAGAGACAAAGAGAAGAGCAGAAAGAAAAATGAATATAATAAGTAAATAATAGGCTTGTCAGGCAGCCTAGGCCTGGTATATACTCTACGCAAGGAACGCGCGCAACGACGCAAAGAGCAACGCAGGGGGTATTTCTCGCGTTTTTGCGTAGCAAAATGTGCAGTCCAAATTTTGTAACGCGACGCAAACGTGTGGTGCGATTCCACGCGTTTCCGTTAGAGGTGCTAAATGTAAATACTGTTCAATAACTGCAGAATTGCAGACTACACACAAAGAAGTAATAATTTCCGGTTTAAGGTTACTCGCTCCAACCAGATTAGCCTAGGTTGCCAACTAGCGGACAGGGCGAAAAGAAGCACATACACGCGCGTATAGTATGTAAGCAAAGACCTCGCGTATGTCCCGAATCTGCGTTGGCGTTCATGTTCCTTGCGTAGAGTATGTACTAGGCCAACAAGGCCTGGTACATACTCTACGCAAGGAACGCGCGCAACGACGCAAAGAGCAACGCAGGGGGCGTTTCTCGCGTTCTTGCGTAGCAAAATGTGCAGTCCAATTCTCCTCCGCTTACAGTGAATTAATCTTTGGCGCAGTGGGTCGCGTGGTGTTCTCTCCCCTGAAATTCAGTGGTTCGAGCCCCGCCAGAACCTCGTACGTTATACAAGCAACGAAAAACAAAAGAATTATTAGCCCGACTAAAAGGCGTCTACAACATAGACGTGCCATATGACACATTTTCATACCTGATTAATTTGTAAGTCCAAAGAGAAACGATGTGTTGATTAATGTGGATTTATTTCACTACAAGCCGGTCTGCACGTAGACACAATTTAGACACGTATAATGGAAAAGTTAGACGTGCCATATAACACTTTTTTTAAACCATTTTCATAGCTACATGATTAATTTGTAAGTTCAAAGAGAAACAATGCGTTGGCATGTTTTACATGTCTTAACTATATATGCTTTTGGCAAACTGATAGGATCCATTTATTGCTGTCTACATTCATTGAAATTATTTTGCCTATTGTGAATGTACACTGTACATGTCAGCGCAGGTCACAATAAGTCCTTATAAACCCTATGATGGGATAATTGATTACACCTGCTCTAGACTAAGTTGTTGTTGTATCTATCGCGTAGATTAGCGGCCTCTGTCTGCAGAGGTGTGACTTGCACGTAGTACCGCATCTCAAGACACATTTGAGATTTCACGACTAGTCCAATGTTGTCTTGAACTCACGACACATTTCACGATCTCTTTGAGTTACGAGCACTTTCGGGAAAGCGTCGTGAATGGCAAGTATATCTTCACGACACGTTTCACGAAATACTTTTCGCTACGACATGCTTTGAGAAAGCCACCCCAGGTCATTTCTAATAAAAGTGCATGCCGGTACTACAATTTCTAGCTGTTTCATCCAATTCCATCAATGGGAAAGCATTCACTTTCATAGTTTTAATGGACAAACCATTGCGCATTGGTTGTTTGAAAGCTTAAATAATTTGACTTTGTATATTGTGTTCATGTCTAGTGTTCTGAATGTGATTTAAAAAGTTGAGACGCTTCTGTACAAGTCTAAAACTAACACTTGGACACATGCATTTCAATTATATAGGTACATTTTTATTTTATTTTATGTAACTTCATAATAATACATTGGTTGACAGGGAGATTAAAGATTGATTAGTGCTTATAGTTATAGTCTGTTGGCTGGAAGTAGCCTATAACATAAAACTCAACAGAAAATGTTATCAATGTACAAAAATGCCAAGTTACGCATACAAAGCACTGTTTATAATAAAACTAGCAAAACCGAGGCCTGCCAATAAAAGTAGGCCTATTGATATCAAAATTAGGCCAAGTTACAACAAACAATATTGGCTATCTTAGCTCACACAAATGAAACAAACTCTGTTCCAAAGCAATGCTACCCAATGTTTTGTAAATAATTTAATGAAACTTGGCCCTGTGTTTTTCATCTTACCATCGGAAGTGAATGTGGTCATTCAAACTTTATGTGTCAGGACTCACGTGAAAGTGTGAACTGTTAATGATTTATAGTGTAAATAACAATTCAGCTGTTACACTTAAAAAATGTACAAATGACTACACTATATCTGTCTGCATCCAGTGCTTTGGGTGTATGAAAACCATGCACATCATGAGTAAAATTTATATTATATTATATTATATTATATTATATTATTATTGTTAAAATTTTAAATTGTAAAATTGTGTTCACAAAAAAATTTTTTTATTGTTTTACATTTTTTAATAAATTATACTATTTTACTACTTATTTGACTAAACTTATATGCTGCTAGAAACATATCTCCATGGGGATAATAAAGTAGCCTGTCTATCTATCTATTTATCTATCTATCTAGTTGCAATGTTAAAACATTTTGATACGTTTATACTTGACAACCAAGTATAAACATATGCTTTCTGAAGTGTAATTTTTCCTCAGCTGCTTACAACATTATTTTAAATGATGTATTTTTGTTAGTTGACACTTTGATGTGACGCACAAAGTTTGAATGACCACCTTTCAGATGGTAAGATGAAAACGCACAGGGCCAAGTTGCATGAAATAATTTAGGAAACATTGGGTATAGTATTGCTTTGGAATAGAGCTTGTTTCATTTGTGCGAGGTAATATAGCCGATATTGTTTGTTGTAGCTTGGCCCAATTTTGATATCAATTATTTCAATGGCAGGCCTAGATTTTGCTAGTTTTATTATAGACAGTGCTTTGTATGCGTCAGACACGGTTTTTTTTTTACGTTGAAAAAGTTTTTTGTTGAAATATCATTTATTTTTGTATTGTGTTTGTTATGAGTAACTGATAATAACAATGCATATAAATGTATGAACCATCAGATAATTAAATCTAGAGAGAGATATGCATACATATACACAAACACACATGTATTCTGGCTAAAAGAAACGCATATGCCTGGATTCTGTCATTTCCCCTTTACCATGAATTACAAATAAATTAAAGTTTTAGTCATATTTTTAAATGGATTACCATATTTGTTTTTAATGGGGTATTGTAGCCTACATGATAGACCTATGGTGTGTATGTCAGTAGATTATCTAGCTAACATAATTTTACAAACATGCCTTTTGCAAGGTAGCTATAGTAGCCTATAAAGTTGTTAAAATATAACACTAGGAACGCCACAGCGGTCAATGACCGTTGTCACAAAGAAATTCAATAAATCTGCAGTCATGGAATCCATATAGCTATCCCTTTGTGACTTTTCCTAAACGTATATTGAACATTCTGATATCATTTCAATATTAATATTGCATAAGGAAATAAAGCTATAAACTTATTTAAATGGCCATGAACGGTGAAACTGACCATCATTTATCTTGCCTGTATAATTGATCATGTTGATCAGTACAGTTGTTGCGAAATGACAAGGTTGCCACACTTGATTGTGTTGCCTTTTTAAGAATTATTATTTATTAAGCTACTGTATGACTTATGCTAGCTATACAAGTGGAAGCTATATAAGCTACTGGGGGAAGTGACAGAGAGCTAGAAAATGCTTCCTTTGCGTTTAACCTTTATTTTCTCTGTCTGAGAAATGTTATATTTTTTCCTGGTACTGTGCAAATATAGAGCACGAAACCTTTTGCGCTCACAAAAACTTGCCTCTTTTAACGCCTGAGGATACGCCGTCTTCCAGAATTCTCTGGTGGCGCTTGGTTTAAGCGGTTGCTTCTCCACTGGAGGTTCTCCATTTTGTGTTGATGTAAGTTCGAATCTCACCTTCGCAAAAATCTTTTTAGCCGTCCCCGCCGCAGTTCTTATAAAATCGCCCTCCGTTCACTGATCAGTTTAGGATTTTGATATGTTCTGATGGAAAGCATTATCCTCTTCACGAGAAGAATAATAATTTATAAAAGACAAAAAGAAACACATGCTGCAGAGTGGGATTCGAAAGTTAACGCCGGAATTAACCTAAACGTTTCCAAAGCCATATATGATCACGTTGTGCCACAGAACACACACACACCCTCGCTAGAAAATAGGCCTACACTTTTTTCAAAGAATGATGCACAATCTTCTTCTTTTATAAAACCGGGGTGTTATGTTACATTTGCATTCCTCTGTAGATCGCTCTCGGATAATGTCTTCTATGGAATCATTTGATTTTAATATCTGAACCTGAATATCTGCCTAACGTGCCTATGCCTGTTGATGTTCATAACTTGTTAAGATGTGCATCTTCTGTGGGAGTTCTATATAGGCCTAGCCTACTTTCATTTATTGATTTGATTATAGGCTAACACGTTGCGAAATAAAAAAAAATCTTTATTTCTTATGCATTTGGAATTTGAACAAGTGTCTAGGCGTTGCTTAACGAGTCCCCGGGTCGACACCTGGCCGTAGCTAGAATAAAATAGATAACGATTTATTATGATAAATAAATAGTTTATGATTTAGATTGGCATGCTCTTTATTCGTGTGGAGCAAGTCAGCATTGACGTTGTCATTAGAGCTGTACGAAATCGAGTCATTGCGAACTCAATTACCAGAATTGAAAAAGCGCTTATTATTATTTCTTACATGGAAAGAGCACTACATCACAACAACAACAACAACAACGGCGATGATGATATGGTATTGGCAGGAACAGGCATTCCATGCATCCAAGCTGTTGGATCTTCTCTCTCTTAATGCTCCTCTTTTGATGAGGAAAAAGGCGTCGCGTTCCAGTGTTCTTTTTAAACCATTAAGCAGTTATCCTGATACAATTTATGAGATTCAATCAATCAATCAATCAATCTTTATTTGTATAGCTCATTTCGTACAATTTAATGCAATGCAATGCGCTTTACATTATTAAAAGTCAATAATGAAATCAGTCAATCAATAATAAAATCAATAATCAATGTACTGTGAGTCTATAAAACAATATAAAAACAATAAAACAAATAAAAACTATAAAAACATAAATAAATAAATAAGAAAGCAATACATACATAAAATTAAATGAAAAAAGGGAAAAATTGCCCATGAATGTCCCTAGGTAAAAGCGAGACTGAAAAGGTGTGTCTTGAGTTTACATTTAAAAATGTCTACATTTTCAGCTGCCCTTAAAGCGGGTGGGAGATTATTGCAGAGGCGGGGACCATATGAGCTGAAAGAAGCCTCACCGTATGTTTTAGTCTGTGATTTAGGAATTATTAAAAGAAGTGAGTCAGTGGATCTGAGGGCTCTGCTAGGAACATATTTAGGAAGTAAGTCTGCAATATAACCCGGTGCAAGTCCATGGACTGATTTAAAAACGAGCAAAATAATTAATTAATTAATAAAGCCGTCGAGCCATGCATTAGTTTTTCTGTGTCACCTTGAGTGAGAACAGGTCTGACTTTAGCAACATTTCTCAAATGGTAGTAGGCAGTTTTTATTACATTCCGTATATGTGGCTCAAAGCTCAGATCACTGTCAAAGATAACACCTAGGTTTTTAACCTCAGTTTTGATGTTCTGGGATAATGGGCTCAATTTTGTCATTATTTTCTCTCTGGGTGTCTTGGGTCCAAATACCAATATTTCTGTTTTATTATGGTTTAACTGAAGGAAGTTATATGCCATCCAAGCATTAATGTCTGTGATACAGCTGGTTAATCTATCAATGGGGCAAGGATCATCGGGCATAGC
Organism: Synaphobranchus kaupii; assembly: GCA_029718625.1. Taxonomy (NCBI): domain Eukaryota; kingdom Metazoa; phylum Chordata; class Actinopteri; order Anguilliformes; family Synaphobranchidae; genus Synaphobranchus; species Synaphobranchus kaupii. Next base: position 19,521,838 of record CM056378.1, read on the forward strand.
AGAGATATAAAGTTGGATATCATCGGCATAGAAATGGAAATTGATACCATGTTTTCGGATGATGTTGCCTAGTGGGAGCATGTACAAGCTAAACAGAATGGGGCCTAATATTGAACCTTGAGGAACGCCACAAGTAAGGGTGACTTTCTGTGATGAATGCTCGCCGAGACAGACCAGGGAATCACGGTTTGTGAGGTAGGACCTAAACCAATTTAAAACTGTGCCAGAGATGCCAACCCATGTATGGAGTCTGTTTAAAAGGATTTTGTGGTCTGCAGTATCGAATGCTGCACTAAGGTCAAGAAGCAACAAAATTGAGGGTTTCTTTGAGTCAAGATTCACTCTAATGTCGGTAAGGACTTTAACTAATGCCGTTTCAGTACTATGCATAGCACGAAAACCAGACTGGAACTTCTCAAAAATAGTGTTAGTGTTTATAAATTCAATCAGCTGTGTAAAAACCAGTTTCTCAAGTATTTTGCTGAGAAACATTAAATTGGAAATTGGTCTATAATTGTCAAGAATAGAAGTGTCTAAATTTGATTTTTTCAGTAGGGGTCGTACAACAGCAGTTTTAAGAACAGATGGAAAACAGCCAGTTTATAGTGAACAATTGACAAGGTTCAGCACCTCCCCAGACAAACAGGCGAATACTTTAAAAAAAAAAGAAGGTAGGGATAGGATCAAGAGTACAAGTTGAGCTTTTTCACAATTTTAAAAAGCAGATTCTCATCAATTGTGGCAAATGATTCTAAGGAGACATTTGGTGGAGAGGCAGGGTCAGTACAGATAATTTTTGAAGATATGCCAGTCCTAATGTTTGTTACCTTGTCTCTGAAGTACATGGCAAATTCAGTGCATTTAGCTGGGGAGACTATCTCACTATCCACAATGGGAATAGGATTAATCAGACGATCTATTGTTGAGAATAGAAATCTTGGATTGTCCTGATTGTTAGCAATCAGGGTGGAGAAATATGCTTGTCTAGCAGCTTTGGTACTCTTATTGTAGTTGGTAAGACTATCTTTTAAGACGTCATAGTGGATCTCCAATTTAGTTTTCCTCCACTTTCGTTCAGCCCAATGACATATCCTTTTGAGTTTGGCCGTCTTCTCATTTTTCCAGGGAGTTCTTGGCTTACTTGCAATATTTTTAATTTTGAGTGGAGCCACGGAGTCAATTGTGGTCCTTAGTTTCAAACAAAAATTATTAGCGAGTTCTTCACAGGAAGATGGTAGAGATGATGACAGACCATTGTTAAAAAGTGAAATAAAATTATCAGCCGCTTCAGAGTCAAGAAAACGTTTCTTAACAATTATTTTAAAATTAGTAAGCGCATTGCATGCCATAACATTAAAAAACACACAGTAATGATCTGAAACAGCAATATCAATAATAGAGGTAATATCTAGAACGAGTCCCCGGGTAATGACAAGATCAAGAGTGTGTCCATGTTTGTGAGTGGGTTCTTTGATGTGTTGTATAAAATCCATAGAGCCTAAGAGATTGATAAAATCACAACTTTGCTATCAACTGGATTATCTAAATGCAAATTAAAATCTCCCATAATAATACTCCTATCATAATGTGTGCAAATTATGGAGAGCATTTCTGAGAAGTCACTCAGAAATAGGGGGCATTGCTTGGGAGGTCTGTATAATGTAACAGCTAAAATGGTGGGAACACACTTAAGAGTAACAGCGTGATATTCAAAAGAAGTATAATCACCAAATGATGTGTTTTTATGGCAGAGTGCAGAGGCAAGAATACTAGCAGTTCCCCCTCCTCTTTTCCCATTTCTTACTGCTTGGGAGAAGTTCAAATTGGGTGGGGAAGCCTCAATAAGAATTGCTTGACCATCCTTACTTAACCAAGTTTCAGTTAAAAACATGCAGTCTAATTTGCGTTGACAAATTAGGTCATTAATAATGAAAGACTTGCTTGTCAATGACCTAATGTTTAAAAGTGTCAATTGTAAACAGATTGAATAATAACGTTGGTTCCTACATTGAGCTGCATCTTGAGTAGGCCTACCGACGTTTATGAGCCGGTCAGATAATAACATTAAAACCTCGGCACTTTTGAGAAATATTCACAACGTCAGGTAAAACGCATTGATCCACTGTCTCATTTTTTACGTTTACACAATGATCCAAATACAACTCAAAGGACACGTTGCTACCACATATTTTTAATGATGGCATGATGTCTGGTTTCTACTTTGTCTTGCCTTAATTTCTCAATCGTCCTGATAACATTAACAAGTGACAATGCAACTACGTCTTTTTGTTCACGTTCATACATTGTCAAGATTCAGAGATTGTGGAAACAAGTTATTTTTGGTCATGACTGATAAACAATCAAACAACCAGAAAACAACGTTACATAGACGGTCGCATGGGCAAAAATGCCTAAGGGGTTGTTACCTGCAAATGCAATTGTTATGTTCATTCATTTTATTTGAATCAAAAAACCCACTGGACATTTAATATTTATATTTATTTGTTTATAAATTCTTTATTTAGTTATTTATATATTCAAGAGCATTGGTTGAAATAGTTACCCTTCAACGTTCTATGCCAATCCACAATTCCTGTAAGGAAGATGTTGTAACTTTTTCTTTACACAAGATATTATGCAGCCACAAACTGGATTTCATATTCAAGTCAAGTACATTGCCTGACCCACTATATTCATTTAATATTCTGAAACGTGATGATAGTTGTGTGAGTACTGATATTATAGTTCCAGACATACTCCAGATCACTGGCATAAGAACTAAAATTGCTTGCCATCCTTACACTAAGCAGAGTTAAACTATGGAGTGTATTGCATATGAATACGGTTTTTAAATCACATCTAAAAATATAACTGTAAGCAGCAGTCAATTGGCCAAGCGCGACAGGGCCTCCATGCGACCAATTCTGTTGGTTGCCCAATTCAGACCCATTACTGTAATGCTCCCCCAAATTTCACGAAACGTGTTCAAGGAGCAACCCCACTGCACAGGACACACGGGTATCTTACCTCAGTGCAAACAGGTGGCTCAGCCACCTCCCCACGCACCATAGCCAAACTCGCACAGAGTGGAACAGAAGGAAGACCAGTCATATGCAGCTGCATACAGACCATGTCCAGTGGGGTTTGCCAGATGAACGCAGGCCGACTGAACCCACCCATACCCTGGGCAATGCAAATTCCCAATTTCACGTCGCCCCACGCAGGGCTACTGGCCACAGACTCAAACTCAGACCGTGGGGCCCATCCGTGCACCACAACGTGGCGCCTTAACCGAATGAGCCACCCAGCAGCCTAAGAGAACTTCAACCTATTTTTAAACTTGTTCTAATGATGATCAAAGGAACATACAGCGCACACAGCCCTGCGCATCTGGTCCCACCTGTACCCTATTGGCCTAGGATCGAATCCCGCCAGAGCTTTCTCAGCTTTGTCTCCCCTACTCTGTAACCCTCTCAGTCTTTGTCCTGTTTGTCAATAACAAAATAGGTGCTGTGATGTATGTTCTTCTGGGAAAGCAACACCATTAATATTTTTAGCCAGCAGTCACACCACCATATACCCTGTTCTTGCCAAATAGCTGCTGCTAAGCAGGTGTGGGCTTGATTAATATTTGGATGGGGATCTCCTGTGAGAACGTTGGAAGTGGTGTTGGTGGGCAGTAGGGGGTGGTATTCCCCTTTGAACCAAACAAACCCAAAGGCCCCGGTGCAGTGATGGGTCACTGTTCCTGAGGACCCATTGCATAAGCAGGTTTTCTTTCCAAGTGTTAGTGCAACCTCTGAATTGTAACAAGATTCTGTTTTTAATTAGCCACTTAATGCAATTTGGTCTTATTAATGCTTGTCTTGTAGTAAAAGAGGAATTACACTTTTGGGAGATGTATTTCATAACCAGTGACTGAACCAGTCTAAATTTGGTTCTTGTTTATTATGTCTTTTTGTCTATATAGTTTCTTTAAATGTAATAAGATAAAGATAAAAAATAATTGAGAATGTCAGTTCAAAACAATAAATATCTAATCTACTGCATGCAAATCTTGTTTCACTTACATTTTTCACAGATAAATATGATTTATGCCCCCCATGCCTTCATAATATGAATAAATCACATCTTTATCATAAATGAATGAAACTTTCATTGATAAATGTGATCAAGGAGAGGTAAACAATGCCCTGGGTATATCTGACCCAGGCTAACAGTTTCACAGGTGTTAATAAGTGTCATGGTTCCCACCAGATGCCACCAGAGGGCACCATAGCTGTTTCTATGCTTGCATTCCCCCATGTCTTTGTCATTATTGTTTCATTGATTGCATTTGTGTCTTCACCTGTGTTGTTTTAGTTCTGTTCATTTTCTCCCCATTGTGCCCTGTATATATAGCCCTCTTGTCTCATTATTCTTTGCTTGGCCTTAGTGTTTGGTCACTAGTCTTATGGCTCTTGTGTTTAGAGCGCATGGCTTCTAATGCTTCTTGTTATTCTAGTCCAGTGTTAGTCTTTGTGAGATTTTGGTTTGTTTTTACTTTGTTTCCTGTTCAGTGTTTATCGTGTACCACCCTGTATGCTATTTTCACTTTCGCATCCAGTAAACTTGTTACTATCTCTGCTCACGGCTCCCTATTGTCTCTGTGCTTGCGTCCACCCTGCAAACCTGTGATAAATAGGTAAACAAAACACAAGGGTTAAGGTAAAATTATGTCTAGCTATGCACACATGCTATGAAAAAAAGTCCCATATTCACATCTCAGGACATGTATTCAGTCAGTGGTCCACAGTGTTTTTTATTAGTTCTGTTAAGCCATTTTCGCAATCAAATCATATTAGGCCTATAGCGGGAGGGTAACTGCAGATATAAAACAATGATGATCTGCATATAACTAATCAATGGTGGCTTACATTGTTAATTTAGGAGCAATAGATGAATAGTAATCCAAGTGTTTTCTACTTATTATTATTGTGCCCTTTTATCATTTTTAGCACACCCACAAGGTCTCTGCACGGCCCTGTGCATAGGCATTAAACTATAGTAAGTAAGACATATTATAATATTAAAAAACTAAGCATAACTGTGTGTTTGTTCATATATCAATGTTAAAAGAAAGAATCAATAGAAATTGAAATAACGTGTTTGTTTGAAATAACTGAGCAGACTGAAATCCAAACGTAAGTCTGCCAGCTGTGGCAACGTGGAAACACATAGAGCGGCTTCTGACTTCGACTTAACTGGATGTTACGTGCGCATACGAACAAGCCAAGCCAGCATTCTTTTGACTAGGAACTGCTAGTCCGGAGGCGATGTAAATGCCTGCTCTGGCCACACTGAGGCGTAGGCGGACTCTGCCAAATGGAAACGGAGCACGAACGTCACAGTAAACTACTTCCTTTCACTCCACAGTGCACCAGCTAATTTTTCTCACGCGTCCTGTTCTTGTGTTGGAGAAGTACACTTGATGAGCATCTGTCGAAGGCAGACTGCAGCCACTCAATCAACCGCATGAGGTTGCTGGAGCACGCAGTGAGACGCAGGCAATCCCAATGATTTAGACCCTCCCACCCAGGGCAGTGCCACGGCTGCCTTCGCACCAACCTGTGGGCCTGATGGGCACATGCCACTCGTCTCGCGCGGACTGTATTTGATACCAAATGGTGAGGAGCATCCACATACAGGCACAGTGATTAATGAGCCACACAGCGGCCTCCTCAGCATGACAATTTGAGAACCTTAGTGCTTTACAGCTGTTTCAGACTCGCTTATGCCAAGCTGCTGCAAATTAGCTTTTAAATTTGGGGGAGGAGAGATGGGGGTATTACATGCGGTTCCATTTCACCCAGGGCACTATTTGACAAGAACAGAGAAACCATGGTCAATAATGTTCAATTTAAAGACGTGTGCCCCCAACTGTGCAGCTTCATCCTCTCTAAAGATAGTGTCAGGTGCCAGCCAGTAAAATGATGAAAGAAGAAATGGCCACTGAAACGTCCGCTGCTAATTACAAGTTCCAGGTACAAGCCTCAATTTATCTGAAAAACCTTAAAAAATGACCACACGCTGTACGCTGGTGTCCTACAGGTGTTATCAATTGAGATGCATGGGTGAGCACTGCTGATAACAACACCATGTGTCCAAACCTGGATTTGTCACAAGGGACAGCGCTTATCCCAGATTTAGCCTTCTGAGACAGCTCGATATGCAAGCATAAACTCTGAAGTAGATGTGGACATAGGGATTTTGTAGCCCATTGTGTGTGTGTGTGTGTGTGTGTGTGTGTGTGTGTGTGTGTGTGTGTGTGTGTGTGTGTGTGTGTGTGTGTGTGTGTGTGTGTGTGTGTGTGTGTGTGAGTGTGCGTGTGTATGTGTGTGTAGTGGTAAGTGGTAAGAGGAGGACAAGTGTGCTGAGGGAGTAAGGTGTGAATACAGGTTTGGAAGAGTGATTTACTCTTATTTCATTGAGCAGCAACCAAGTTGGCTTGTAAGGTGGTCATTATGATCTTCTGAGCCATTAACAGACTCTTAAATAATATGCATATGCCATTTCAGAGACCTCCGTGTAATGTGCATACTGGTGTTCAAGTAGATTAGGTTTAGCATGTGGTGATGGAAATTACTTGCATACACTTTACTGGTTCACTCTCAAAAACATTTAAATCCAACGCATTTTTTTTTGTTACTATTTTTGTGTTACTTTTGACACATTTTGTGTCAAATTACACAAAAATTGAGACTTACCTTTTAACAGACTGTTGAGTGTTGAAAAGAGTGTTGAAAAGTAACACAACATGTATTGTCCTTAAAACCTTAATTAGAAATGGAGCTGTGTTTAAAATGACATAATGTGTTGTTTTTAACACGTCTGTTTTGAGAATGTACAGTAGCACGTACCTCAAATTAATTTTAATACATCCAAATATTTTAATTCAAACCAAATGAGAAGGCTACCGGCAATAATTACAGAGACACTGAAATCACATATAAACACACATAGCTAATCAAATTGATGATTTGCCCATGATACATTATTTTGCCATTGTGTAAACTATGTGCGAAGTACCCTACAGTAAGTGTATTTCAAATTAGCACTGAATACTCTTTGTTCTGGAGCAACTGATTCAAGTGGTGGGTTACTTTATTCCAACAAACCACTTAAAATACAATCGATACAGTCAAAATACCCACATTTAAAATTCGTGTTTGTTTAGTAGCCTAGTAGCAGCAGCAATAATAATCATCATCATAGCTAGATTCCTTCCTTAATTTATTTAAAATGCGAAAATGTCCACGTATAAGCTTTTAATTTTACACACGTATCTAGTGCATATAACAAGCACATAATATCTCCAAGACGACTGTGACCTCTTGGGGTGGGTCAAAGGGGCGGTGGGTTATATACTGTCTCTAAAAAGGGAGGGAGGGCGTAAAATGGAAGAAATTATTTTTTTAATTCTTTCTCGCCCTCCCTCTTCAATAGCCGAGAGAAATGGCTAATGTGACATTAAAATCACATTACAGTAGCCCACATGTATAGTCTGTTAGAACGGAGAAATATGTATACCGCACAGTTTGGGACGCTCATTTCATTCTTTTCTACTTAGGCTACATTGCGATTGTAAAATTGTAGGCTACCGTGGAGTAAGCGCGTTGTATCCAACACTGTAGCCTCCATGACGCCCTCCTATCGTTTCTAATTAGTTTGGTGAGCGTTAGGTCGCACTTCCCCTACCTGGTCCGTTGTATAATGTACATGTACGTAACGTTATGAAGATGTTAGCTAGGCTATATTAATCTCTGTCTCTCGATGCTGCTCAATTGTAACGGGTGCGCTGTATGGACGATTCCGTTTGTCTCTCAGGCCCTCGTCCAATCACCGTCGGCCTTACATAAAAATATATATTTTCGGTCAGTGCATGTACAGTACTGTATGTTGCAAAAACTGTTCTGAGAAATATACAGGGTGAGTGTGATAGCGCTGGGAAACGGCTCGTTGGAGCTCTGCACTTTTTCTAAAAAATAAAATACTTGGACTGGTCGCTCGTGGGTAAGTAGCACACTAGCAAGTGAGTATACTTACACGGTTCCACGATATTTTCCAAACACTTTCTCCCTGTCTTCAATCCCTAGCCTAGGATACTAACACAACAGCCGGGAAACGAGCGAGTGAGCTATATACTAAGTAGTCACACACGACAAATAGCGTGAGGGTTAGTGGCTCTGTTGGCTCTATTTGGGCAAGCGTAGTCATCATTTCCTCGCCCTTCTCGGTGACAACTCCATAGTGACTTTTTAGAATAATTGCATTGCATGAAAAAGTTGGCAGAGGTGCGTGTACCACGGACAGAATCGGAATGATCATATTACTTGTCTACAGGCCAGTCATTGCCAAGCCATGGACATCCACATTCACTAGGCTACACAGGAGACCAGTGGGAGATCGAGAAATAACATTTTGAACGAACGGTAGGGGTGGTAGGAGGAAAAAAAAGACGACCTGAGAAAATTGTTCGATGAAACGAAAGTAGCCTATTATAACACAATTTGAACAAGTGCCTCCTCTCCATTGATCAGTGTTATAGTAGAGTTAGTTTGCCGACTTTCGGTTGCAGTGTAGCGGAAGGCAGCATTCATCTCGGCAAAGGGAGAGCGGTCGGAGTCCGTAGCTGTATTTGTGTTAATGTACCATCGGCGTACAACTACTGTTATGATGGGTCAATAAGTTAGGTGGATGGAGTGAGAAGCTGGAATGAGAAGGCCCTGGTGTTTGAGTAAGGTTTCAGAGGTAAGTTTTCAAACATAGAAGCCGACATGACAGAAATATTACTGCTATTTTGTGACACGGTAAGATCCGAGTGTCGTTTTATCAAGTGCACTCAGTAATCGGTACAAAAAAATGTGCCAGAATATTATTGCACCGCGCTGGCAGCGGGAACAGCGGGTGGCTTTTAATTGTTCGTAAATTATTTCTCGTTCACTAAGGTCTTCAGTCAACAGCATTAACGCCATAATATGAAATATTTGTCTAACAACGTGCTGGAACACATCTTTACCAAGTGCTTAGTAAAACAGACGATGCAAAAGCTGGAGACAATATGTACGACACAGCCAAGCTAGAGCCGTTTGCTTTCCTCTGAGGGAAACGGTGTGATCACTTCCCCCTCATCGAAATGTACGGCAGTGTTGTAACTGAATAAATAGAAAGGGACGTCAGTCAATCGCGAAAGATTACCTTTATCTTCTAAAAGTTTGGTTACAAAAGTGAAGAGATGTCGGCGACAAAGTCGCCCTGGGTGTATCGAAACCATTGCATACTCAGCTATTGACACGTTCGGTACAGCAACTCGCAGTAGGGCAGGCTACTTTTACTCTATCTACATTAACAAATGGGAAACATGGATCGGGCCGGTTGAACTTAATTTTGCAGATATCAAAACTGATAAGCCCCAGTTTAAGTAATGAAAGGGGTCAAATTGTCAGAAGCGACAAATTTCCTGATCAACACAATTGCGGAGTTGCACATGAGTGATATTTAGACTACTCTTCATTTTCCCCAAAGCAAGATGGACTCTTAACGCTTGTCTGTCTTGTCAGACCTCAGATCGACATTTTGCACAGAGATGCAAATTTGAGTTCGGTCCGACAGAGATTACAAGTTCAGATGAACTAAATTGTTGTTTGATTTAGGGAAACTTTCGTATTGTAGTGGAACATTTGCGAGGAATGTCTTCATTTCCCGTCGCGCCGTGTTGAAAAGCAGCTCCAGTTTTCAGTCTGCCAGCAGTTCAGTCTTACCTGAAATCTGCCACTACAACGTTACACTTAAGGCTGTTCACACTACAAAATCGAGGGCGACAAGAACGCCGTTTGTTTTTTTTCCCCATGCAAATTCTAGTTCAGACTTCCAACTCTAGTTCAGATTGTTTCAAATAAGATACGTGAGATAGGCTACGTCTTCTATTATTATGAGGTGTTAACTTTAGGCTACCTCTCAACTAGGACAATTAGGCTACTGTGAGCTGCTACCGTTCAGCTATTGCATACAGGCTATATGCCAGAGCCTACATATGTCGTTACGGAGTTAAGGCCACACTGTAATTTGTTAGAAATAATGAGACAAAACTGCAAATGGATATTGTCCAGTATTAAAATGGGCGGAATGTATGTCCATGCTGGACATTGACGGGGCTTATAACTAGGAATTAAAATGATATATTGGCCGGGTAGGCTAGGCTACTTGAGGGCTTTTTTATTTGAATATTTACACCTTTTCATTTGCGTGTTTTGTAGGTCACCATCCCATGTCAAGTCCCAATTGATAGAATCGTCATCTCTTATTTTCTTTACCCAAGTAAGTATAACAGAACATCTCCATACATTTCACTTTGGTTTCCATATCATTGTAGCCTATTATTAACCGTCATATTTTGTTGAAATTTTATGATGCCTATCTTTGTGTTCAAATTAACCCCAAAGGTTTAAACTGACCAAAGTGAAAAAGTATTGTAAAAGTACTGACAAGTATTGTAATAGAAAAACGTTGACCCTTTCTGTGTCACCTTTTGTGTCTCCCAATTGACTACCTTTTTATCCCTAAATATTAAAAATCTGTGATTAAACTAAATTTAGAACCTGAGGTAAGTGAAAATTTGTGCAGTTTAAAATCTGTATGGGGAAGTGCCACCAGAATTACCCACAAAAAATCAGATACATTTTTTTTATAGCTGCATTTTATACAGCTACTCACACAACAGCTTTCTATACAGTTGGTACAGTACTTTTGAAAACATAGCATTATGTTTATTACATGTTTACTATTTAATCCCAACAAATTAGGAAAAGTCATATAGTGTGAATATGAAAAAATAAGGGACGTTAAACATTGCATTGGGTCAAATTTACCCCAAACATAATCTGAGGGTTAACATATTAACAAGGACTAATAGAATTATGATACTCCGTTTATACTTTGTATTCAAGAATACATAATTTTTTAATAATATAAGTCAAAAAAGTCTGTAGGTATTTATAATATAAGAGCATTAGCAGTCACAACATTAACAGGTAGAATGGAAGATTCATTCAATTAATAGATGGTTTTAGTTGTTAATATCCCATATAGTTGTATATTGAGCTTTAGAAAACACACATGTTAATATTTGAATGGAATAAGAGGTGTGACAATGAATAGTGAAACACTTACCTTATTTTGGTTGAACCAGATATTCACATAGCTTTCCGAGCGTTTTCATGAGCGTTTTGGAAATGTGTTAAAATTCTGGTTTGTAACAGTTGTGAATAATGTATTCTCAAATACATGAATACATTCTTTAATAATCTAATTGGAGTATCATAATTGCATCATTCTTTGATAAATAATGAAAACAACCGGGATTTGGTAGTTTCCTCAGATGTTTGGTCCCCACTGTATATACAGTGCCCTCCATAATGTTTGGGACAAAGACATATTTTTTCTTGATTTGGCTCTGTACTCTCTACTCTGAAGTTCTGATTCTCAGCTTTAAGTTTTTTTTTATATCTATAAATTTTCTTTTCACCATGTACAAATTACAGCAATGAATATAGCCCCCCCCCCCCCCCCCCCATTTTAGGGCACCATAATGTTTGAGACAAATGGCTTCAACAGGTGTTTCAGATTAGTCTGGTAATTTGTGTATAAGAGAACTATCAGTATCTAGTCTTGATTCTAGGCTTTTTATTGCCTTTGGAGTCTGTTATTGGCGTTTTTCAACATGAGGACCAGAGTTGTGCCAGTGAAAGTCAGGGAAGCTATTATGAGGCTGGAAAATAATAATAAAAAAAACATACATAGGCCAAATTTTTTGGCTTATCGAAAATCAACTGTTTGGAACATTGTTAAGAAGAAAGAGAGCGCTGGTGAGCTCAGTAATCGCAAAGGGCCTGGCAGGCCAAGGAAGACCTCTACTGTTGATGACGAAAGAAACGTCAGTGAAGAAAAACCCCCACCTGTCCGACAGATCAGATCTTCAGGAGGCAGATGTGGATGTGTCAGTGACTATTGTCCGTAGAAGACTTCACAAACAGAGCGTCAGGGGCTACAATGCAAGATGCAAACCACTAGTTACCTGCAAAAACAGGACAGTCAGGTTACAGTTTTCTAAGAAGTAAACTAATAGAGCCTGCAGAGTTCTTGAAAAAGGTCTTGTGGGCAGATGAGACCAAGATTCACTTGTATCAGAGTGATGGCAAGGGCAAAGTGTGGAGGCCAAAAGAAACTGCCCAAAATCCAAAGCATACCACCTCATCTGTGAAACGTGATGGTTGGTGGGGGTGTTATGGGCTGCCCCAGATACTGCCAAACTTGTCTTCAGTGATCATGTAACTGCTAATAGCAGCAGCAACATTCATTCTAAAGTATACAGAAACATCTGCTCAAGTGCAAGCAAATGCCTCCAAATGGTGGCTTCATCTTACAGCAGCAAGATAATGATGCTGAGCACCTGGTGATGTCTATGGGTCACAGACTTCAAGCAGTCATTGCATGCAAAGAATAGGCAACATAATACTAAACATGACTACTTTAATTTACATAACATTAATATGTCCCAAACGTTATAGTGCCCTGAAATGGGGGGCTATGTATAAAAAGTGCTGAAATTTGTACATGGTCAAACCAAAATGTTTTTAAATACCCTTTCATAAAAGCAGAGAATATGCACCTTAACCACAAGCAAATTGTTTGGAGTACTGCGCAAAATCAAGAAAAAATATGTCTTTGTCCCAAATATTAGTGCAGTCCGTAAGTATTCGGACAGTGGCACAATTTTTGTTGTATTCTTTACTCGAGCACATTGGATTTGAAATGAAACAATGACTATGAGGTTAATGTGCAGACTCAGCCTTAATTTAAAGGTATCCATGTTTTAGGGTATCCATTTACATCCATATCCAGTGATGCAAGTAGGAAGTACAGCCATTTTTATACATAGTCCTCTCATTTTATGGGACCAAAAGTAATTGGACAATTAGCTGTTTAGTTGTCTCTTGGCCAACTGTGTGTTGTTGCATCATTAGTTCATGCATAAGAAAGCTAACAAAAGATCTTGAGTAGATTATAGGCGTGAAATTTGCTTTTGGAGTCTATTAGGGTTGCTATTGTTTCTCAACATGAGGACCAAAGAAGTAGATAAAGCACGATTTCTTTGTATGGCTTTTAAAATATTTATTATAGTTTTGCAGGCCTGACTGTGTCCTATATGTGTGCGAAAATGATTCAGTTTACATTCAGAATCAAGGGAAGATAAACATGCACGTCCACCCGTAATCACAGGTGGGAGGGAGTAAGAGTAGCTGTAATAAGACAGCATGGTACTCTTCCGGTATGCTGTTGGAGCTTTCAGGTGAGAGCATGTGTCATTATGCAGAACAGCAAACTAAATTGTAGGCTAATCGTCAATTTATTCATAAACACGTGTTCTTTAGTTAGACTATGAGCATATCACATAGAACATGGCTCTGAAGTATAAAACTCATTCTCACTTCAATTCAGTTTTATTTGTAGCACTTTTTACAGAGCGAATGTCACAACTTCCCGTTACAAGAGAATAAGAAATATTTGAAAAGGGAATTGTTGCGCTCAGTAAATAAGGCTTGTCACAGGTGCATCTACCAAAAATCGACAGAAAGAAAAAGGTGCCAAGAACTCTCTGCAAATATAAAATCAGACACTAATAAATACAGTTTGTATGATATTAATATAGTAAAGCTAATATATTTTTGCTAGATGAGTGTCCGATTCTATATATTTGCAGGGTGCTCTTGGCACCTTTTTCTTTCTGAATAGAAGATATTGGTAAATATCAGGCCTGAACCCCCAAAAAACAACAACTGAGGTAAAATAAATTCCCCATTGGAAAGGGGGAAAAACTCAAACAGTGTTGAGGGGAAAAAAAAACTCTTTGGTGGGAAGAAATCTCAAGAGGAACCTGGCTTAGAGAGAGAGCTCATCCTCTACTACCCAGTATGTTAGGCTAAAGGATTAAAGGGAGGTAATGGGGACAGCTGCACAACAGTGTGCTGGTACTACACTGCCCGGCCAAAAAAAAGTCGCACACTCTAATATTTCGTTGGACCGCCTTTAGCTTTGATTACGGCGCGCATTTGTTGTGGCATTGTTTCGACAACCTTATGCAATGTCACAACATTTATTTCCATCCAGAGTAGCATAAGTTTTTGGCTGAGATCTTGTATTGACGACGGGAGAGTCGAACCACTCCAGTGTTCTCCAGCACATCCCAAAGACTTTCAATGGGGTTAAGGTCAGGAATCTGGTGGCTAATTCATGTGTGAAAATGATTCCTCATGCTCCCTGAACCACTCTTTCACAATCTGAGCCCGATGAATCTTGGCATTGTCATCCTGGCATATGCCCATTGATGGGATAACCTGGTCATTCAGTACATTCAGGTACTTCGCTGACTTCATTTTATTGCTGCATAATGTTGCTGAGCCTAGACCTGACCAACTGAAGCAACCCAGATCATAACACTGCCTCCAGAGGCTTGTACAGTGGGCACTATGCATGACGGGTACTTTTTTTTTGGCCGGGCAGTGTAGTTTTAATAATGTTTAAATTTTACATGTAGTTTAATTTCAAATGTTCAATCTTCTAAAATCTAATTTACCCTTAACATCTTGGACCTTGGTCTGGAATGGTCAAACATTAGGTTACATTTATTCACATTGTGCACTTTTTTGTAAGACTAAATTTACAGTGAATGGGCCTTTAATAAAAATATACTATTGATTAGTGAAGTTGGCATGGCGAACCATTGTGTTCTCTTGAATAAAGAACTGCAGTACTCATGCTGTATTTTAAAATAAAACTTGTAGGTTAATTCCTCTATCAAAATGTCATCACTACCCACCGTATCTTCAGTGTAATCTTCAGCTCAGATTAAAATGAATACCAGTTATACTACCTTATGCCATTTTAAATTGGTTTAGCAGTTATCATGCAAAATGTGTGTTTATCATTCAAAATTACTTACACATTTTTGTTTGCCTACTATCACTGCATAAAATGTGATATACTGAGTAAATTCTTGGATTTTAACCTGGAACTTATAACTGAGTTATAAGTCAAACTTTCCAACCAGCATACCAAATTGCTACCAGTATCTAAAGGCTGATATCAGTTTATTCAGAAGTTATGCTCAGTCCTTTTGCCATTTTAAGTTAGCACTTTCATAACATAGTACAAAATATTTGTCCTCTTATTTAGTTTTGATTGTCCAATAAAATTCATGCATGTTCCATGACGATGGCATTATGGGTGATAACACAGTGAAAACGGTCCTAATAAAAGTGAAGAATTTTGGTAGAACTTTGGGTTGTATAGTTACCTGGCCATGATATGAGTCCAAATGGTGGCAAAATATGTTTGTTAGTTGCTCTGTGCTCCCCTGGGGTGATAATCCAGAATAGGGTACTTGTCGCTCTCCATTCACTTCTATAGGGCAGCTAAAACGGTCTCAAAATGACACTTCTAGCATGTATACGAACGGAACGAAGCGGCTTCTGTCTGCTATTGACGGTCTGTCTTAAACCACACCCTGTTCATTAGTGTTCATAATGAGCTGGAAAATCAATGAAATTTGATCTTAAAAATGGAAGATAGAGTGTTATTAGTGTGACACACAGAACTGAATATCTGGTTCATTTACAGTTGCACTCAAAATTATTCAACCCCCTTCACTTTTTGCACACTTTATTGTGTTCTAGATTTAATTTTAAATGGATAAAATTGCCATTTTTGCCCATCAATCTACACTCAATAACCCATAATGACAAAGTGAAAACATGTTTTTAGAAATTTTTGCAAATTAAAACTCAAAAACTGAAATCTCTCATGTGCATAAGTATTCAAACCCTTTGCTTTAATGTATTTTTAAAGTATCATATTTCTTATTTGGTCACATATGCTTTGCATGCTGTTACTTCCTGAAGTCTGTGACCATCAACATCAAAGACTCTCGATATCTTATTTTCAGGTACTGTTACAAGCAATACTATAACCTCTCTGCATTTGAATGGATCTCTATGGGAATTGGGCGGTGAGACTAGATTCAGCTGTAAATTACACTGGTACAGTATGGAACACAGGACTGGCGAAATGTTTCACCATGTAGAAATTACAACACTTTTTATACGTAGCCCCCCATTTCAGGGAACCGTAATGTTTGGGACATATAAGATACTCAGTCTATGGGTCACACAATTGCCTTAAGTTTTCTCTTTAACATATAAAATGCATGTTCAGATAATTGGATTCATATCAGGTGACTGACTTGGCCAGTCAAGAATTTTCCGGTTTTTGGCTTGAAAAGCTCCTTTGTTGCTTTAGCAATATGTTTGGGATCAGTTGTCTTGCTGTAGGATGAAGCGCCGTCCAATGAGGTTGGAGGCATTTGCTTGAACTTGAGCAGATAAGATTGTTTCTGTACAATCTGTAGATTGTTTGAGCAGATAAGATTGTTTCAGAACTCAATTGGCTGCTGCTATGAGCAGTTATATCATCAATGAAGACAGGTGAGCCAGTACGTGTGGCAGCCACACATGATCAAACCATAACACCCCCCACTACATGTCTCACAGATGAGGTGGTATGCTTTGGATCTTGGGCAGTTCCTTTGGGCTGCCACACTTTGCTCCTGCCATCCCTCTGATGCAAGTGAATCTTGGTCTCATCCGTCCACAAGACCTTTTTCCAGAGCTCTGCATGCTCTTTTAGGTGCTTCTTGACATACTGTAACCTGGCTTTCCTGTTTTTGCAGCTAATTAGTGGTTTTCATCTTGCAGTGTAGCCTCTGTAGTTCTGTTCATAGAGTCTTCTGCAGTAGTCGCTGGCACTACTGCCTCCTGAAAAGTGTTTCTGATCTGTCAGACAGGTGTTTGGGGGGTTTTTCCTCATTGTGCTCATTATGGTGAGATTTCTTCAGTCATCAACTGTAGAGGTCTTCCTTGGCCTGCCAGGCCCTTTGTGATTAGTGAGCTCACCAGTGCTCTCTTGCTTCTTAATGCTGTTCCAAACATTTGATTTTGGTAAGCCCTGACTTTTATTGGCACAACATGGTCATTATGTTGACAAATGCCAATAACAGACTGCAAAGGCAATCGGAAGCCTGGAATCAAGACTAGATACTGATAGCTCTCTTAAATCTGCACTAAGGAAGCACTAATTGAACGCAACAGACTAAAAACGGGGGGTGGGGGGGGGGGGGGGTGCGGCATAAAAAATGCTTTCATTTCTATGTGGTGAAAACAAAATGTATAAAAAATGCTGTTTAATAAATGCTGATAATTTGCACTTCAACCACATGTGAATTGTTTGATTACAAATCCAAAATTGTGTACAGAGCCAAATCAAGAAAAGAATATGTCTTTGTCCAAAACATATGGAGGGCACTGTATATCATATCTGTAGCTGAGCACCAGTGGCTAATCTTCAGTAACTGTGACTTGTTTTGCCACGCATCTGTAGGGTCAAAAATGAAAGTAACTGAACTCGTGGCCCAGTGGCAGCTTGGTCAGCAGAAAATTGTGCTTCTTTTCATGTGTAGGGGTAGAGTGGGGTTTCAGTGGGTCTGGTCTTAAGTTTTGGTTTCAAACTAACCAACATTAGATCACAAGTTGTCTGGGGTTGAGAACTGTAGTTTAGGATGGATTTGTGCTATGGTGAGAGAACCTTCAGGGCTTATTTTTGATCTTGTTTGATGTTCGTTTAGTTTTGGCTTTGGGTTTTCATCCTGAGGGGAAAAATGAAAAAGGCATAAATTAAGGCCTATCACATCTTTTGCCTCAACAAGTTTTAGGAGAGCAATTTCATAAAAAATAATACTGATGTAATTTCTTGGTAAAATACTGTAATTGGGATTTTAGTGTGCTATATGTTTTGTCATTAGATTTAATTGTGATATAATGTAAGCATTTTCCATACCAACAGCTTCCAGGTGACATCATCCTGATTAGTTTTGGTCATTTTCATAATGGTTTGGAGTTTGGATGCTGCAGTGATTTTATTTTTGTTGCCAAATTAAGTTCTCTTGTGTGACATATGTAAGGGCTGCCTTGGTGACATGAATCTGTGGTGCTGATGTTTTGTTATGCTAATAATATCAAAAAAGACGCGTGGATTTGTTTCAACTAAGCTAGCCTATCTGCTACCCATTTTAGACTCCTTTACACTGCTTTCAAATGGCACAGTGTTGATTCAACTTATAGAGCACAATTTGTAAGATAAAATATGTTTTTACCCTGTTGGACTATTGTATTATGCTCAATGATTTTAGTTATATTGGTATATTGGGCTTGTAAACTAACACAGTTACCTGGCAAAAAGAACATAAGCAAAAATGGCGACTCATGGAATAATGAATACTAGGTTTTCACCATAATATTTGACACGTTGTTTTATGAAATTCTAGAAAACCTCTTGGTTACAGTGCTACAGTGCTCAGAGATGACGGTGAAGACCCAGCAGTATTTCCACTTTTAGGTTTGAGGAGAATGTTGAATCGTTTGCCTTGGCAGCTGTTCTCAGGTTTCAAATAATTTCCACTTTACTTCATTGATTGATATATCACATATCAATAGTATATGTAAGCAGCCTGCCTTGATGCATATTTAGACATACACCCAGGGTATGAAATTAGCTTTTTCACCCACTGGCCAGAGTGGCTTGTGGATTCTAAAAATCACCATCCATTTTCAACATTTTACCAGCCACATTGCCTTTTACAATATAACACAACCTGGTTGGTTACCTGCCAAAGTGGCTGCTAGAGTAAAAATCTTACCAACCAAAATCAAAATTTGACCAGCATTTGGGTGGTGGCTGGTGTTAATTTTACATCCTGCATACACCCCATTGTCTGGAAGGCTATTGTGTGATGCAATGTTTACATACCACTTAAGAGCTGTTTATTAAGAATAGCGTATTCATTATAATAATTGCTCATGACTTGATTGTTAATAAATGATTTCATTTGATGCTTTTTCTAACCTTAATATCAATGGTCATACAATATTTCCGATCAACATACAATTTGTAATGAACTCCTAATCAAAGTGCATACCTCTGAAATTCATGCTGGCGCACTTACAGTCAGATAATGCTTAAAAGAATGCTTATTTGTTCAATTTTCTACACGCATGCCATTTGTACAGCAAGGCATTAAAACATAATTGAGATAGACATCAAGGTCCAAATAAAAAAATCCAATATGAAATAGGCTTGGATCAGCAGAATGAACAATTCTGAAGATTCATCCAGATCAGCACGCCATAACTCGCTAAATTCTGTTTAATACACACTGCACTGTAATGTATGAATGTGAGACGATAAGCCATTTATTTACAAGTGTACCCACTCATAAGGATTGCAGTGCATTACAGCCAAGTGCTCTCAACAAATTTGAATGATCGTAGAGGAAGCTTTAATTCAAACAAGGTGTGTGATAGTGTTATGAATGTCTAATTAAGGAGACATTTCCTGTTTTCAGTCTACCCCAGTAGCAGGTATAATTGTAAGGGATGCAACAATTAATTGAACCATCAAGAAAAAACATTCCGTGTTTCACAATTTACTGAAAATTGGTGAACATTTTTTTGCTGATCCAATGCATCGAATTGGATCAAGTTCAGGTTTCTCTCTTCTGTGCATCTACAAATTACGTCCTTATTATTTTAATTATATGTACCGTTGTGTTTTATGTCGTAAAAGAGCTGTACAAGAGATTTTAAAATAAATGACAATTGGGCTAAATAAAATAAAGAAACAACTTGCTTTCTAACTTGTGAATACATTATGATTTAGGCCTCATCTTGTTTGCAGTACATTTCTTTTTTTTTGCTTTATAAAAATAGTTTGGCTATCAGAGACAGATGACCCTACAAACTGTCCTGGCAATAGATTTGCTGTTAATTTTTATCATATCAAGGTTATCAGTACGGTACAAAAAAATATGCTACTGAAAACCTTGTTGCAGTTACAGTTTGACTTAATGAGTTGGCTAACTAATCAAGTGTCAGATGACAAAATAATGTACATTTTTAAAACGGAGATGTTATCCCCTTGGGCAAATTTGCAGAGCGGTTGACTCATAGAGAAATGGCTTCAGGGCATTCTTGTGAAATGTTTGATATTATTTGAAGAATGTATAGTTTGCACTGCAAAATAAATCATAGAGGCGAGCTCTGATTCATGGCCTGTTCGTTGCTCACCATAATCTGCTTGTTTCATTTATGAAATACAATTTTTCCTTACCACTTCTGCTTACCAGTAATTGCTATAGATATGTATTAGCAGGAAACATTAACTTTTGTGGAGAATTTGGATAGTCAGTCAGTCAAGTCAGTCACTGTGAGAATAAGATACTGTAAAATAACGTTGTTGCTTTAAAAAATGCATTTAATCGTTTAGAGATTTTCCTAAACGTTTACCATTTTTTGTTCAAGTTTAACGATTAAATGTTTAGAAGTCACACCCCTAGTGGCCAAATTGCTGATTTGTTTGTGCCTTTTTCTGCTTTGGAAATCCAGGAAGCACTTTACCCTTGACTGTAATCATTATCCGTGTTTCTGTTTGGCTGAAAGCACCAAGGCCTCCTTTTATACTTTTATTTAACCACACGGAGTTCCTCTTAACCTTGCCTTTAGCCTCAAGGACAGTCATATTGTGCCCATTCATAATATCGCTCTAGTACAGTGGTGCCCAATCATGTGCCATGGAGGGCCGAGAGTACACAGGTTTTCATTCCAACCAATCACTTCACCTGCTGATTTCACTAATTAGTTCCCTCCCCTCTGGTTGAAGGCATGCTAATTAGTGAAATCAGCAGGTGCAGTGATTGGCTGGAATGAAAACCCGCATACTCTCGGCCCTCCATGGCACATGATTGGGCACCACTGCTCTAGTGCTTGTTATCATGGTATTGCCAATTCACACAAAACTTTATGTGATGTCAGTTTATCACTGTTCATGTGGCAAAGATTTAGATGTAACAGCAAGGGGGCAGCAGACAGTAGAGAAAGTTTACTGTAGGGGCCCGTCTTTATTTATTTATTTATTTGTTGGGTGGGGGGGAACCAAATTTTGTGAGACCAATATACTGACTAATACATTAATTTTATTGATATTCATTTTTGGTTTTTTATTAGATTTTTAAAAACATGTTTCTCTGATTCATTTAGACAATGGTATGGAATTCCTAATACGCTCATCTCACTAAGTAGTTCAGAAGTAAATAGCTTGAGTTATACATATTAGTAAAAAAAAAAATATTACAAACAATACATTAATTGCTCCACATTTTACTCTGCAAAGTATACAAGCGATTTAGTGATTGGGTCGGTCTGGTATTTTCCTTATTTGAAGAATATTCAGTTTAGTTCAGTTTAAGTCTTTGTCAGGTATCTTCCTTTGCATCAGATTAATCACTTTACAGAGTCTTCCTGCTAGATTCCCACTGTCACCCATTATAGAGCAATGATACACACTTCTGTACACCAGCCGTGCCACTTATTGTGTGGGGGATGGGAAAGACTACTCCAAAGAGTTGAAAACAGGTCTGAAATCTGTGATTTCATGCAGTGTCCATGTGGACTGGGTGTCTTAATTAAGTCATTCACGTGAGAGCATCTCCCTCATTGCATCATGCCGATTTGAATAATGAAGGTATAAAGTAGCAAACACTGGAGAGGGCTGGGGATGTAAATTAATTAACATCAGGTGATGGAGTGCAGTGTTTGTGTGAGCTGCTGGGGGGTAGTTGTGTGTGGCGTGTGCGGGATGTTTGCCTGTGCAGTGCAATCGTCTCATCGGCGCAGCAGAGCACCGCTGCGGTTCTGGTTTTGAGTGCAGGATCGGTTTTAAGTGAGCATGTGAGCACAGAGTACGAGAATCTCTTTCTGAATTGAATGGGATTGGGGGGGGGTAGCAGTTCAATGCAACTGTAGTGTATCATTTAGACGTTACATGTATCATGTATGTTTGTGTTGTTATAAAGGCTATACAGCGACACATTGAAAAAGTTTTGTGTGAATGTACGCGTAGGCTAATTATGATATCTGAGCTTTGATGTGTTGGAGTAAACCCTTTAACCAGTAGGGGAAGTAGAGCCGTGACTTAAAGTTACTTTTAGCTGAGCGATAAGCTAATATCCCCTTCTTTTGTGTAACTGTAGTCACAGGCTCAAGCCTCAGTCTCGAGTATCCCATCAGAAGACTTCCATCTGCAGCATACAAAAATTGGACTCGTCAAATATTGTGTTTTAGTCGGCCGGGGCTCTTCCTCGGGGGTACCGGCACGGGCTGTTATCTGTGAGAGGTGTACCTCTGCCACCTTCACGCTGTGCTTTGATTAGCTCTTTCCTTTTGCTCTTTCATGTAGAACTGTGTGCACTGTGGGGTGTGAAATAGTCGCTACCTCACAGGCAGATGTATCAGAGTGCAGCGACGCTTCAGGTTCATTGTGGATGTATATAGCAGTAACTCCAGAGTAACAATTAGGCATTCTAAGTCAGAGACAAAAGTGGAAAGAAAAGTTGACTAAAGTTGAGCCGGGGTGAGCATATTGTTCATTGCATCCTACAGTATGTGTCCTCATTACACCTAGCACCAGGCCGGCTCTTCTCCAGCCAAAGAGCTTGCTGTTGAGAGGGTGACAAATCTGTGGAGAATTTTGAGTAGCCAGCGGCACTGGGTAGTAATGGGTGTGACACTCTGCCGTGACACACCCCTTTTTTTTGTCCGTTAGCCTTCTTTGCACACCGTCAGGCTCATCGCACTGTCAAAAGAGCTGGCCTCAGTTCATCTCTTACGTCCAATTAACCTTGGCATTTGGCTGCCGTTCAGATTAATTGCAGTGTCGCCACTGAGTTTGTGAAATTGTGGCTCTCACATTCATTATCTCCAGTGCATTCCCAGCCGAGGCACGTTGAGACAATCGCGACCGCAATCTTTTACGGCGGGGAAGTGAACCGTGCGAATTAAAAAGCCGTATCAATGGCGGTCTTCCCTTCCACCCTTACTTAGCCCAGGCACTTTACCGTCCTGATAAACAGCCGGGGACCGTCCCCGTCGTTGGCTCGCGGTCCCGCTGGTTTGTGCTGATTTGCCAATTACAGCAGGATTCATGGAGCGTGCAACACTCTACAGATGTAGTCATTACTTAGCGCACGATTCGACGAGGGGAAAGCGCAGGGATCGCTTTCAGTAATGTGAGTCTGCAGGCACACGGAAGCCGATTCGACGTTCGTCCCTCTTGCCAGCTTCGCCAGTTGCCGTATAAACCTGAGCTTTCCCAACATCTGTGCAGTTTCAAGGATGTGACTTGACACTTTTGAAGTGATGTAGGAACACTGTAGTACGGTTGTAGAATGCAATTCGATTTTGTTATTTAAGATTGGAAAGAATTTGAATTGTGTCCAACATATCTTAGAATTTCAATACGTGCATTCAAACAATTCAGAGAATATGATTGACATGTACTCTATGGTCTTTCTCATGACTAAGTGATAACCATCGTGGGATCTTACCTTTGTGTAAGTGACTTGCACGACACAGTTTTCTGTGACCTTGCGAAAACATTGTTGGAGCAATATGTATGCTGTAAATTGATTATGGTAATAGTCCTGTCATAATATCACAACCAAAAGGGGAATCTAACCGGAATGTTCCCCTGTGTTCTTGAAGCGTTCTTTGTTATCAGAGTATGTTTTAACTGATTACTCAAAGTAGCCCTTGCTGTGGAGGATTGTGGTGTGAGGTTGTGTGAAACTGCTGCTGGTGAGCATGTTAAGGGAGACTATATGAGCAGTCTGACCTGCCCCCCCCCCCCCCCCAGAGTCTGAACCATGAAGACAGGAGGACGGGGGGCGGAGCCGCCCGTGGAGGGGGAGGTGAGTGGCAAGCGGCCCCAAGCGTAAGTGTCTGCAGTGGCACCCGCTTCTGTCCAAGAAGACCCTGGACTTCTCGGAGGACGAAGAAGAGGACGATGAGGAAGAGCTAGAAAAGGTCGGTAGCTGGCTGGCATAGGCTGGTGGGGAGATGTTTGGGGGTCTCTATAATTGTAGTAAATGTGCAGTATTGCTCCATGTATTTAGGGTGCTGTACATCTGCCATTTGACTCTGTTTTGATGTGCTGTGTGAGCTATCATATAGATTTTGAGTATGCATTGATTTGAATGCAATTTCATAAACCTCTTAAATCATAAGAAGATTGATTAATGATTAAAAGAAGATACATTTTACATGTAAGTTGCTGTAATATGCACAGGTAAATACTATGATGTTGTAAAAACAAGAGGAGAGTATGGTGCAGATCTGTTATGAACAGAAGGGGAGCTTTTTTTTAAAAAAACAATGGGCCCTTCTGTGCTTCGATGTAATCTGTAACCCTACTGCACAATAAACCCAGGATAAACCTTGTGAAGCTGAAAATAAATATAATCATTTTAAAGTCTCGCCAAAGAACTTACCAATTAATAGAATATAGCCAAAAAATGATCCTACTGAAGTTGCAGCTAAAGATAATCAGTAAAGGAGAAACGGTGTTTGGGCAACCTGACTGTGTGGCCCCCAGGAGCCCCCACCACGCTGCGGAAAAAGCCAGAGCCAAGAGGCTGAGGGAGGAGTTGGCACTGAGGAAGAGGAGTATGAGGGAGAGGAGGAAGACTCCTCTGAGCAGCGTGCCCGGCGTCCCATGAATGCCTTCCTCCTGTTCTGCAAGCGGCACCGTTCACTGGTCCGGCAGGAGCACCCCCGGCTGGACAACCGAGGGGCCACCAAGATCTTAGCCGACTGGTGGGCTGTCCTGGACCCCAAAGAGAAGCAGAAATACACGGACATGGCTAAGGAGGTACTGCTGTTCACCTTTAAACGCCAATATCCCCGCCTTATTCTGCTGTTGTTCAATTTCCTTTTAGTCATAGATAATAGTTTATTTTTCTTCAACAAAGTGTACAACATGTATAGCTGTTGGGGGTGATGGGTGGGATCAATAAACCAGGGTATCAGGGCTGAAATAATTGTAGTTTTGAAAGAATGGCAGCATTTTCTCCTGCTATTGGCTGATTCGCTATCTAATGCTGCTCGTACTCAGCCTACAGTGGTGTAACTTCCTATTTTGGCTAGCCCGTCCAAGTTTTAGCCAGTCCCACAGTTAATCCGTAATACTGAACACTAGCAAGAACCAAGACCCTGAATGGAGGGTATAGATTTTCAGCTTTAAAATTTAAAACTTCCACAACCAAAATGCACTAGTAATGGTTTATATTGCACATGGTCCTTTTCAGCTCCAAATATTGAATCAGAATTGTGTAATGGCAGGCATCAACCAAAGCCCAGAGGCTGCCGTGCTCGCTCATGCTGTGGGACTCGTGCTGTGGATGATAAAATACAACACGCCCACTTCAAAGCAGTATGGAGCGGAATCTCTTCCATATTTTGTTGGTCTGAGACGAATGCCATTTTAGAGCTCTTTTTAATGCCTCAGCCTGCTGTTTTGATTGGCTACAGTGTAATTCACCAGTGTGTTCGTCAGGCCGCAGACAGCCTCGTTCCCGTGTTAGATTATAGGATTAAGGAAGCAGCAGTCAGGGGAGGAGCAGATCCCACACTGGCAGGTAGTGTTTAGGGAGGGGCCGTAAATGCAGTGGACACTCGGTACTGGATAACCTTTCGGTCCATCACAGTTTTCGTAAGGTATGAACAGTGAGGTCAGTAAAACTGAAGTATAGGCAGCTCAATCTCGCTTTCTGCCTGCTTTTCTCAGTGGGAGAAGAATGGGGCAAGCATGAGGCTAGCCGTGCTTGTGGCCGGACTTTTTGCTGTAAGAAAGATCACCTACTGGATATTGTGCCGTGGTTATAGCTTTGTGTCCCTTCACTAATCATGTTAATGAATCATTCAAAATTTGACTGGATGGGGATCCGTTTGCTATTTTTACTTTCTACAGGCATTAGTTTGGAATATATGATATTTCAGATTGTGCTATAGATCATGTTGAATTGAATACATTATATTAAGTCAATTTCTTAATATAATGTATTGATGAGCTATAAAAATCAGCTGCAGAATATATTGCCTGTACTAAGAGAACTTGATACATACACTTAAGTCAGATGTAAATGGGCTGAATCTGAATTGATGTTTTGTACTTGCCCTGTGTCCAGTACAAAGATGCTTTCATGAAGGCCAACCCGGGGTACAAATGGTGCCCCCCATCCAACAAGTCTGCGAAGACCCCCTCACCCAGCACCGGCTCCCGCAAAAAAGCCTGGCCTTTTCCCTCTGAGCTGCCCAAGAACTGCGCCACTTCCAAAAAGCTGGCCAAGGCTGAGGCCGTCCCGCAGATCAACTTCTCCATGGCGGGTAGGGATCCAGCCCGCGGGGGCGTGGATGCAGAACGCACACTCTTCCTACACATGTGTCCGCTTTACTGATCTCATGCTAATGTGCTTTGGCAGATCCCACTAAAATGGGAGGACTGAGCATGTTGCTGTTAGCAGGGGAGCACGCCCTAACAGCCCGTGAGGTAAGCGTAGCTCTAGGCCTCCACACACCCCACCCCACCCCACCTCAACCAAAAACCACCGTTCCAGTGCACTTTTGCACCTTCTTGAATGGTTCTTTTAGTGTTTAAAGCAAGCACATAGCTCTGCTGGTTAGTTCATACAGTGAACAGTCTATTTGGATTGTTCTGTGTGCTGGTGGTTCTATTTTAATATACCTGTTTTCAAACAGTTGTGTCGTTGAGTGTTGCTACTCTGGTACACACTTCAGAGATTTCCCTGTCATGGTGCCTGTCTCTCCTAGGAAAATTGGCAAAAATACTTTTTGGCATTCTAATTAGGTCATTATTTGAAGCAAAGTAACAGAACCATGGCCCATATCATGCAATATTGGCTAATTAGCAACTAGCAATTAGCAATTTTGGTAAATAACTTAATTTATTATGTTGGTAGGATCTAAGTGGCATAAAGTGAGTGCAACATTATTAAGTGGCCTACCTTTAGTGTCATATTCATAAGTAAATATTTCCCAGTTTCTTTGACCACTTTTCATTGTGTTTTTAATTGTAATAAGCACAAATATATTTGTGCAACTCACAATATTGTGACATTCAGCATTTTACAGATTATTGATAAAACATCTTGCTTAGGTTCTATATAAATATTTGCTTCTAGTACATACACCATGGAAAGTAAATGATCCTAAGAGAGTTAATGAATGCATTTTATTAATATTTGTTTTTTATTGTCTGTGATTAATGTTGCATAATATATGTTTTTCACAATCTGCATGCATTAATAATACATTAATTATGAATCTTGCCATTCAGCATGCAATTTAAACCCGTGAGGTGCTTAAGAGAACTAAGAAAGGAGCTCCCTCAGATGTAAAACTGTACGTGACAGTCAATGACCAGCACTGAGAAAATGGTGGCGGTGGGTGAATTTGCGCATGGGTTTGCAGCCTGAGCTGAAGGTGTGTTTGTATGAGACGCTGAGTGCGTGGGGGTGGTGAGAGCGCGTGTGTCAGTATCTATGAGAGGATGTGATGGGGCCGCGGTCTGAAACCACACGTCATCGTCTGGCTGGGCCTGCCGGGAGCCCAACCCTTTGGTGCCGAGGCAGACCCTCAGCATATGCCAGCCCAGCTGGGACCTCCCGCCAGGCGGGCTGATTTTGCAGACTGCCCCCGGCCGCCCCTCCGTACCCAGCCGCAGATCAGCAGTTTGAGGCAAGCCCGTCTCCCAGCAGCGGGAGCCCCACGGCGCCGCGAGCAGAGGCAGGCTGGCCGCGTCACGGCGGCCTCTCGATTACCGCGCGCGGAGCGCTGAGGCCCGCCGCTGCGTGCTCTGAGACCACCGCGGCTGCGCGTTCCGCTAATCCCCCCCAAATTCCATTTGCTCGAGTCAAATTGATCCTAATTGCCTCAACCAGCGGTGATTGTATCATAACAGAGAACCACGGGGGGTCAGTGTAAAACAGCGAGCGCCGAGAAGCCGTTCTCACACATCATAAAACGCCGGTGCAACAGCTGCTGTTTTAAAATGGCTGCTCCATTTTTGAGCGGTGAAATATATATAATAGGAATAGGATCTAATATGTCTGATGAAATGTGGTCTTCCATGTTTTAGATCTCCTCAAAAAGGTCCCCTTTGGCTGCTGACTCGACCAAGCAGACAGGGCGGTCAGACCATTCTGCTGAGGTAAGAAGGTCAGCTAAAAAATATGGTATTGCACCATTGAATGGAATTCCAGAGGTAGGTTTTCTGAACAATTTCTGTTTGAATTTCTGTTCGGGCTATTTTTCCACTGATTAAGGTGGGTAGTTTGTAAAATAATTCACACTTCAGTTACAGTGTCTCTTATGCAGTGTTCAGGTAGCACAGTAGTGACTCAAGGCATATTTGGTGCAATTTTGAACCTTTGTATTCTGTGTGAATAAAAAGACTCAAAATTGCCTAAATTCAGATTGTTAAATCAGATTGTTTAGTGAGTATTCACTATTCATTGAATTTGGGAAGTATAATTCCTTCTTGATGCCCTATTACTCAGTGGCCAGTGAATCAATGAGGTAAATCATACATATTTGATTATGACGCTCGCATTTGGTGCTTGTGGTAGCAGCAGCAGTATGTTTCTATATGTGTCATTAAACACTAAAGCTGACTTTCCACTGAATATGAGGCACATAGCTACAACGACTTAGCGGAAGTCATTAATTTTCTATGGCCAGTCGTGTATAGGATGCGAGGAGCTCCGTTGGACTGCGGTGCGGGGATTTTCTGTCTGAGCGATGCTACGGATATGTTGAAAATTTTCATCTTATCCAACAGAATTTACTCCAACGCCATACAGGAAATGATGAAATGTTGCTAGCCAACCTAGATGTCAATGGAGAATATAGCCTATTGCAACAAAATAAACCAGAATAAGCAAGATAATGATATCGATTGGTTTTTGGGTTAATAAATAAGAATATTTTAATACATTTTCCATGTATGTTATTTTAAATGAAAACGTTACCTGTTATAAATAGCCTAGCTATCAAGCAAGCACTTGCTAACTATAGTGAATCAAGCTACAGTACAAGTGACAATGCACATGCTATCCTTTAGCTAGACTTGTCCAATTGTTTGCTGCCATTGAATATTGAACATTTCTCTGCATTGTGTAGTATAATGATAGAATACTTATAACATTAGCATACTTTAATGGAACTATGTAAGGTGAGTTAGCTAGGCTATGTGTCTAGCTCTTGTGTTGTTTTTGTAAGGGTTTTTATGTTGACGTGCGCCCTTCTAAATTCTAGCGGTCATTTGCCCACTGTAAACTCAAGAGATCTGTCATCCATTTGTACACCATTAGCTAATGTCAGCTAGTTTGTTTACATACTTCTGACTAAGTGCGCTTTAAAATAGTTTAAATCATTCTCCCTGAACTTTATCCAAGCTCAGTACAACCTATTCAATAGTGTGGAGTGACTGACACTAGGGGGCGCATTCCGGATGTTGCTTGCGTAGCCGTTTTCAGTGGAAAGGCAGCTTAGGTTTGCATTAATTTTAACCGACTGTTGCTTTGCATACGTATGTCAATTGTGATGTTACCTCTATGATCTCCCAAAGGTAACTAAATATGACAAATTTTATGTGGGGGTTTCCTGAAAAGCTTTTCTTGGCTTTATTTAATTCTGTATAGCAATTAGGCTTTAACCCTCATTTACATTTTATGACGCATTTTATGTCAACAGTTTAAACCAACACAGAATTATTGTAATAGAAAAATTTTGACACTGTGTGTGTCACCTTCGTAAAAAGTTTTTTTTTTTTTTTTTGTCTTGGACCTATTTTTCCAAACTATTTCCACCATGCTGAGCAGTGATAATAATTTTGTCACATCTGTCTTTATCAAGCTTTGGTCATCCCGAGAATCACTCCATTCTGCTTTACAATGGAGTCTAAAGGGGCATGGCAAACAAACCTTGAAATGCCTTCCAAAATGTGGTTTTCCACCAAATAAAAGCTTGATCAGCATATGCAAACGTATTTAATTTAATGTGTTGGTGCGTTGTTCGCTACACTAATTTACAACATCGACATCGGACTTGGCTAAACACGCTTCTCTTCTTGTCATAGAGCTCACTGAGAACAATGCATGCTTCCTCTAAAAAAGGAGCCTTTCAACGGAAACACCAAATGCCTGGTAATGGACTGATTACCAAAATTATGGTAAATGAATGTCAGGCTACGCAGTTATTATTTCGAGAGAGGTTATTTTATGGGCATTTCAAGGCTTGTTTGTTATGCCCCATTGGACTCCATTGTAAAGCAAAGTGGAGCGCTTCTCGGGGTGACCGAAGCTCGACAAAGAAAGATGTGACAAAATTATTATCATTATCGATCACCATGGTCAAAATAGTTGTGAAAAAACATCTAAAAAAACTGGAGTGATTCTGTAAGAATGTGACACTCACAGTGTAAAGAGCTTTAATGTATCCCAATTGACAAGCTTTTTATGCCTAAATATTAGAAATCTGTGATAAACTTCTCATTTTAAAGCTATGGAAGAGTCATACACAATAAAGAAAAATAAGTTGAACTGGTTTTTAAGAGATGTCAAACACCCCCAAACACTGTAACCCCGGCTGAATAAGAATGAAACTCAACTGGTCCAGGATTTTGATTAAAGTGCAAATCTGTGCCCAATTTTGAAAGGTTGAACGATGACACATAGTTCCGTATTCCTGTTTATGTAATGATGCTTATTCCGGCTTTAGAATCATATTCTATCACCAGTCCAATTTGATTTTGTGTTGCCTGCCGATTGAAATCTTTTGGAGGAATATTTGTTTGCAATATGCAGGGTGACAAAGTGGTGCAGTGGATAGCACTGTCACCTCAAGGTATCGAGTTCAAATAGGGCCTTTCTGTGTGGAGTTTGCATGTTCTCCCTGTGTCCGTGTGGTTTCCCACAGTCCAAAGACATGCAGGTTTGATTAATTGGAGAGTCTAAATTGCCCATAGGCATGAGTGTGTGAATGGTGTGTGTGCCCTGCGATGGATTGGCGACCTGTCCAGAGGGTACTCCTGCCTCTTGCCCAATGCATGCTGGGATAGGCTCCAGCCCCGCCATGACCCTGACCAGGAATAAGTGGGTTAGATAATGGATGGAATATTACCTGCGGTTGAGTGAATTGCATCAAATGATTATGCTGAATTTCCCGCAGAATCTGACCTAGACGGAAAACGGGAATGTGGCATTTATAATGAAGCCCAACAAAGGTATAACTACCAAAAGCAAGAGCTCTGAACAAAACACATCTTCCCAGGTTGGGCTCTAGAATGTGCAAAGATATGAAACCTGATTGGTGGGGGGGGGGATTATTTTGTTATGATGTTCCTTAGAACTTTTCCCTTTATATAGAAACACTATAAATGTTTCTATATCCGAGTAGATATGTTGGACTCTTTGCTGTGTCAGTGCTGACAGTGGTGTTAGTGTCGATTCCGAGTGGCATGTCAGTGTTGACTGTTCTCCGTCTCTCCAGGTCTCCTCTGGTACCCCACAGCCCACTGCTGCGGGCACGGCCACAGAGGGGAACCTATCTGAGGTGTGTCCTCCTCAGGTAGAGAAAGATTACATGAAAGGGCCTCCCACTGAACTCTGCTATTATTGAATACATTTGGAGCATTGCTAAAATGTTAGTGACATGTACATCATGGAAGATACATGTCACTAACATGTACCTTATGGGATATACATCTTAGTGACATGTATATTCCATTATGTTTTTCCATGACTGATTACCATCAGGGGATGTTACCAGTAAGTTTGTATGAGACATGCCCACAATTTTTTTCCCCCCCAGCTTTCTTTTGGGGAATTGCCACATAATAATTACATTTGACAACCAGATGGGAATATATCCCAGTGGATATTGTATGGGCAAAGTAGCCACACACTCAAGTGCAGTCTTAATTCCCTCACCTGCAGATCTCTCCCGGAACATCTCGACAGGGGAAAACTGACCCAACAAAGGCCTGCATGAATCCTCCTCTTTTTCACCCGCCTCAGGTCTGCTTTTTATCCACCTTGTGCACATCCAGTCAGTGT
The DNA here is from genome assembly GCA_029718625.1 of Synaphobranchus kaupii. Lineage (NCBI taxonomy): Eukaryota > Metazoa > Chordata > Actinopteri > Anguilliformes > Synaphobranchidae > Synaphobranchus > Synaphobranchus kaupii. The sequence goes on from CM056378.1 coordinate 19,554,008, forward strand.
ATCTTGACCATTCGGGTTAACAAGTAGGATAACAAAGAAAATCTGAATTGTAATAATTATGCAGTTCATTTCTCTGGAATTTGTGACCAGGTATCCAGCAGTTCCCATGCAACTGTACCTGAAGCCAAGCAGTGTGGACAGTCTGCTCTTTTCCAGCTGGCTGAGGTAAGTTTGGCCCTCTCTTTCCTGTAAACCTCGAGTAGGGCCACAGGGCATACAAGTCTGAACTGGATCTGTACATGGCTTTTGTTAGTGTTGTTCAGTGCATTATGTGTTAGTTTTGATGAAATTTGATGTAAACATACCCCCATGGAGGTTGAGTTCATGTATATTCTGTGTGTGTTTGTGTGTCTGTTGATAGCATGTACAAAAGATGTGCTCGATTGCGAACATGAAATAAACTCTGCCATCTGCTGGAGATGAGCTGTGTCGCCGTAATATTTTATTATTTTCTGGCTATTCATGTTTTAACATGTATTTGTCATGATGAAATATTTGTTTTGACTTGGAAATGATGAATTTCACCTAAGGGGACAGTCCAGATACATTTCTGGTTAATCTGGAGAATGAACAGAAATTAAAATGACAACTGCAAAATAATTAGTGGTAAATCATTGTAATATAACCCTGTTGCTAGATTCCTCTCAAGTGCCCATTTTGCTCTGCATGTGTGCATTCCGTAGATGTGTCTGGCATCTGAGGCGAAGAAGACCTCAGCAGCACATCCAGGAGGTCAGTCCCCCGCTGCCCCCTCCACAGGCATTGCCACGGAGACGGTCGCCAGGGAACAAGCCGGCGATGCTCAGGGAGCCCCTCTGTCCTCCCCGTCTGTCTCTTCCTGGTCCTCCTCTCTCTCTGCCTCTTCGACCCCCACAGATGACACGCCCACTCCGCTCAGCCCGCCCCAGACCCTGAAAAAGAAGAAGAAGAAAAAGAAGAGAGAAGGGTGCGGGCCTGTCGAGGGCGGAGTCAGCAAGGGCGAGGCCAGGAGCACGTGCACGCCCACCAAGCCCTGCAAGAGGAGCCCGTCCTCCGAGTCGGACCTGGAGAGTCTCATCGGCACCATCGACGCTGTGGCCAAGGGGTCCTGGGGCACGGAGGACGACGGGGAGGAGCTACCCCGGAAGAAGTCCCGCCCACCCTTAGATCCCAGCTTCCCAAAGAGGAAGTCGAGGCCCAAAGCGAAGAAGTCCATCAAGATGCAAGAGGAGGAGGAGGAGGACTATAAGCCTGTGGAGACACCCACGCCCTTAGCCTGCCCTGGGACTGATGGAGACGGGGAGGTGCCCAGTGTGAAGACAGAACCCTCAGCTAGTGCAGAGGAGGCCCTGGCACCACCCAGCCCCTTAGCCATGTCCATGAGGAGCGAGGATAAGCTGGAGGCCAAGCTGGAAAGCTGCGGTTCCAGGAAGTCTGAGAGGACGTGTAAAGGGGCCCTGTACAAGACCCTGGTGTCTGAAGGAATGCTCACATCACTGAGGGCCAATGTGGACAGAGGTAACTAGTAGTTACATGTGATTTGATTTAAGACTGGTGCTGCTCTTTTACGCACGCACACACACACTCACACACACGCACACACACACAGACGCACACACACACACACACACACAGAAAAGCTGGAGATAAGATGAGTATGTAGATGGGTATGTGCTGTTGTAGATTGATCAGAGTGAGATGGATGTCGTCTAATGAAATTGAAATTCAAGTTAATAACTGACTCATGTAACATCTGTGGTTCTAATGAGAAAAATAATGTTGTGATAGGTGTGTGTTCCGCAAATAGTAGAGGCTGATTGGTCAGGGCAGCACAGGCGGTTGCAGGTGATTGGCTGCAGGGTAACCGCTGTATGTTCTGCAGGAAGAAGAGGCTGATTGGTCAGGGCAGCACAGGTGGTTGCAGGTGATTGGCTGCAGGGTAATCGCTGTATGTTCTGCAGGAAGAAGAGGCTGATTGGTCAGGGCAGCACAGATGGTTGCAGGTGATTGGCTGCAGGGTAATCGCTGTATGTTCTGAGGTAGTAGAGGCTGAGTGGCCAGGGCAGCACAGGTGGTTGCAGGTGATTGGCTGCAGGGTAATTGCTGTATGTTCTGAGGTAGTAGAGGCTGATTGGTCAGGGCAGCACAGATGGTTGCAGGTGATTGGCTGCAGGGTAATCGCTGTATGTTCTGCAGGTAGTAGAGGCTGATTGGCCAGGGCAGCACAGATGGTTGCAGGTGATTGGCTGCAGGGTAATCGCTGTATGTTCTGAGGTAGTAGAGGCTGAGTGGCCAGGGCAGCACAGATGGTTGCAGGTGATTGGCTGCAGGGTAATCGCTGTGTGTTGTTCTGAGATAGTAGAGGCTGAGTGGCCAGGGCAGCACAGGTGGTTGCAGGTGATTGGCTGCAGGGTAATCGCTGTGTGTTCTGCAGGAAGAAGAGGCTCTGGTCGTGGGAGTGTCTCAGACCTGGAGGGAAGCTGGCCTGAGGAGAGCTGGACGTTCGCTCAGACAGGTGGTAACAACGGCAAGAAGCTGAAGAAATCGAAATCAAAAGACGAGTCTGCTCCAGGGTGAGATCCTCAAAAACGATGCCCGCAAACTCGCAAACTCTTCATCACATGGTGTAGATTACGTAACCCCCCCCGCCATTCCCCTCCCTTTCGCCACAGTATGGTGGAGCTTTAAAGGAGAACTTCTGATTTGGTATGTCCTGTCTTACCTTCAGTATAGTTGGTATGACCTGTATTTCATGTGTCAAAACCGAATACCCGCAAAAGAACATTTGAAGTGTTAATGCAAATATACAATTAGGATATAACACCCGCTCATTCTTAAGTGAATGGAGGTATTTTGATTTGGAGAATACTGTCGTCTGGTGACAAATTGTTTTCGCTATATTTCTGACATTGCGATCTCAATATTTCAGACTTAGCTAAATGCAGGTCTTGATTATATAGTTTGATAGTCATTATAGTTTCATCTGAACTGCATCTACTAAATTTTCTGAACCCATTCTCTACAAAATGGAAAGGGGAGGAATTATACATAGCTGAAATCATTGTTTGGGGGTAGGGCCCTGTGCATTTGAAAAGTCACGTTGTCCCCTTGAGTAAAAGCAGCCCGACATGAAAGGCTGTATAGCATCTGTATATGAATGGATGATGTGTAAACCGCGGTCCCTATGAGCTCTAGATCAGGGCGTCTGCTCTGGCTCAGGCACACCTGATCTCTGCTGATTCCAGCTGTCCTGTCCATCCGGTGCAGTCTAGGGAAGCTGGAGGAGGAGTTTGAGAAGAAGTTTAACAGCCTGCCGCAGTACAGCCCCCTGACCTTCGACAAGAAGAGCACCTGCGTCACCAAGAAAAAGAAAAGCTCTGGGAACGGAGATGAGGATCTGCCCAAACCCATCAGGGGTGAGCAGAGAGCATTCTGGGAGATGTTCCATTATCACACAAACTGCATTCGTCGTCAGTGTTGTCTGCCCTTTTGCCTATAAACCGCTTCTTTTGCTGAAAGATGTCACGGATGTCGCTCAGCATAATGTGCTTGCTTTTATTTTTGATTGGTCCTGTTTCTTGTACTGTAGGTTCATCTCCGTCTCAGAAAAAGAATTTGTTCCCCAAGATTGTTAGCAAGTATAAGCACAGAAAGGAACCGCCCACTACCGTGGATAAAGGTGAATTGGAGCACATTTATTTTATCTTGATTAATATGTAACCTTTTGCTTGCAAGTGGTCCCCAAGACCTGACAAACCTGTTTCAGCACTATTTCTGCAGTATTTGACTGCATCATTGCAATGGGTCTAAGTTGCAATCTAGCAATGTGAGATATAGGTAGTTAGATGTGTTTGAGGCAAGTGAATACACACACACACAGTACTGAATGCTCCCAAACAAAGTGCTTAATGACTTTTGAAACAAGGCCAGATACATCATGTCTGAGACATTCCTGGCTTGAACTACATGGCTTCATGACTACCATTTCCTCCATGAATGAAAGGTAAACAGGAGGTTCGGGCACGGTCTGGTATTCCTGCATTACAGGCAGCAGTGCTAAAGTGCACTGGTTCCCAAATTTTCCGAGACCAGAACCAACTTGATGGGCTCTCTTTTCCAGCCAGCGCATGGTGTGTGGCCGAGCCGTTCCAGTCAATAGTGCATCGCATGGAGCACTGGGCGTGGCGACTGAATTTAGCTATTTTTGTGACCAGAGGCGAGAAGCGTACAGCTCACCGCGCGCTGCCTATGTTGAAAATGGGTTAGGCTGAATATTTTCAGTGATTGCATCAGATTGCGTAAGTCAATAAATTCTACAAGTTGTTACTAAACTAGGCTATATAGAAAAAAGTGTGCCTTTCTGTGGTAGCCGAAGTCCACCATATACTGAAATAGCCCATTCAGAAACTCACGTATTTGTATTTTTAAATGACCAGCTAAACAACCTTCAACAAATTACTCCACAGCTTGCGACATTGTCCATTAAGTATTTATATTAAAGTCAAATCGGATGGCATGTGATCCACGAAAATGGTTTATTGGCTTTTGAATAGGTTATGATCATGCATGCATTGCTTGGGAAAGCCCCGAAATGAGCAACTCGACATGGACCGACACACCCCTCACAACGGCTCTCCCCCCACCTCGGCACACGGCGAGTCAAACGGGCTCAGGCGAATTGCCACTTCGCCAGTGCGACGGCTCACCACGCACCATGTGCCGGCCGGAAAATAGAGACCAATGAGTGAACACATTTACTGCGGCCCGCTCCAGGAGAAATATAGCCTGACACATGTTAAACAGTGAAATTAAAATTGTTTTTTAACATGTCAAAACAACTGCGCATACATGGTAATGGGGCATGTAACAGATGAATGTCAAAAAAAAAATGTATGTGTTTCCTTGTAACATCCACTCCTCCCATTACTCACCAGTCGTGTCCTGTCCAGAGTTTGGGGACAACTGCTGTAATGTGTTTAAAAATGTTTTCTTCCCTCCACAGCCATAGAGGCTGAACCCCTGGCCCCTCCACACGCAGCCCAGGTGGCCAAGCACGTGGGACCCTGCCCCACACTGTGCCCAGAGGGTCCGGGTGGGCCGGAGACTCTGGTGGGCAGCCAGAAGAGGAAGGCCAGGAAGAGGAAGATCACACACCTGGTGCGGACAGCCGATGGCAGGGTGTCCCCGGCAGAGGGTGAGTGGCAGGTCCAGCCGCTGTGCTGTCCCATGATCCTCTGGGCTTTGCAGTGTATGTATTTATGTATTTGTGAAAGTAAAGAACTGTGAGGTATTATTCATCATTTTCTTACTTTGTAGAAGTGCGTACAGTATGCATGTATACATGTGGAAAGATATAATGGAGGAATGTGTGAGTGTATTACACACACACACGCACACACACACACACACACACACACGCGAACCCAGTATGTGTGTGTGAGTGTGCACAGGTTTGCTTCAGATTCGGTTTTATTAGCTTTCTATCAGCAGGAGACCAAGCCAGAGAGGCACAGGATCAGGAGGAAAAGCCATCACCCCAAAAGACTTTATGCAACGAATATCGATCAGGACCACAGGAGGCATGTGCTGTCACCACAGTCACGGCGGACCGGCCCGGTGTGTCTGGCCTCCCCGCGTTTTTCAGTCTGGCGGCTCTGGCGGAAGTGGCAGCTATGGAGAATGTGCAAAGGTGAGCCGCCAGAACACTATTCCTTACAACGCCTGTTTCATAATCAACAGTCGTTAATATACAGCACACAGTGATATTGAACAAAGGTTTTGTCCTTCAGTAAGTCCTTCATCAGACCGGTGGACAGTTTTAGGACAATCAGAGGTCAGACGTGCATGTGAAGCAGTATACAATTTACAGGATTGATTCAGAATAAGTCTCCTTAGGAACCAAGAAAGTTACTTCTGCAAAAAAGAATTGTGAATAAAATACGAGGTTAACCCTTCTGTGGACAAACGGTTTGATAGAAAGATTATTTTTGACACTTGAAAGCAAACATTTTACGTACATTCCATCAATAAAAAGAGAAGGGCCCTTATTTACACCTGTTGGGTACTGGAACATTAGTCCGCACGCAAGTTAACTATGACCCTTTTTGTATGGATTTACATGCTCAATTATGCCAGTTGGTTCAAGCTCAAACTGTCAGATTTATATATTGGTTTTGGATGATTTACATTTTGGGCTCTATTCAAGCGAACGCTGACCTGTCATTCCAGGTAAATTACACAGCAAATTACAATACTGAACACTTCTGATGTGATGTAGATATAAATCTCTTAGAATGATGGGTAGCTGTCAAGCAACTTTGATTCTGACATTATATTACTTTTAAAGATATAACTACATTCTGTACCGGAACTTTAGCCATTTATCGAGGGTGTGACAGAAATTTTCTGTGACGCTATCCACAATCAAACAGTTAAATAGCTCTTTTTGTGGGCTAGTGCTATTAGCTTGTGCTAGCTATATGGGTTTCTTTGATATATTGCCTCATAGCACTGTTATCGGTACAGGATAACAGCTAGCTAGTATTCAGTCATTGTTACTCTGACCTCCTCAGAAGCAAAGTAATAAAAAAAGATAAAACATCAAGCTTTGCATTTTCTGTGAGATTAGCAGTCTTTCTCATATGCACACACTACCGTCTACATCCTAAAGCTCCATTTTGCAATCCCTGCCTTCATACAAGAGCTTCTAAGAATTGAACTGTAGAGGGCTGGGTGGAGCCAGCCACTTGTGTAAATCAGTGTTATGATTCTATTTGCCTGATATTTCTTAATTTTGGAGAGGTTTACATGGCCAGCTACTTATCCCTGTCCTGGTGCGATTGTGTTTCAGAGGCCAGCACACTGCCAGCCTGCCTCAGGAGGGCCAGTCCAAGGAAATGGCCCAGACCCATGTCCTGATCTCCTGTGGCGATCAGTGAGAGGACTCGTCGTTGGGACAAACAGACGCCGCGTTCTTCTCTTTTCCTGGCCTCCGAACACTGGGCCGGTGAGGGAAAGCGAAACGAACGGGAGCTCTGCGTGTGAGCCAGGCTCGGAGCAGCCCGTCAGACACTTCAACTAGAGGGAGCTCTAGGTTGGTCGTCTCTGAAGCTTTTACCTGGAGACGGAGCCCGGCTCTTCCATCAGGTGGCTGTGGTGGGTAGCATTGCTTGAAGGAGGGCTTCTGGGTTTGCACGCAAAGCGTGCATTTGAAGGACCTTTGTATATCCTACCCGTACGGACATCCTTTTCATTCAATGCTGCCTCACTGCCACATCTGTGAGACCTTTGTGAGACCTTGGATGCTCTTGTCTAACGCTCTTTGAATAAGCCCCACTATTGTCCTGAACATTTCCCTTAACCAGACTGGCACAATAAGGGTTGATTTCCGTCATGACCTCAAAACGGCTTCCAAATGTTACCTCCTTCTCTGCTTCTTAGTCAATTACTGTGGCTCTGATTCAGTGTCTCAGGTGCTTGAGGTATAGAAATATATATATACTCTAGAAACAAAATCATTCACTCCAATTTCTACAAATTCAATTCATTCTGCAAACACCAACAATGATATTTACAAGCCTACAGTCATAGATCAGAAACTTGGTTTCACTTGGTATACATCATTGCATTTTATTTTTAATTATTTAGTCCGATCAGGGTACATTCATGATTTTAATTGGACAGTCATGCTCATTTTACCACAAGGGAATGATGCTTGTACATAACATACTAAATTTATCAAATTCACTACAAATAACCCTGATGTAAGGTACACCTTTCCCCCCTTCTTATTACAACTTGAAATTAAAGCCAGAATATTCTTATGCAATACACAGCATTTCAATTTCAAATTACATTCAATGCTTTGATAAGACTTAACAGCTACAAAATCGAGTGTTATTGTTAGATATTGCCAGAGTAGAATGAGAACCTACTAACATGTAAGATTCACATCATTTATGTAATCTTTTAAGGTACACAGATCACCATATTTAGTCTGTGGACAGATTGACTAATGACGATTCAAAGCATAATTCAGATGAAATGCATTGTGTCAGCTCAGTAGACCGTAGCATCTAGATAAATTATCCAGTTGTGAGTTACTAGTTTTCTACAGTGAATAGTATAATAACACAAGACAATTTTTTTCATAATTTCTTCTTTTTTTTTTTGCTTGAAAAGGCTGTTTTGTTTTAAAGGAGTTGTAAAGAAATATTTTTCTGTTTCATATTATTTCTAATACTATCTTTTTACTGAATGTTTTCCACTTGTTGAAATATCTGAAATTAACTGTCAATTTAAAAGCAAAAGCAAAATGTTGTTAGATTATAGAAAGCTGGAAGCTTAGATTCCCAAATGCAGACAGATTACTGCTTTATAGTTGCTGCTTTATTTCAAATGCAGCACATATTCTAATGGACTTGAAATACCCAGTCGTGGGTTCCATTCCACATTGTGTACATATATGTATGTTTTGCTTGGGGAGCTTTTATTGTAAATGGGAGGGCTGATTTTACTGTGAGATGCTGTACCCTAGTGCCGGCTCATTTTTGGAATTTCACTGAAGCTCACTGTGTAGTATACCACTTTTCAGGTTTCCATTTAGGGTTTTTATATTTTAAAAAGTTACAACTATATGATCCATATAGTTTATCATTTGGTCACAAATCTAAGGTGCGAAAGCTTCTTTTTTTTAAAAATAGGACACGGTATTTAGATCTAGATCTATGTAGATACATTTTAATGCATTACTGTGTACCAACCTGCTCATTCTCTACTGCTGGGAATGTTTGCAGTTCTTCACAGACAGTTACAAATGGTTCATTAGCTAAACCAGATAGCTTTCAGTGCTCCTCTGTAGAATCTGCAGCTTTAGACCTTGTCGGTTCACTGCAGCAAAACAGTATGTAGACGTATGTCACGCTCACGCACCATGACCAGGGCTGGTCGATGGAGCCAGAAATAATGTTGGCGAACTTTGATTAGCTCCTTTAGCTCTGTCTAGAAACCCGATTATGTCTCAATCCTAATGGTCAGTACAAGTCAGATTTTAGTTTTTAGTTTTTTTAACCATTAAACTACTGTGGTTGACCACAGACATTCCCCCCGTAAGGTGTTTTAGCCCTGTCATAGATTAGTGGTGCTGCTTGAAAAGCCTTACTGAAGTGCTCACATCACTTTCCACTCTTTGATAGGTTCATTTAAATTTTTTTTTTTTTTGATCTTCCATCAACAAATATTTTCCTCCCATAATGTTTTCTGTGAGGTACCTTTATCATGCAGTTGACTGAGATGTGTTGTGAGTGTGTTAGTGTAGGACCACTGTTTTTTACATTTATATTTTTGACCTTAGAGCTTTTTCCCTCGGTACCCAGTTTCAGGATTAGTATGACTGTTGTCAAAGAAAATCTCAGAGAAAATTACAAGAAGAAAAAACAGAAAATGCTTACGGTAACCTGACCAGCAGCAGACAACTTACAAAGGCTGCAGTGATTTGAGTTTGTAGTTCCTGATTCATTCCTGTCAAGTGAATATATAAAATCCTAAAGCAGCTGCATTGCCGTCTCCGGCCATCGCTTGTTGAGAATTGTGGAAACGAACAGAGTACAGTCTCTTCTATGTGCCACCTTCAGATTAGTGTAGATGAAACCATGTCTGTCTCCAGGTAGTAGAGTGCAATACAATGGAAGGGATTCATTTTCTAATATCTGTTCACTTTTTTCAAAGAGCGGAACTAAATACTATGGTAATTACTTCATGGTATTTAGCAGAGGTACTGTTATGAGCCGCCAGGTAAGGTTTTACTTCATCTACTTCTATTTGATTTTGCAGGTTTGGTATAAATCATGATTATAATACACAACTATTTAGAGACAGTTTATGCTATGAAGGTGCAGGACAAATACAAAATATAATATATTCTGGAAAGGCAGAGGGACAATAGCTTCAAGAGACATATGTATGTATAGACAAAGGCAAATGATTTTCCACAAAGATATGTTTTAAAACGGCCCACAAAGTACTTCCACTCCAGGCTATTCTTGCACAATGCTCATGCTATATTTTTGTCATTAGGTTGGATTTGCAAAAAAAAAAGAAGAAAAAAATGCTACAAAATTGTAATTATTACTAAATAGATGATAGATACTTCAAAATGATTTAGACTAATTTAGACTTTACCTTAAACTGCCAATTGTTTGCCATGAAACTAAACAAAACATATATGTTCGTGTCTTCCCAGAAAATGGTCTTCTTAATTAAGTCCTGCATATTAGTAAAGGTTTTTTCCTTTACTAATCTAGCACTAATCCTGAGATCTAGCACTAATCACAGTACTGCAGACTGACAGCAGTTTAAGAAAGCTTTTACTGTTACTATGAACACTCTTAATAATGTATTCTTTTTTTTTTTTGCAGACATTTGCCAAAGAGAAGGGAATAGTGTCTTTAAATGGAAATATAGCAAGACAATTTTTAGATTAGCCTTTGCACTGAAATTTGTAGTCACAATTGTCTTCAGGTAATTTGTATATATCTATAACTCAATTCCTAACAATACTCCTAAGAATGCTCCTCTGTCTTAAGCTGGTTGTTGGAACAGTTTAGAAATAAATGTCATCACTTTTTAGAAGACACCTGTTTTAGAAGATGAAATTTGCACCTTAAACTCTAAACCAAATGAATTACTCTGACTGTACTTCAGAATTGATCTTCCCCACATTGCTCGTTTTGATAATGATTTTTGGTGTCTTGGAGCCACTGAGATAAGTTCTTCAGCCATATTAATGGAAAACAGAATAAATGATCAGCACTTGGTTTCTCTTGCCTGTAAGTATGAATGAAAGTGTTTTAAACAAATCTGAACATTCTGGCATGAAGTGTTTAGGGGAAAAATTTGTCCAGTCTGCACATTTAGAATCCCATATGAAATATCTTCCACTTTTCTACATAGACGATGCCTGTATAAAAATGAGAGTTATATTAATGATATAAATATTGATATTACCCCTTTGTTCTAGTACTGTCGCTTGAATGTAATGGATTTTGTACCTGTATTTTTCTATTTTCTAGGCACTCAGATCTTTCTGATATGTGATGGAATTCTGCAGAGGAGATTTACACTGCTTATTTAGTAGAGTAGTTTGTTACAGCCTACAGTCAGAACAACAGCACAGACTTTGCTTTGAGAAATATGATTTTTTTATTCATGTGATTTATGCATAACAATCTGTTAAACTGGTATATCAGAGTTTTATTTCTAAGATTATATTAGCCAGAATTTTCTGTAGGATGCAACCAAAACTGTTGTGTTCTTGAAAAGCTAAAATGTTTCAGAGATGTTAAAAATTGCATAAACAAATGCCAAACCCTATGTACTTTGTATATTTATTTCTGTTATATTTTTATGGATTGTTTATCCGAATAGTCTTAATAAAGAATAGATGTGCAACCTGAAAGTTCATGATTTAGCTAATAATAGGATGTGTGTTGTTGGCTTTCTGAGCAGTCATTAAGTGATCTTTAGGGCTTTTTCCTGAATTAATCATGTTTTCCCTTCTGAAAGTTTCCGCAGTGTGTGCTTGATCTAATTTATGTGAGAAGTACTGTATTATTTTATATGGACTCAATTCAGTCCTGTTGTTTATGCAGCCTTGCCTTATTGGAAAGCCTGCTTACAGAGGGGTCCCCTTGTCTCTTCCCTCCCTGTTAACACTGCTGATTGAGCACATTTCCCTGGAACGCCTATTAAAATTATCAATATTATATCTTCTGGTCTAGAAAGTTAATGTAGTTACGTATTTTTTGTGTGTGTGAGAGAAATGAGGATAATAAGTGCAAGTGTACTCAGTTGTACTGTCGTGTGATCTTTGCCTGCTGGTTATGGCTGTATTGTTTGAAGACCACTCCATTTGACAAATTCTCCACCTGGGGACAGTGAAATGTTCTATGTGTATGTTACACAGTGCACACAAAACTGCAGGCTTTGAGACCACATTCACACATAGACCAGAGTCTTGAGGCCACAGCCACCTGACTGGCAAAGAACTGTTAGTCGCTTGGGGCCCCAAAGCATTGAGATAAAAAAAGACATACTGTTACAGCGCTATTTGTTCCAGATAAAATCTAACATTGCATGGGAGTATTGATGCTCTGGCCAGTAGCACATGAAATGTAATGCTTTTTTCAGAGGAGGGTGGACAGCTCATTAAATGCAATCAGAAACTCCAATGGAACCATTTTTAATGAAAACAGTATACATTTTGTGCCTTTATTTAATCTCCCGTTGATGTAATGAGATGTATTTTTTCTCTCTTACTTCTGAATTGAGTATTGTGTTATGTAATGAACCTTTAAGGCTTTAATGAGGGCACCAGTCAATTATGACGCATTCCTTACCTCGGGGCAGGTGAAGGCTAATTAAACAACGGTGTCCTGATTTACAGAGGGGGCTGATGTTACAGACTGACGAGCGTAGGTTCATTTCCCAAGGCGCCGGTTTCCATACTGAATAAGTGGATGTTTCTTGGTTGTAGAAAAATGTTTGCTTTGTTCAAAAAAAAATCGACGGCTATCATTCACAAATGTTTTGTTTGCAGTTAAATCAAGCACTTGAGGATCGGTCCTAAAATGTCCTAAAATCGGTCCTATGGATGTTTGAAAAACTGTTGAACCAGCTCCTTGGAAAAGAAAAAAAAATGTTGTTTAAACAGGCAGTGGAACTGGAACATTCCATCGGACATTGGAATAAATTGCATGCTCCATTAGGGATTCCTTCAAATTAACAGATGGATACTGTTATTATCGTAGCTATAAATTTGCCTGATTAAGCATTTTGATAAGTGTTTTACATACTTTACTACCGCAATCTTGAAAGGAATCTTATGAGCACACACATGAGATCCATGACATTAGATTTTTCTGATTCTTGAAGATTAAAGAAAATCCTGGTTTTGCATCCGCCAAAACGATTCCTAATAAAAATGGGGTGTCACCACACTTCTTTTTTTAGAACCCAGCTGGGCCTATGAAATACTTTTTCAGTATGAATATTAATTCCTGTGTATTTTTGGACTGCAGGTAAAAATAAGCGAAATTCTTCAGATTTTTCTACTAATGAAATAAGAATGATACATTAAACCAAAGTTTAAATAACGTATTATAGTTATACATAACTGTTTTAATGTTCAAAATTAATTATTTTTCTATCTAAACTGGGATTCATTTTGAGCATAAAAATAGTTGTTTCTACTTTTTTTTTATTAAAAATTGAAAATGGCTACATACCATACCCAAAGGAGAGTTCATTTTTATTTTTGTTTTACTGTCTATAAAGACAGTGAAATAAAAACATGTATCTCCACTAGGGGGAGGTGGAGTGCCAGTCTGTCAGGTACCATAATAGCAATCCTTTCTGCTGGATCCTAACTGATTTTTGTATGACTGTGAGGCTACTTCCAACCCTTTGAAGGACTACAATACACTTTACACATGGAATGCCATTTGGACTACACTTTTTTAGTTGATTACAATGAAAGAAATTACACACTTTGAGATTTTTACAGTGAGGCAGGTCAATTTTTCAACAACTAAGATTGGCATTGTTTTACTGTCTTTATATTATATTAGTCTTTATTATTCAAAATCTAAGCAGTAACATATTCATGTTTAACTTAAAGTTTAAATCATGGATATCTAGACTTCATCTATTTTAACTACTATTATTCAGTAATTAGAAAATTCTAAAAGAGGAAAATACTCATTTTCACAGAATGACTAGCTGTGCTTCTATAGTTGCTAATGTAACAGACATCTTAACACATTACAAAAACTTTTTTCAGAAAAGACAAGTTCACTTTCATCTCTTTGATAAAAGTCTTAATTTTAACCTCATTAGTGATATCAATATTGAAGAAAACATGACAAACGCTCTCATGAACAGCACTAGTGAGGATACTATTGACTAAAAGCAAAATTCTCATCTCACCAATTCGTACAACTGTGCAAAGCTTATTAATCACAATGTAAATGTGTTTTCTGGGTCTTCAATTGTCCCTTGATAGGAAATTCTGAAGTTACGATCAGCCATAACAATTATCAAAACATTTTTAGAACATCTGTTTAGAGCCATTTCAAATTGATACCGAAGAGATACCGGTGATGTTCAACAATTATACAGTAGCTTCCAGTGGAGAAGCATGTAATGCTTCATGTGAAAGATTCTGTTATGTAGGGAGGCAGCTCTAGTCAATGAGTTGACACTTAAATTGAAACTGGTTCATGCATCCATATCTGGGTATTTACAGTATTATGCCTGTTGTGGATTTTTGTGCATGTACAGTATAAGCTACAAGATAGATGTTCAAAAATAAATACTTTTCTTCTAAAATACACCATATACACTATGTAATCTGGACATGACATAGTTTATATAGCATAACCTGTTGATCCATGACATAAGGGAAAAATGAAAAGCTGATTTTTGTGTGAATTTTACATTTGTGGCATTTTCCGGCACCCTCCCCAATGGCAACCTTTGAATAAATGTGATCCCTGGTCTTCCTACCTACCATAATCACTTGTGGCAGTACCAACATGGAAACCGAGTGGACTGTTTCCCCACCAATTAAATAATCTCTGACGATGCCACCCCCTTCTTTGCAGTGCTAGAATTTGACTTTATAACCAGCAGGTGTAGCTGTTTTCCTTTTTCTATTTACATCACAATTCTTACTGGTATTGCATTACACGTTGTCTTTTCTACACTGCAAGATAGTTTTAATGAAGATTTAAATAAATCGTAGGAAAAGCCACACAAGATGAATGAAGGCCTGAACTCACCTGCCTCCTTTACAATGCTCTCACTCAAATGGAATGAATGGGTTTGCAATGAAATTTTCTGACACTAACTATAGCTATAGATATAGATAGGCCCTGCATATTTAAAAAATAAAGAATAAAAAATCCATAACAGACAGGCATGCAATTAATTTTATAAATTGTGTGTGCGACAGCCAACTGATTTTCAGATTTAATTTAGCTGGCTAGCAACACCTCGACATAAATGAACAAGCATAATACATTTCAGAAGTGTCAGAAGTTTTTTGAAAATTAAAACTGATCACACAAGGGGAAATCCAGAAACTAATTTCAGAAGTTAAATGGTGCTGGATTCAAAAACACTTCCTTGGCTGACACACCTGTGCCCTCAATGTGAGTAATCACTGTCTGAGGACAGAAGAGGAACATTGTGCAGTCTGAAATTCAACCACACCACTTGAGACCAAATGGCAAACATACAGTTAACATTTCCCCGTCTTATTTGCGCTAACCTTTGCCTTCACTCCACCTACTTGAAACATTGATTGACAGTTTATATGACAACAACATTGTCTTTTTGTCGTCATTGGTCCATCCGGGAATTTCGTAGTTTGATTGACAGTCGTCATGGTAACATTCTCCGTCAGTCGCCATTTTACCAGTCGCTTTTTTCCTAATAATTTACCTTCCCGCCGGAATAATACATTTACTTTTTAATAGTAATGGCAACGATTTTGAAACTAATGCATCGGCAGGACTGGATTAAAATAATTCAGAGACCTATGTCTTAAAACAGGGTGGACATATTTAGGCGGTGCCAAGCAACGTGGTTGTCCGTCTCTCTGGTTCACCGGGCCGGTTCGCTGCGCAGGTTTGGAACGCGCGCCATTTTGTGAAATTTACAAAAAAATCTTATCCAAGAAAACAAGGCAAATAGCAAAGGACACGGTAATTATTTTACACATCTGGGGAGACTGTGTCTATTATTACCCGTGACTGTTGTCGTTACTCCTGCGGAGAGGAGCCATCAACAACTATAGCTAATTTTCTGTGGTTAGCTAGTTAGCTAGCTGTCTCGCTAGCTAGCTAGCTAACTCCCCCAAATGTAGCTAGCTAGCTAGCTAGCTATGTTTTCTCACTCTTCGTCCGAAAAGCTAGCTAGCTAGCTAGCTATGTGTGTTTGTTTTAGCTAGCTAGCCAGCTAGCTGAAGGAGATATACGCCGTTGATTTTGGAAATTGAACTGACACCAGTCCGAAGGATTGAGGATTGGTTGGAAAATTTGGAGGGCTCCTTACAGGAAAGGAGAAGCTGGATCCTACTTCACCCCATGGGTTATGGGACTTTAAATGAAGATCACATCAACAAAAGTGAGTTCCAGTTAAAAATGTGTGTGGCGGTGTATCGATTTCCTTAAAAAGAGCCAAGGTAGTTAACGCTAGCTAAAATTAGGTAGCGTGGCGGGTTTAGCCACATCTGGCTAGCTATCTAGCTAACGTCAGCGAAGTTAGTCAGCAACTTCATGCGGAAACTGCTGGCGAGAGAAATGCACCTATGAGTCTACCACCTGACTATATTGGTTATACGGGCGAGCTACATTAATTCATGGTGTAAAAGTGAGCTTAGTTGTAGTGTATGGGTGTCCAGCTAGTAACGTTACGGTACTACTAGCGAGACAGAGCTAGCTTAGGTAGCTGAAAGTCGGGGAGATTGGTAGATAGTCAGCTAACGTTAAGGTTACCATACGGCACTAGGCCACGCCGAGCGAGCCGCTGCCTAGTTAGCTGGCCAGCAGGCGTGTTCAGTTTAACAAACGCTACATAGCTTACTTGCTAGCTGGTCAGAATCAATTCTAGCAGGCGACTAGTTGGTTAGCTTTGACATTATCCCTTGGTGTGTGTGTGGAGAGTTGACAGAAGTGTCAGATGTTACCACTGACACCTCACACTTTGCTAGCTAACATTAAGTGCTCCATATGAACACTCGTATGATGTGCGCGACAGAATAGCCTGTCGGCGATAGTTTTAGTGTTCACAAATGACAGTCAGAATCATCCAGATAACGTCATTAGCTAGTCATCATAGCTAGCATTTGGTTAACGTTAGCTAAATAATGCAGTGATTCCAACCACGTCTCGCAAGATTGCAATATAGACCGAGTCCACGCAGAACACCGTTTAGCCCAGATGATTTAACTAACGTTAGCGCTATCTAATGTAACGTTAATGACAGCTAACGGTAGTCTGCCTGGTGTGGACACCTTCAGTCAGATAACGTTAGCTTCCTTGCTAGCTACATGTTTACTATAATAACATACACGTAAGTTAAATAACGTGAGGACAAGGAAGAACGCTTTTAAAAACATGCCCGTAAAATAATATTGGTAGCAAACGTTACCTGGGTTGCTGGCTAGCTGGTCCATTACCTAGCTACTATGTAGCTAACTAGCTATTTATGTGACTTTGAGGCAGTTGTCTTTTCTATTTTTTTTATTTTCATTGCTGGTATGTTAAGCAGGTTAACGTTAGATGGCAAGTCTTACATTGTACTAGACAAAGAGCTCCTGTTACCATGCACAATTAAGTTACAATTGTCTTTCTGTGTTTACATTTGTAGCTAGCAGTCTACGCTTGTTCTTTTCCGATAACGTTAATTCATCAATACAAATTGAACACGATAAACGGTCGCCATGTTTCTAGCTAGCTAGCTACACCCCGATAGCTACTGCAGTTACTATGGCTAACGTTAGTTAGCTAGCAACACCCCGTTAGCTACTGCGGCTACTATAGCTAGCTACACCCCGTTAGCTACTGCGTTATAGCAAACGTTAGTTAGCGAAACTATTTGTGAAAGTATGAGGTAACGTTCGCTAACTGGCGATTTGAGTGTCGGCCTGTTCGTGACTATATTTTTGTCCTTCTAGGAAATATGTAATAATAATAATATATTTAAAATAACTTGTATTCTTAAGGGTGATTTCACACGTTTTGATTTTTCCACCAGTGTCAATAAGGCGCATACATACAGGTGAATCTGGGCACCTTGACAGTACAAATCATCAAACCAGGGCCAGAATGTGTTAGAAATTGCTAATTTCAAAGGAGATGAAAACTTCACAGCGAATATACATGCATACATACATACACACACAGTAGGTTGAAAAAGTATTTAGCCCCCTTAGAATTTTTCATATTTTATTGTGTATAAACATTTGATAATAATTGATTTAATGAGGCCCTTTTGCTGCTATTCAACACAAAATATTCTACAATGTGAAAAGTAAAATTGATTGCAAATTAATTACAAATATAAAACAGAAAGCAATCAATTCCTTAAGTGTCCAGTCCCCTTGCTTCATTGTACTTCAACAGCCATACAGGCAACATTTTGTTAAAAATTGCACATTGTAAGATGGCCAGACATCATGTTTAGATTGTTTTTAAGGACTTTGAACAGTTTTTAGTTTTTTTTAAATGTGTGTTACTGTCTTTCTTGGTAACAAAGACAAGACCAAAAGTCCCTTCAATACATTTTAATCCAGTAACTTTTTCCTGTTTGGTTTCACTATGGAAGGCAATCGTGAAATCTGACACGAAAAAGTTACTGAGTTTGCACCTTCTACATTGTTCACATATAGTGATGGAGAGGTGATTATTTATATTTTCTTTGAACTCCCAGGGACTGTTCTCAAATGCCATGAGTGAACGAATGCCATCGCTATGAGTAAACAATATCACATATACTGTGTTTGAGTATTATAATGTAACATCCATTGTACTTCCTAAAATCCAATTAAGCCATTACAATGCATTGAAGGCATCTCGTCTTGGCTTTATTACCACGAAAGACAGTATTAACACACATTTTAAAAGAAAATATTGTTCCCAGTCCTGAAATACAATCTAAACATGATGTCTGGCCATCTTACAATGCAATTTTTAACAAAATTTGCCTGTATATCTGTTGAAGTACAATGAAGCAAGGGGACTGGACACTTAAGGAATTGATTGCTTTCTGTTTTGTATTTGTAAATACAAAATTTTACTTGACGCTGTGGAGTTGTTTGTGTTGAATACCAGCACAAAAGCCTGATTAAATAAAGTCTTATCAAATGTTTGTACACAACCAAATAAGAAAAAGTCTAAAGGGGCTGAATACTGTTCAACCAACTGTATGTATGTACATGATAGATATATATTCCATTTGTATTTGTTTAATAGCAGACCAAGAAGCCTCTTCTGGATAGTTTTATACCATCTTAGTCACTGAGCTCCATCACTACGCTTTGATTGAAGCGTAATACATAGTGTAATACAGTTAGTTGGGTGTGTAGGATTGTGTTGTATGGGGGCTATCAGGAAGGTGTTGTTGATGGGAGGAAGGAGCTGTACCCTGACAGCTTGGTAAGTAAGCCATGGGAGCACCTGGGTCTTAAATTTGAAGAAAGCAGAAATTAGACATGTTGGACGATGAAGAGCAATCTTGCAGAATGTTCTGAATATTTTTACCTGGTTGCAAGGGAAGGTAGTAGAGGCCAAATGCATTGCACTATATATTCTCACCATTGTCTGGCCATTTTTTTGGGTTTTTCTGGGTTATAACCAGAGTATGAAATTAACTTTTCCTACCCACTGGCCAGAGTGGCTTATGGATTCTAAAAATCACCAGCCATTTTCCACATTTTACCAGCCGCATTTTGCAATATAACACAACATGGTTGGTTACCGGCCGAAGTGGCTGCTAGAGTAAAAATAGCAGCCACAATCAAAATTTTACCAGCATTTGGATGGTGACTGGTGTTAATCTCAGATTCACACACACACAGGCCTACAAATACTTTGTAATACCTACTGCAAGCTAACTGGTCACAATATTAATGTCTTGTACAAGAGGGACATTTTGTTATTTAGACTTTTAAAATGGATAGTTCAGTTTTGTAGTCTCAGTATTGGTTCAGAACAGTACTATAATCTTGCACATCTGACCCCTGTACATCTGACATATGGGATTATCCAGCATATATTGGGTATTCTCTCTGGTAGATGGTCAAATATCAAGCGATCGAGGTAAGCCCACACATGAAACTATAGTTGAAGTGAAAATGCTTATAAAATGATGATGAATTGCATTGAAATGATTTTGTTTCAACTGACAGTATGCCACTGTTCAGATTCCCATAGCCCGCATTCCGTGTCACTTCAATGCGAAAATGGGTATGCTTCAAATTTCATACTGTAAATATGTTTTTTTGTTTTTTTTCTTCAAAAAATCATAACTGCAAAACTTTAAGAGCACCCATCACAGAATTTTCCAAGATTGTTGCTTACATCATAAACTAACATTTGAAAAAAGATTATGAAATTTGAAGTGTACCCATTTTTGTAATTCAAGGTCAAAGGTAATTTCATTACGCATTTTTTCTGTGCTTCATGCTACGATTTTGGTTTTATTTTATGAAATGGAGGCCATTCAAAGCTTTAAAATGATGTAAAACTTGGCTATGTAGGTGCTATACTTTTGGAGATACAAGTATTTAAAGTTTGGAGGTCATGCTAATTAGTCAAAAGTTTGTTGACCCGTACCGCAAAAACTAACAAGCCAAATTACAAAAAAAAAAATCAGTTTTGGGGGTTTCTCATAGGCAAATCATCACACCAAATATTGTTTCAATCTGTGAGGGTCGAGTGAAAAATCGCATTGAAGTGACACGGAATGACCCACACGTCTAAAGACTCCATTGTAATTGTAGTAAACAATCTCAAGATGATTTCTGTGTAATTGTGAGCATTTACACTGTGATTGGCTGCTGAATCTTTATCCTGTTGGTGTACCTGAGAGGTCATTTAAAAGAAAAGATGATCTATAATGTTTATGCATGCTTTTTGAGGAGGTTTTTCACTGTCAGGTGTTAAAAACAGTTCAGTTTCTCAGTTTTGGTGGCAACATGATGAACAATACGGAAAACTTTGCATCTTTCTGAGAGCAGTAGTTATTATTTATTATGTTTTCAGTGCTATGTTGGTATTTTTTTTCTGCATTCAGCATTTTATTCAGTTTTCTTGAACAGAGCCTTAGCATTTATTGCTTGTCCTGTCATCATTGGGTATTTAATGTTTGGTATTTTTACATCAGGTGGTCTTATGCCTGCTATAGAGTACACTTCTACTCTGAATGGGTACAAGGTGTGAATGGGTTTTGCTTTCCAAACTTGTTCTCCAAGTACTTTAATTGTCTGTGTATATTTTTACCATGTGTTATGCACAATACCTCTTCCAGCAACAACATAGTTTTCCCAGGTCTTCCAACCAATAATTAGCCAAGACCAACATTGCTTTGCTTTAGTTTTGAAGGTTGACATATGGATGGCAGGTATGGATGCCACTCCTTATAATTTGCCTAGTACTTTAAATTCCATTCCTACATGTATAATTGGTTTTCTCTGACTTTATCGGTTTTGAACTGACTTTGCAGCTCAGGTGGATTTTTTAGGCCAGCTATCTGCTCGCCTATTGTCTGTAGTAGGGTTGGGCCGATGGCTGCACCTGCATCGTAGTGATGTGTCCTTTGAAAAACGTCCTTTGATACCATCGTACGTGTGGAGGGTTTCTTTTTTATTTTCTACGGTGAAAATTTCTATGTTGTTACTTAATTGCTATTTTTAACATAATAAAAATACTAGTGATTACATGCATTGACATGTCTGGCGTTCATATAGCCTCCTTGGTCTGGCGTTGTCGGACACTGAATTCTATGATATTGAACGGACATAACCACTTGCCTCTATTGCCGAAGTTGCAGCAACCAATATTGTCCAGGGCACCGCACCTCTCAATTTCCCGTTGAGTAAAACAACTCAACTATAACTTCATTATCAAATTGTGTTAAGTAAAATCACACGTTCATTCTTATTCTTATATGCATGTTGGTATAACTGGGTTGAAAATATGACCATAAACGCCCTTATTATGAACACCCTTAAAATCCATTATAGCCTATAGGGAACCATATTGGTTGCTGAAACTGGTTCCTGGCTCCTCCCACCTCTCCTGTTCCAATATACTGGTTCAGTTTTAAGTTTATATGAGGTATTTATTGTTCAACTAAAATGTTGAAACGGAATTTGTTTAACAAGCTTGCCGGTTATTGTTAGAAATACATTTTGAAACGGTACCTACCTTTCTTCTTTCTTTCTTTTTTTGCATCTGCGACGTGGAGTAGCCTATCTGGTTTTATGTCCACTGTTGGCCTCTGTGATAATAATAGCCTGGATAATACAGACAGAAAATAGTTTACAGTTAGGTACATAGGTAGCTTATAGGTAAAGTTAGATAAAGCTAAAAAAGTGCAAGGTTTATTTTCTAATGATGGGGAGAAGCTTACGGGAGAGCGTAACAGGGAAATTCTCCCACAACATGATTCCCCTCTCATTAAGGGGTGATGATCACAACCGAAAATTTAATCAACGTGTGCGTAGAATATTCATTGGTGTTTCTGACAGAATATTGAAATATTCGTTCTCAAAAACATGTTTAAAACAATAATATTACTGTTTCATAATAGTGTAGCTGAATCCTCAAGGCACCGCAAACTCCGGTTAATCGGTTCTGGCTGTTGCAGTGTTATATATCGGCATAATCCACGTTGTTTGCATTCGTTTATGTGCTAAAAGTGTGCTTTTGAGACCCGTTTCGCCATGCAATGGGAGTCAATGGAGAGAGAGAAAAAAAATGTCATTCTCCGTTGGCCAGTTGCTGACCACTGGAGCAAGTCATGAAGATGAATGTGAGTATTATGACTCATATCAGTGCCAGGTAGCTATACAATATTATGTTCTAACAAAGTTCAGTATGCCTTCAAACATTTGATTGCAACAACTGACAAGGACGGGAATCTTTATCTCCACGTATTCCACAATCTGTATACATTCTCCCAGCATTTGCCAAAATGGTTAAATGTATACAAATTACACTAGGCTACGTTACGGATGACAGTCCAAATCTGCCGAAAAATCACAGAAAGCACTAAAACAGGATAATCGCAGAAATGGCTAAAAAAACTAGGAAAGTCACGGAACTGCCAAAAAAAAAAAAAAAAAAGGCAAAAAATCATCGATTTGTGACTTCTGTGACAAACGCCCAGCCTTAAACATATCTCCCTGCCTCAATGGCACATAGCAACGTCCCTCCATGCACTCTACAAGCACAACAGAACAGCCGCATTTGTACTTGAATAGAATATCATCTACTTTAGTTACAATAAATATGTTACTAATGTAGGCTACCCAACATGTTTAAACGTTCTTGTGTGTAGCGTGGGAATAGTCGCTATACTAGTGTCTTCTAAGATATGCGCAAAATAAATGAACGGCCCCTTTTTTTAACTGACGGTCATAGGGACATGTTAACTCATTACCGGCACAGCCCTAATGCAGTCATCTTCAAAGCACAATGAGCATACACACTGTAAAACTTCAGACCTCATTCATGGTCTTACATGGGTTTGTGCCTCAATAAGAAGCAATAATGCCCTAATAATCACTTGCCGTGATGTTCATTATCTGTCTCGGCCAAATGAATTAGAATACATAACTCTGTTTCATTAACTAATGGCATGCATAGTGGGTAGCATATCCTATGTTTAAAGTGCTGTTATTAACTGCGTGAAACAACCTGCCGGGGCAGATCACTAGGATCTTCAGTTACAGGAAACAAAGATTTAATTTGATGTTTTCTGTTGACCATTCTCTTAATTTGATCTGTTTGCATCTCTGTTCTGCATGAGTCCTCACTGAAAAAGTTACTAGTAGTCAATGTGGCACAGTTAAAGGTTGTATCAGCGATTTTGGGTGGAAACATACATTTTTTTTTTTTTCCTCACGATCCGCTAGCTGCCCGCCCCATAAGCAGGCCGTCAAAAAACTAGGGCTGTAATCAACCAAAGAAAATCTAGGTCGACTAAAATCCTAAAATTTCGACCAAGAATCGAGCAATCGAGGAGGGGGGGCGGGGGGGGGCGGCGGCGGCGGCGGCGTCGCTGCTGCCGCCTCCACCAGCGGGTGCTCTAGGGCTTAAGAGGTAGAATAAGACTAAACTGAAACAGGCACCACACTCTGAAAACTAACTGAAACTAAACTGAATTGAAAATTTCGTTTTATTTCATTTTAATAAAACGAAATCAAACGAAAAAGTAATAAAAAATACAAAACCATAATAGCTAATACCCATAACACACACACACACACACACACCTAGACTTCATTACACACACAGCTGCTTTCTTAACCTGCTCTAGTGATTTTTAGCAGCATTTGCAAACCGAAAAAAAATGTGTAGATAAACTAAGCATTATCAGTCACTTCTTTAATTTAGTCTCGTCGTATCACCGTCTCCTCCGCCGCCAATACAGTTTGCAGCCGCACTTGTCGTCTACTCTCGGGTTATCTCAGTCTCTTTAACACTGTCCTCGTTCAGATAACAGTAATCAGAGATGCTATCATCAGATGAGATTAATTTCTGTCATCTAACTTTCGCCGTGATGAACGGCGTTTCTAAACGGTTAAAGTCCCACCCCTACTGCCTATAACTTCAAACCTCCTAAACCTCCTTTCCTCTTAAACACAAAAAGGCAAGTCCATTTTCAGAAAAAAATAATATTTATTTAACAAACAAAATCAACATCCTCTGTCTTGACAAAATGCCGCCACACTGAAGAGGACTTTGACATTTTTGCTGACTGTCAAACAAATGAAATAGCCTACGTAAACCAGGGGCGAAAATCTGATATCAACTTTGGGGGGGACAATTACATGATATTTTATCAAGAACAATTCCTGAGGGGGACACCAAAAGTAGTGCTGTAGGTGGCTAGCTAATGTTTGCTTTAGTTTGCTCCATCGTTTTGCTCGCTAGCTCTGCAAATTCAGCTATTGTGTGTGTATGAACCCTGCCAACATAAAATTAAATCGCTATGGTGCGATTGACTGGATTAACTTCCACGTTAGCTACGTGCATTGAGTGCCTTTCAGACGGTAGACACGAACGCTCTGTCACCTTGCCAGCTAAGAACATTACATTTCTTTGCTAGCTTCTCCCATTGACTCTAATTCAAACAGCTGCAAACACTGGTTGATGTTACTGTAGCTAGCTAGCAAACGTCAGCTAACCGCTAGCTAACAAAAAGAGTGACCTGTAATTCAATAAAGCGAAAATGAAGACTGGTGACGATTATAAATGTGTTTGAAGTAAAGAAATGTCTAACATATCCTTTGTTTGAACCAAATACTTACTCGAGGTCACCCACCAACGACAGACTCTGTCACTGTCAGATTCCTTCTCACACACGCACTGTATCATGTTCCACTGCTGAGGGCTGGGGGGGTGCTGTGGATCAAGCCATTGTGAGGCCAAGGGAAGGGGGGTCGCAATCTTTTGAAACTTAAAAACGCGCTATTACGTGTCTATAATCAGCACAAGTCCTTTAATTTCTTATTATTAATATTATTGAAATTACATAGTTATGTTTACAGTGATATATTGGAGGGGGACAAGTCATATTTTTCCCAGGATGGGGGGGTCGTGTCCCCCCCGTCCCCCCCGGGATTTCCGCCTATGCGTAAAACTTCAAAGTAAAGTCGAGGCTCAATTAGCCGCCGGTCTCTTAAAGTGGTCGGTGAGGCTCCGCATTTAGCAATAAACCCTGGTCTGTATTAGACGCGGGGTACAGAAGGTGGCGGTAATGCACCACCGTCTGTTCGCAACCGCCAAAAAAGCTGATAAGTTGATTTCAGTCATTTATGCAAATAGGGTTATGAAATTAAATTAACACAGTGATTATCCGACCAATCAGAATTTTGGTCGAATCAGAACGCATCGACCAATTAGTCGACCAATCGACCGGGAGATTACAGCCCTACAAAAAACCGCGTCTCTGTAGGCAGCCTATGCTCCGAGATCGTACACAAAAACAATGGTACTACCAACTACTCAAAACCAAAATAAACAGTATTCCAACCAATCACAATGATCTGCACAAACGCTAATACTCTTATCTCGCTGAAATCTTGACGGATTTACAAACGGTTTGGTTTCTTACAAACGTTATTAACGTGGTTATAATTCTGGATGCTTGAACACTATTTTTTAAAACATAACATAATTATTCATAAGTATGTTTGTTTGGGATTTCGCTTCAGAAGTGACGTCACGTTTGTGCAGATCATTGTGATTGGTTGGAATACTGTTTATTTTGGTTTTGAGTAGTTGGTAGTACCATTGTTTTTGTGTACGATCTCGGAGCATAGGCTGCCTACAGAGACGCGGTTTTTTGACGGCCTGCTTATGGGGCGGGCAGCTAGCGGATCGTGAGGAAAAATCAGATGAATGTGATCATTTATGTTTCCACCCAAAATCGCTGATACAACCTTTAACATGAGGGGGTAAAATAATAGAGCAAATATGTATCTAGGTGTTGAAGGAAAGTTTGTAAATTTCAGGAAATTTTTATTTTTTAAGTATTATGGGTCACAGCGAGAAATAAATGAAAGATGTTGCCTGCTTTGTCACAGGCCTTAAATGAAGGGTTTTGAATGTTTGCTGAAAACAATAAATGCTTTTCATATGGGTATGCTAACAAGGAGATGCCTTTTTTATTCCGAACTGCTTTAAAAACATGAGATTATTTGTTTATTATTATTATTGTTGTTGTTGTGTCCTGAAATCACATAAATTCTGGACTTATTTCAGAGAATATTGGTCCAATTGCATGACTATCAAGTTTTATCACCGTTATCAAGTAAGCAGCTAACATTTTTAAATTCTGCCCCACCCCCCTGGTCCGCTATCTCGCCCCCCCCCCCCCTCCCCATCAGTCAAACCCATCCGGTCTGGGTTCGCACCATCTCATCACCCCACCAACAAAGAAATCCTCGGTCAACTATGTTATTCAAAAAGTCAGTTTTTGTCCTTTGTTAGCAACGTTACTCCATTTGAAGTGTTTCAGAGTCTAAATCATTTTTTAATAGTATGCTATTAAATAGGACCACATTTAATAGATACCGGTGTGAGATACCGGCTTCTAATGCAGTAATTACGCCTTGTGCAGACTACTGCATACTATGTACGTCATGTGACGCAGCCAGCTGGGCTTGGCGTGCCGGACAAAATAGTGTAGTGGGGCGCATACGCACTCTTTCAACGATGGAGGAGGGCCAGCCACACATGACATGTAACATTAGCTAGCTAGCTAACTAGCCAGCTAGCTAACGTTATGTACATCAATCTTTACATCAATCTTTACATAGCTAGCTAGCTATTATTTAATTACACACCCATGTGCTAAAGCTAACAACCTCTGGTTGTTTGACAAACGGCAAAAAGACGTGAAAGTTGAAAAATTCCAACGCATCGTTTTCACAAGTAGGCCATATTATTTGCTATAGCACTATAGCTATTCACTACAGCAGTGATAACAGGTCAGTTCTAACTATTATTCTGCTGTTTCTCAGGTGAGCATCCAACCCTGGGTTGAGCCCTATCTCAGTGAAATACATTCAAGCATTTCATAGTTTGAGGGAGAAAACTAAGAAAAATGTGGTTAAATGGAGAAAAAAATATGCCATTTTGAAAAATGGAATTTACCCTTTTGAAAATGTTGTGGCCCTACATCACATTGGGCAAGCTGTCAGCCGTTTGCACTGGGTGCTGTGTTCCATCTTCAAGGAGAGACTACTCCTAAATTCCTGCAGCATTCCTTCAGCAAAAGAAAGCAAAACACCGCAGCAGATCTAGAGTATTTTCAGGCAGCACACACTGGAACTATGCACACAGATTACAGCCCCATTGCTTCTGTGTGGGCAGATTCAGGGATTTGCTGCCATGTGCCTTTTATGAGTGACAGTCTTCAATACACCAAGACAGCTTGCAGTACTTTCTCACCCAGAACCCTAGAAGATGCCAATCGAGAAATTTCCATAGTTGAAATGTTTATCAGTAATGGGACAGTTTGCCAGTTACCAAATAAAATGGCCCTCCAATTTAGGATTCTGTTCATGAATGGAGCTGTGGGTACAGTTGAATGTGCCATTTGAACTTTACAGCTCTTTAACTGTTTAACTTTCAACTCTTTACAGTCATCAGTGATGCCATTTAATTTTCAAAAACTGGCAACTAAAAAAAAATGAAGCTGCAGAAATGTACCTGAAGTTTATATTTTTTGTAGCATTTGTGGCATTCGTACAGTATTATCATCTAGACCAGTGCAAATGGGTCGCTACAACTTTAAAGTGTATGGGCAGGGCAGACACTTTCCTGGGGCAAAGTTTGACATTGGCTCTATTGTGCCTCATCAGAATCAACTTTGCAGAAACAGAGACCACACAGCCTTTCAGGTACACAAGAGCTGATATTAAAAATTGAAGGTAGAACCAGGTGGTGGAGCTAGTGATTAAGTGTATCATTATTCTACTATTACATTATCAGAATAAGCATGCAGTGGCAATACATTTTTCAAAAAGTATTTTCAAATAAAAGTTTTATGATTTATGGAGTCCTGTATGCATATATTTAGAAGAGGGTAAACATTGACTGACTTGAGAATGTATTTATGATGTTATTATTATGTTCACGGCTAGAAGAGAAGGAAGAAGGTAAATCTTACCAATGATGCGTAGCCTAAAATTCCTCTCTTACTAGTATTTATATAGGGGGAAAGGGGCTGATTCTTAAATTCAATGGAATATAAATTCCAAAGGAGCTGTCTGAGCTGAGTAGACCATAAAGTTAACAGTTTTGTTTCTTCTTTTGCAAAGAACGTAATACGCCAAGTGATTTTATGTAAAAGATTAGGGGGTGGGGCATTTTACGATTTTCTCTGCACGATGACAAGCTAGTTTGTTCCTTGTGATTAACACAAGTGCTTTGTTTTTGGGTGCCTAACGCCTGTTTCACAGCAGAATGTTCTCCCGCTTTACTTCACGCACAACACCGGGGGTTCATTCCAATCGCTTATTGTATCCGTCTTCGTCTCCTCGGTCCTCACCTGACCCGGGAGTCGATAGAGGTCCGCCATCTTTAAGGGCGTTCCAAACCGCTAAATGCTCCTCAGAGGACATTAATAAAAGTGTAATTTAGCAATTATGGGTAACAAAAACATAAAGGATCAAGAATGCTCTGATTACAGGCCATTAAAAAGGCTGAATTTTTATGTCCACTGTGGTATTGCTGTGACTCGTTATGAGGGTAGATGGATAAAACATTTTGCACTAGCCCATTGGGCTTCCATATCAATTAATCTGGCATCCAAAATTTATTTTCTAGTCACCACATTTCTAGAACGACAAGTATTGCAAGTATTAATTCATTCAGAATTGCCCTGGGTGTGTTTTTTCCACCGAAAAATGCATTGGTTTAAAAGGAAAACATATTTATTAATCACATGGAAAACTCTCAAACATTAGGTTCAAGTGCTTTTAAATTAATACTCATTACAGCATTAAATGCAAAAACAGTATTTTGTTTTAGGCCATGAAAATAAAAATGTATAAACGGTTCATTGCATGTTTTATCTTGTGTTTTTTTATTAGTCGTAACTTAATGAAGCTCAATTTCCCTATTTTAAATGTGGTCGAGTGAACAGACTAAACCTGTCACTAGTTACCTTAGCTTTAATCTAGCCTTAAATTAACCAGGCTGAAATTAATATATAAAGCCATCGTTCATCCATACATTCAGGAATAGTTTAAATGGGGGGGGGGGTATGTGAATACACCACATATGAGTGGGAAAATAAAAACATTACCAATTTTAAGCAGTGTACAAAACATTTATCACACAGTTTTTCAGCTGATAGACACATTAATCTAGCAATGTAATGTAAAATGAGAATTCCCTTATCAAAGATAGTCAAGCCCCCCTACCTTATGAAATTTGTCTCATAATGTTAAAATGTGTGTTGTCAGGTACATGTCAAGTGACCTTTAAGAAAGTAATGACCTTAAATGTAATGAAACCTCTTTCTTTACAGATCTACACCAATGATTGTCCTGGCTATAGACAAACTAGACCACCCAGCAGTGAGAGTCTCTGTTGTAAAGGAAGGGGTATTACCACCCGAAAACCACTTGCAAATTGGCCTAGGTATGTTATACCCTTTTGTAGTAGGCCCGGAATCGTACTGCCAACTGCAGTGCTCCCAGTCGTGTTGGATATTTAATGTGTGACTTTGGTACAAAAGCAGTAAAACTCTTGCAGAACACACAACTTTCAATTTGAAAAAAATTTAAATGCGTCATTACAAACTGCTAGTCTTCCTTCTGATCATTAATAACTTTAAATGGAAAGGCTGCATTGACATGTTGCTGTAAGTAGTGTCTGTGAATAAGCCAAAAGTTATCTGTAAGTAAGTAATCCTACCTGGAGTAAGAGACAACAAAAAACATTCACTCTCCCAAAACCACAATCTAAGCTACATACTTTTTTGCATAACGTTGGCATTCGAAAATCAACTCATAAAATTGCACAGACGTTTATTCTGTATTGGGTTTTATGTTTAATCTGTTTGGAAGGGTTTGACATAATTGCTCATTCATGACCTTGCTTTTTGGGGTCTTTTTGTATTTACAGGTTTTACCTGTGTCTGCCTTGTTGAACATTTCATGTGTGAAGTGTATAGATAGCAGCATTGCTTTTTGTACCAACATTTGCGTAACATACTGAATTGTCATGCCATTAATACTCCAGAATAAAATGGCTACATTGCATTATTTTGCTGTGATACTTTGAAATGCAGCATTGTGTAGGGACTGTATAATACAGTACATTGGAGGCCTGCTGGATCCTTTATGATTGTGTGTCCCTACAAACAGAGTTACATAGAGTACAAGTCCAGCGAGTGTCAATATGAGTCCACCAAAGAATCACTGTCACTGGCCTATAAACCACTATAGCTGTTACTCTGCTATTCAGTGAATTAAATTGTTTCCAATTTACCCTGTGATTTGGGTTGATTTTATGGGATGAAGGTGACGCTTACTCCACAAATGTTGACGATGATGTAAAAATGGTTCTGGGCTTCCTGTAATGTGTATTGACTTAATTTTATTTTTTGTAGTCGCTTGTGGTTTGCTGCTGGACTCTCCTCCCAGGATGATATGAGATTTAACAGGCGACGATGCATACAGGTTAGCTGCAATTTCCTACCTTTTGTCTCTAAGTAAATTTGTCAGTATTTCTTAAAGACCAGCACAAAATATTTACCCCATTCAGCTTGTGAATACAACCTGCCGTTTATATTAGGCCTTGATTAAACCACGCTGAAAATGATTATTTCGCCTGCTGTTTTGTTCTTTGCCTTGGCTACGGGTGTCTTTTTAAAAGAATAAATAAATAAAAAATTTAAAGCCTTTTCCTCTTTTTACCCCCTGGAATGCCAAAACATATTTTTTCACCAACGCCCGTTGCTGCAACATTCCCTCTCGATTCGGGAGAGTGCAGATAAGCACGTTGTCCTCCAAAGCGTGTGTCACCAATTATCTCGTCTTTTCACGCCACAATTAATAAGTTGGGGGCACACAGACCTGAGTCTGAGGAGGATTCTTCATGTGTAGCTTAACAGGCGGACCAGCAGGGGTTTTTGGTACGCGACAAGATGCCTTCATCCCAGCCCACTGAAACTCTACCTTCTCTGGACTATGATATCTCCAATTGTGCATCGCCCTGCGGGGCTTCCAGCCAGTTGGCACTTGGGTTGTTCCGGATGTGATGCCTGCCCAAGGGGCCCATCGATGTACTAGAGCAGTGACTTAGCAGGATTTTATAGTCTTTGAAGTTACATTTTTGACAACAGTCAGTTAATATACCAGTTAATTAGTTTGTTCTAAATGGAGCTTTTTCTTTATGGAAACCAGATTTGATTAGCCTATAATTTGATTGAAATGTACTATCTCTCTATAGCCTCTAACCTATATGTTCACTAGCTTTTAATTTGTGCCAAAATAGAGACCACTCGCAATGAATTTGATGCTATCCAACAGTGAGTGGAAGAAACAATTGCAATTGGAACTTTCTTTGACAAACTTATTCATCAATGTCCACTTGGTGCATCATTCACAGATGCATATAGGCCGTTGCACAAACAGGTTTTGAGTAAACTGCAAATTAGTGAAACTGACTTAAGCTGCTCTTTGTTCAAGAGAAGCCTTAACCGACACTTAATTAGACTATTGGAAGTTGTTTCCAACACTATTTCAGTGTGGAATAATGCATATCCCTGAAGACGTTGTCATATTGATGTCTCTCGTCGTTTTTATTGCCCCGGTTTCAGAGTGATAAGTTATGACGGGAATGATACATTAATTTTATAGTGCCAACTCTTTATGGATGGACTGAGGTACTTGAAGACCCACCATTCCATTGTTGTTTTATTATTTTGCGGTCACTCTGGGACTGCTCTAACTGCCCTACAGTTTTAGCACTTTCACATGCCCCAACAATAATTTGTGTCTCTTGATGTTTTGTGTAAAAATACAGAGAATCTATGTGAGGTACAGACTTGATGTAGCAGTATCTTGTTTACGAAAGTGCATGGGGCGCGCAAGCATGCGTTCAGTCTTTAAACAACCAGCCTACCTTGAGTGAGCTTAGAGCCTCAGAGAGTGTCATTGGAAATGTGTGATTGTGAGCAGTTTGGTTGTGTTTAGAAACAAATAATGCTATGCCTTCCTTTTAAAGAAAAAGAAAAAGAAAAATCTGCACCTGTGTGATAGGCCAGAAGCTGGTGATGCGCTAGTAAGTGATTTCCAATTGTCAAAGCATCCTGTGTGTGAATATATGGTAGTTTGGTTGAATTTTGGTTGCTTTAGTTGATTATTAAATTCAAAAGCAACCGAAAGTAAACTTTTTTGACAGTTGTTTGTACAGTTAACCGTTTATGTTCTGTAATTGTTAGGCTGTTAGTATGATTGGTTTTGCCGTTGTGCTTTTCCTATTTGGATGCTGTTTAATGAGAGCATCGGTTGTGCACTGGATCTGTCTCCTGAATGTCGCCTCTATGACATCATCATAAATCTTTATTTTTAATAATTAACAGTCTTTGCTTGCAGTGCATTTTTCCTTACGATTGGACTCAGAATGTTATTCCTGTCCTGTATAGATATACGGTTAATGCTGAGTGCTAACTTGTATAGGCCTAACGCACTTGCAGTGACCCCTAGTATCTAGGGAACTTTCTATACCTACATTGCCCTCCCAAGTGTAACTTATAGGGTGTTTACACTAGAGCCGTGGTCCTCAATTCTGGTACTGGACAGCCGCAGGGTCTGCTGGATTCCGTTGTTACTCAGTGCTTGAGTAGCACAACAATTGATCATTTAAAGCAGTTGATTACACAGTTAACTCGGGTCACCTGGTTTCTTGGGTCTGAATCAGTCACTGATCTCGAGGCAAAAACAAGCAGACTCTGTGGCTCTCCAGGAACAGGGTTGAGTATCACTGTTCAACTTACTTTGTAGCAGGTTTCTCCAATCTTATCTGAAAAGGACCGGTGTGCGGCAGGTTCCTAATTTAGCCCAGCGGTACGACTCCTGATTCACCTAATGTGATGTGAGATTTTCATACCGTGATCCTCCCATCTAGTGGACACTAAACAGGCGCCCGTTTCATCCTCTGGTGTGTTATCCGTTCGCACCCCATGCAGTTATATGGTATTATGAAGTATTAATGGGGAAAAACCCCTTCAAGTATTCATGGTAAATGTTGGTACTCGTCTGTGAGATCAAGCCCGTAGTACTTTTTTTTTTTTTGGGGGGGAGGTTTTTTAAATGTTATTTCATTTTCATTGCATGTTTTTGATTGGTCCAGACAGTTTTGTGTGTGATGGAGGATGTTTTAGAAACTTTCAGAAGTTTCTGACAAGCTGCTGGCTTTACAGTGGCTAGTATAGATACATCAATGGGTTTGTGGTTTAAAGCAAGGAAATACACTTCCGGCAACTCCCAAGAGGCTTGAATAGCGACATTATGTTTCCAGAGGCTACATACGAACACGTACATTCTTTAGCGCTTATTCAGAAATTGTAAACAGAAACATAAAAATCTGTTTTATTTGTGTGCCGGTACTTCTAGGGCTGGGCGATGTCTATTAAAAATAATATCATGATACTGTCATGTGAAACATTGTGATATACGATACCCGCCCCCGTCACACCCCCTGTTGTAACAACACGTTTTTGTTGGAATACAGTAGAACCTCTACTATCCGACACCCTCGGGGAGTCTGGTGCCGGAAATGAGGAAATTCCGGATAGTACAACGCACCCCAAAGATAACGTAGGAGCCATATTGGTACAATATTTTTATTGCAAGCAAATTTATTATATAATTGCTCTAGGGCCCCACCTGTTGGCCGAACGACTTTACAGCACCTGCTAATTTCAAAGAAAAATAGACGTTTCGTGAATTGTTTTCACAAATCTACAACAAAATAAAGGTTAGAAACGTAGCCCTGCATACCGTGTTGGGCTAGTGGCGTATTTGTAAGCTCCCTTCAGTGCAGGACGCTTGAATGTTACGATATAGCCTAATATTTAGCTTATAGCTTATTACATCTGAAACCTAATATTCTTCTAGTCTCTGTCATAGCGTAGTCATGCAGCAAAGTCTATGATGTAGGCCTATGTTTTATTATCAACAGGCTATGGGTATTACAATAAATGGTCTACCATTTTTACATTATTTCTGAAGCCTGTAAGGTTTGTTGTCCATTCTCGCGCAGTGTTGGAGGCTTTATCGGCGGGACTGCCAAATGTTATGCATGCAACGGTCATTAATCTAATTAGTCACTTAGCCTTTTAAATGATTTATAATTATTTCAGGAATAGGCGATGTTACAAAAGGCCCAAAATACTTAAATAACGAGGAATGAGTGAGCAAGAAAGCAACATATGGAGGCCTTCTTGTCTCTTTGACAATAGGCTCCGACGTTGCAAGATGCGTCCCTCTTGCCTTTTCTGCCATGCCTAACTTGCCTAATATAGCCCAACCAAGTTTGTTTAGCTTGAACAGGTTATTGCAAAGAAATGCAATGACCCTAGGCACTTCTTTCCTTCTCGGTTCATAAGTTCTTCTTTCCCAAGGACCACAGAGGGATGCTTTAAATGCCTCTGGCCTGGCCATGGAGTAGCTACCGCAATGCCTGTTCTTGCATGCCTAACATTAGCCAAGCTACTTATAAATTCAAATTGAAGCTGCGATTATGTCCGACTGTGAAACAGAAGAGAGCTTCAGCTATGTTGCCGTACATTAATGATTTCAGTCTGAATGCACCGATGAGGAGTTGCAACAGGTGGAGGCTGAGTCGGTGAAGAGGGACAAGTGTTCTGGCATGCTGATACTGTTTGAGGAAGCCACATTTTCAATACATCTGGGTTGTCTCAAGGTAGCGACCAGAAAATGACCCGAAGATGTTTTTGTGGAATTGCACAAGCAGGATTTTTAGTCCTGTTGATTTGTGTTTGCTGTGAGGCACTTCTCTCACCTGTAGAACTGTAAGAAGCCGTGCCGCTTCTTTCCTTGGCCACAACAGTCTCGGGCTGCGTGTATCTTAGGAAATGGTTCCTGCCGAAGACGAGATTAATGTAACGTTTAAAAAGTAATGAAATGATCAAGCAGTAGCCAAACATACAACCTCTGGAAGCATGGTGTTACTGTGCAAGCTGCGTTGGAGTTACTTGTAGTGTATTTTCTTGCTTTAAACCACCAACCCCTTGATGCCCCAACACCAGCCATTGTGAAGCCAGCAGGTCATGAGAAACTGCTGTGCATATCTGAAATATCCTTCATCACACACAAAAACTGTCTGGGCCATTTCAAAACATACACTAAAACTCCTGAAAATTAACTACCCGTTGAATGTGTGCATTCATTTTCTTGTTTATGGCTATCCAAGGGATCTTTGGTTGCTATAAAGCAGTTGCATATAATTCTTAGCCCTTTCACATGCCCTGAAAGCATACTCTGGTAAAGTTCCCAACCTTTCATCGCAAGGTCCCCTATAATGACCACCCTCTGCCAGAGGACCCTCACCCTCATTAAAACTAACTTCTGCCATTTTTATAACACTTCATTGCTATTTAACACACCATTTTATAGTGGGACATTAGTGCCATCTGAATGGGTTACAAATTAATTAATTACTCTCCACATGACATATCACAATGTGATTTGTACAGTTAATGTATATGTACATGTTATTAGGGCCATAAAAATTAAACGGTGTATCTTTTATCTGAAAGTCTAAAATATACAATTTATGACATTTGGGAAAAGAAACAAAATGTGTTCCCTTTACATTTTACTGAGAAACCCCTATGGCTCCTTTGTGGAGCCCAGGTTGGGAACCCCTGCTCTTGCAGAAAAAAGTATTGTCTTGTAGAAACAGGCAAGCAAGCCTGCAGCTATGTGTTAATACATTTCCTAAGATTTAAGTGTGTGTATTAAGCCAACCGGTATTTAGACACCATCTTCTGCAGTCTAAAAATATAGGTGAACATCTGTTGGAGGATAGTACATAATAAAAACACGATTGAGTTATTGGGTCAGCTAATTTCAAATGCTTAACATTTGCTGTTTGTGGTTTCTGTGGTTTAGCCCGTTTTTATTTTTATTTTAAATGACAAAGCTTTGAAATGGTGATGCCTTAATATGTTAATGGATACATAGTTTTGATCAGCTGTCTTCTATTTATTTTTAGTACAACTTGCTGTTCATAGTTACATAACGGTGTATGTTATACTGTTTTCAAATGTTTTTTTGAATCCAAGTCATTTATTTTCACAGAAGTAGTTAAAAAAACATTGTTGGCAAAAAAGAACCTGATCTGCAAATGTACCAGAATATAGCCTATACCAGAATGTACCAGAATATAGCCTAGATCATTGGTTTCCAGTGTGCGTCAGTGTGTTCCTCCCCCCTTCTCAGGTCAGCTGAATATCACTTCTGTCCCTAGACAAACTGGAAGCAGGTTCTGGGCTGTATTGCTGTTTTACTGGCCGGGAGTAATGTGTTAAAGGCAGCTTGGAAATGTGACAAAGAGCAGTTTCTTTTCTTGTTTATTACTTGTTTTCCTATTGGACAATAGATGGCAGCTTTGCCCTGGCAACAAAAGCAGAGTATTTGCATACCGTCTTGTGATTGGCTTGGGCTTTGATAGGCTTGCCCAATCACAAGGTATCTTCCTGGTGGTAGGCTATGCTAATTAGGGGCTGTTGCTGGGTTTCAGAATGGTGGTTTCTCTGTGTGATTCTGCTGCATTGTGTTGCCTGGTGAGAGATGTTGATAAATGAGTACCTAATGATCTGCAGAATTCCCACTCACTGCGGATAGTCTAAGATTTCAAAATAAAACTGAGATTTGATTTACAGAGCCATAAAGTTGCTGTTTTTGCTCAGTTATTTCCATGAAGTAACAGTATTAAATAACTATATTCAGTATGATTTCATTGTTCCAAAAATAAATCTGGAAAATTAGGGAACTAATAGTTTGCCTTGCCTTCCAGTTTTACATGCTTTTGACTATTTGCTATGTTTGGACCTTATTATTTCTGTGATTTGTGAGTGATCATACTTTCACATAGATTCTGTATAGCGCTCTCTCTGTTTTCCCCTTTTTCCCCAAAAGTGAACAGTTAACACGGTTACATTTTGTTTTGAAATTATCTTGAATCGTGTTTTGTCATATTTGTCATAAAAAAATTTAAGTATGCTATAGGCCTGGGTGTGGATATAGAATATAGAACAAAATGTGTGAAAGGTTTGTTGTACAAGTGTGGTTCAGTAGCGGACTCGTGCAGGTACAGTGCACCTTCACTGTGTGCTATAGCTGCCTGTTGAAATTGCATTCTGCAAGCCGTGTGAACCTAAGCAGTCCAGTCAGATTTGTGTTTCATCCATTACCTTCCTCTTGTCAACCTCTCTAAACCATGTCCTGTCCTGTAAAGCCAGCAGAACCCAGAACATTCCGCAGTCTGTGGCATAGAACAGTACAGTCAGGGATTTCTTTTGACAAGAATTTATGAACATTTGATCATCTGCTAGTCAAAGACTGAATGACATGGCCCCAAGATCCTGAGCAGATCTGTGCCTGCTGTAAGAGGAAGACACCAGATGCATTTTACTCTTTCCTCTCAGAGAGAAGAATTCACTTACAGCACATGTAAATTACAGTAAGGTTTTCTCACCTCACCTAGTGTTCACCGATATACATGTTTTCAGCGCTGAACGTTTCCTGCCCTCTGACTGGGCTAAATGTGAATTTGAGGAGTGGCAGGGATTTAGAGCTTTGATTTGATTTCAACTCGCGCTGTTTTAAAATGGAAAGGAGCCACTGGTTTCCTGTCTTTTGTACTCATATCTCAATAAATTACTTGATTACAAAAAACGTACTGTTGTGAAGAAGGAACGTTCCGGGTATTGTGTTAAAGTGGAAGGTGATACTGCACTGTGAGTGAATGATCTCTCTCTCTCTCTCTCTCTCTCTCTCTCTCTCTCTCGGTTCCTGAGAGGGGCTGCATTCTGCAGTGTCAGAGCAGCATCAGAGGTGAACTCTGTGCTGTGACGCAGCACTTTTTTTTTGCCAACTCCCCCCCTCCCCTTTCCCCCCAGTCGCTGCAGGGAGGCGGTGTACTGATGGGGGAGCGTTCAGCCCAGTGACGTCCACTTTGGACTCTGAAGGAGCAGTATCGGCTCTAGAGACGGAGAGCAAGGCTCCTGGCCTAAAATAAATGAACGAAAATGTAACCTGCGTAGCTTATTTTTTCCGGGTGTTTTGGTAATATTATACCGTGCTTCCTTAGATGTGCGTTTGCCATCTGTCCCAACCCCTTATCAAGGTTGTTTATGCCTGCGTGCTGTGCAGATGCAGGTTGTTACAATGAACTTCACATGCAGCCTTCTAGAAAGCACTTTCTGAGGTGTCCTGGGTAACTTGTCTGCCTTCTGTTGCTTGTGTCTCTACTCTTAGTTGGGGTTTATATTAATCTTTCTCGGATTAAGGATGAATTAAAGGAATACATATCTCACTGATTTGGTCAGAGGTTGGCACGGTTCTCACAAGCCAATGTAGCCTAGCATATGGTCAGCTGTAGAAGAGGGTATAATGTGTCTGTCCCGTATGACTGGTTATCCACTGGTTGGGCACTTTGAAAAGCACCTCACGTGCTGTCTCTACCTCTCTGTTCCAGGAGGAGAGATTTCAGCATGCAAACCTTCGTCTGTCCGGCTCGCACCCTCCTTTTCTTTCCATGCTGCTGGTCTTCAGGCGGCTCCACAGATGCCTCATTCGCACCAGCAGTACAGTGACCGTCACCAGCAGACTACGGACCAGCCTGTCACCGTGCTGTCGTACAGCAACCAGGCCCAGCAGACCACTGCCAACCAGGTACAGCCGTGAAACGCTGTAGCTAAGAAAGAGCTATAGCTCTTCATTTTGTAGCTAAGAAAGAGCTATAGCTCTTCATTTTGTAGCTAAGAAAGAGCTATAGCTTCACAAAATTCCACTTAATCAAATGGATAAAACCTAATCAACCCCAGCTTTTGGTTTGACATCCAACTAGTTCATTATGTAAAGGCCTTTCAATCTAAGACCTCCCTCTACTGTGTTATATCCTCAAAAACACCTCTTTAATGAATTTATCTGCTTATAGACTGCTGGGAAAGCTAGAAGGGCCAGTAAAGTGGCCATACATACCAAAGGGAGCCGATGTGTTTCTGACCTCTGTAGACTCCTTTGTAATATGTAAATCTTTGCCAGCATGCTGTGAATGTCGCATCTATTTGCTAAAGTAATTGATTACTTTAATACACAGTAACAGTGTAAGTAAACTGTGTCCAAGCTTGGATGACACAGCCACTGCAGACCTTCAATTCTGTGGTGTGAAGCAGCTGGCCAAGACACCTTTATTATGACTGAGCAAGAATCTGAAGTCAAACAAGCCACACTGCTTGTATATTTTCCCCCAAAAGGTTATAGTGTAGCAGTAATACAATTTGTGATTATGAACGTATCAATACAGCCGGTTTATGTAAATAAAAACAGTGTTGTTTTCATGCTTATGTAATGATAGTCGTCGGGCGTGTGCATTAAGGACGGGGT
Source organism: Synaphobranchus kaupii (assembly GCA_029718625.1). Lineage (NCBI taxonomy): Eukaryota > Metazoa > Chordata > Actinopteri > Anguilliformes > Synaphobranchidae > Synaphobranchus > Synaphobranchus kaupii. The sequence goes on from CM056378.1 coordinate 19,593,939, forward strand.
CTTAGCGCCATGCTCCCTGCTTCTGTTTCAGGGGATCCCTGATATTGTCATGTTGCAGAGGCTCGTGCCCCAGTGCTTTCGTGACCCAGCGACGGCTCCCCTGAGGAAGCTCTCTATTGACCTGATCAAAACCTACAAACACATCAATGAGGTGAGAGCCGGGCCGCCGCCCCCCCGAGGGGGCTGTTCTCTCATAACCGTCAGCTGCAGCATGCCGCATGGATTATTTCTCTCCCCGAAGATGTGTACTCGCCAACTGTCTGGGGTTAATCCTCCGTGCCGCCTTCCTCTGGCTGTCCGCAGGTATACTATGCAAAAAAGAAACGGAGACACCAACAGGCCCAGGGAGAGGACTCCAGTCACAAGAAGGAGAGGAAGGTCTACAACGACGGCTACGACGACGACAACTATGACTACATCGTTAAGAATGGCGAGAAGTGGATGGACCGCTATGAGATCGATTCCCTAATAGGCAAAGGGTCGTTTGGCCAGGTGCGACAGCCAATGGGAGTCTGTATTTTTACAGTGACAGGCGCTATATGGTGCTGTTATTCATTCAACATAAGGTAGCAATATTGCCAGTCTAGGCCGGGCCACTTGTCATCAGCCTAGTACAATGGATATGTGATTTGGACCAGCGATTTGTAAATTCTCTTTTACATTTATTTAATTGAAAACAGTACAAAGAAAAGATATTTAACGACCTTATCAACCATACTGATTTTTGTAAATGTACGCTAATTCTGAATTTGATGCCTACAGCACATTCCAAAAAAATTGGGATAGGGGCAAAAAAAACAACAAATAAAAACACCTGTTTGGAACATTCCACAGGTAAACAGGTGATGCTGTCATGACTGGGTATAAAAGGGTATCAAAGGACTCTTGATATCTTATTTTCAGGTACTCTTACAAGAGCTACTATAACCTCTCTGCATTTAAATGGATCTTTTATGGGGGGTGGGACTAGATTATGCTGTAAATTACACTGGAACAGTATGGAATACATGGTTGGCTAAATGGCTCTAACTCATCAAGGGTCTGAGTTATCAAACGAGCTTCAAACCATCACTGCTGCCAGATATGCAGTAGATATGGATGGATCATGTTAAGGGTTGTTTCTCCTGACTCATTTTCCTATTGAACTCCAGAGAAACAACCCTTCAAGTTATCCATCCATATCTACTGCATATCTGGCAGCAGAGTGATGGTTTGAGGCTCGTTTGATACCCCAGACCCTTGAGGACTTACAGCCATTTACCCAACCATGGGTTCCATAATATTCCTGTGTAATTTACAGCTTAATCTAGTCCTACTCCCCAATTCCCATAGAAGATCCATTCAAATGCCGAGAGGTTATAGTAGCTCTTGTAAGAGTACCTGAAAATAAGATATCTAGAGTTTTTTGATATCCTTTAATACCCAGATAGCATTACCTGTGGAATGTTCCAAACAGATGTTTTTTGAACTTTCCAGTCTTTGTTATTTCTTTTTTTGCTCCTGTCCCAATTTTTTTGGAATGTGTTGTAGGCATCAAATTCGGAATTAGCGTATATTTACAAAAATAACGTTTATGAAGTAAAACATTAAATATATTTTCTTTATACTGTTTTCAATTAAATATATGTAAAAGAGAATTTACAAATCACTGCTTTCTGCTTTTATGTGCATTTTTCCAACTTTTTTGGAACTGGGGTTTGTCAAAATATTCCAACCATTTTTTGCCTTTGTATGGAATAATATTTATATTATTGTAGAAGCCTAAAGTTTGTCTCGTACAGATTTTATATCGTAATCATATATAATTTATGTAACATAGTTATGATATGATACAATATCATAGTTATCATACAGGACAGCTGTATTTCTGGTTATAAGGGAACAGTGGTGTGCTGAACTAGTCGAAAAATGGCTGTTATTGTGACTGCCCAACCATCACCAAGTGTATAGTTGTTCAGAGACTCTTTAGTCACGCATCACTCAGTACAGTTTGTGTGTGCGCCTGTGTGTGTTTGTGTCTGCCTGACTCGCTCTGATTTCTCTGTCTGGCATTAGGTTGTAAAAGCATACGACCGCATGGAGCAGGAGTGGGTGGCAATTAAGATCATCAAGAACAAGAAGGCTTTTCTCAATCAAGCGCAGATTGAAGTGCGGCTCCTTGAGCTCATGAACAAACATGACACGGAGATGAAATACTACATCGGTAATGATGAACCTCGCTCGCTCTTCCTGCTCACGCCGTTTATCATGACAAAGGGAAACCGTATTAGCTCCTAGACATCTCAAAGAAAAGCAACCCTGGCATAGAGCGCCCTAATAATACGCAATAATATAAGCTGTCACTGAGAGCAGGTTAGGCCCCGTAGCCTACATACCGCAGGGTCAAGCCCGGGTTATGTGATTGGTTGACTATGACCTGTCGTCCACAGTGTTGGGACATAATTCACTTTGCCCCACCAGGGGCAGGGTGGGTGGGTTGAAGGCAGCCTGTTACCCTTGGGTTTCCACTGCGTTAACCCGTCCCGACAAAGTGCTCTGCTGTGAGTGGTGCTAGCTCTCCTGTAGCACTGCTTGTTCAGTGATGTGGAAATTAGGCGCCGGCTCGCAGGCCGCATTGGAGGGGTTTACACTGCTATCTGCAGCGCTCTCTGCACGGCTTTGTGTGGCTGCGTGACGCCGCAGTGATATGGCGTACAGTTGGACCAAAGCACACTATTGTTTCCAGTGGAAAAAAATTGTCCTCCTTTTGCCATAATTTAACATTTTTTTCCTCTTGTCTGTCACTTCAATCTAGTTCACCTGAAGCGTCACTTCATGTTCCGGAACCACCTCTGCCTGGTGTTTGAGATGCTGTCGTACAACCTGTACGACCTGCTGAGGAACACCAACTTCCGGGGCGTGTCCCTGAACCTGACGCGCAAGTTCGCCCAGCAGATGTGCACGGCGCTGCTGTTCCTGGCCACGCCCGAGCTCAGCATCATCCACTGTGACCTGAAGCCCGAGAACATCCTGCTGTGCAACCCCAAGCGCAGCGCCATCAAGATCGTCGACTTCGGCAGCTCCTGTCAGCTGGGCCAGAGGGTGCGCCGCTCCCATTCGCCGCCCGACTCTCCAGTCACACGGACATTCTCGCCATTCAATTCAATTCAATAATACTTTATTGGCATGACTGTATTAGTTACAATGTCGCCAAAGCAGGTAGCAGTGAAATAGAGTCGTTAAAATAAATTAAAATGGAACAAGCCAGTAGATATGGTTATAATAAAGAAAAAAAAAATTTGAGTAATAACAACAAGTATTTAGTATTTTAGTTACTGGCTCTCCCCATGGCGAATATAGTCAGCGAGTGTTCCTTCCACCAGTACCTGTGTGCCTGCGTTACTGCAGCCCTAAATGTCCTGAGAGTTAACTGTCCAGCTGGATGAGCCCTTTTTACTGATTCCTTCCACCAGCACAGGGAATCAGTAAAAAGGGCTCATCCAGCTGGGCAGTTAACTCTCAGGACATTTAGTGCTGCAGTAACGCAGCCACACAGGTACTGATGTTTTACACGAGGGTATAAATCCCTACAGAGGTGAACACGGCTGTAGTTGCTCTGAGGATGATGGCGGATTACGTCCAGACGCCAGCGAAGACACAGCCGTGCGTAACGTTGCCGTTTTCCTATGTTCCAGATATACCAGTACATCCAGAGTCGATTCTACCGCTCGCCTGAAGTCCTGCTGGGAATGCCTTATGACCTGGCCATAGACATGTGGTCCCTGGGCTGTATTCTGGTGGAGATGCACACTGGAGAGCCTCTCTTCAGCGGAGCCAATGAGGTAAAGCCGCTCAGTGGGCACACATCCAGGCCGTTTCAATGGCATTTCAAATAATGACACTAATATTTGTAATTGTTGAACAAATTTAAGTGGTCTGCATTGAAACGTTGCCAGTTCCAGACTGAATTCGCATTTCGCAGTAATCGCAGGTTAGCATTATTTCATAGCTTCTGTTTCAGAAACGTGTGAGTGCCGTGCTGTTAAAATGTGCGAGTCTTTTCAGTGTAGTGTGTGTGTAGCAGATGTCCACGCTGGTGTGTAGTGTAATCTCAGCTCCGCACACAATGTTCCTGAAGGATAACCCATACTTTCACCTCCTCCACAGAGATCTCATTTTTCCCTGGCTACAGGCAAATGTGAAAATTGTGCTCAGGGCATGTCCCTTATCAGACGTGTCAGTAATCAGTTTTCATCAGTTGACAATCTTGGACACCACAATGAAGTTACAAACTTGCCAATGAATTGTCAATCATTTCTAATATATTTTTTTAATCAGTTTTCCTGAGGACATATTATAATGTAATTGATGTAAGAAGACGTTTTTACACTGGTACTGAAAAGAAACCAGAAAATAACGGTCATGTGAAGAGATGCACAGAATGTTATTGTTCAAATGGCTTAATAATATAATTTTGTTTATAAAAATGTGTAATGTGAAAACAGCACAGTAGAGGGTGCTGTTTTGTTACATGTGAACATATTTTGTACATAAATGCTTGAAATGTTCACATTTATTTATTTATTTGCAGACAATATGTCTAGTATCAATGAGTTCATGCTACCAGGAACCAGATGCAACTTCATAACCCTTTAGGAAAATTATCTAATTGGATACGACTGGAGTGTGTGTTTAAAATCAGTACGGGATTTTCAGTAACTTTTGCCTAATACACTTGAACGGTATAACTTTGGCAGCTTTTTCAACGTGACATTTTAAATGAACGTGGTTATTTGTGTTTGTTTTCAGGTGGATCAAATGAATAAAATAGTTGAAGTTCTGGGTATTCCTCCTAATCACATAATGGACCTGGCGCCCAAAGCTAGGAAATTCTTTGAGAGATTGTCAGATGGCACATGGGGTGTTAAGAAGACCAAAGATGGCAAAAGGGTAAGCATTATTAAAATGTGTTGTGGGAGGTATTGTAAGAGGGGAGCGGCTCGTTCAGCCTTGTGGGAGTAGTTTTATATGTATTAGTTATTTGTAAGGCCTTTTGGTGCACGATGCAGGGTCTGAATGAATGCATCTGTAATACGGCAGGCAGGGGAGGGGCTCGTTCGGTATTGTGTGGGTAGTTTTTACGGCGGTTCAATACTGTGGGGATTGTTCTGTAGTTTAGGTTCCCATGAGCACAGGATGCGCAGTCTTGTCGTGCTGCTGACACAGTCTCCGTTGTGCCCTGTTGCAGTATAAACCACCGGCCTCCCGTAAGCTCCACAGCGTCCTGGGGGTGGAGGCCGGGGGCCCGGGGGGGCGCCGGGCCGGGGAGTCCGGCCACGCCGTAGCAGACTACTTGAAATTCAAGGACCTCATCTTAAGAATGCTGGACTACGACCCCAAGGGCCGCATTCAGCCCTATTACGCCCTGCAGCACAGCTTCTTCAAGAAGACGACCGACGAGGGGACCAACACGAGCAGCAGCGTGTCCACCAGCCCCGCGCTGGAGCAGTCGCAGTCTTCAGGAACCACGTCCAGCACGTCCTCCAGCTCCGGTACTTTCCTCATTGCCTTTATTGCCGTCCGCGTGCCCGTCCGACCGTCCTCCGTAGAACACGGGGGCACGGTCTCCTCCAAAGCGCTAACCGCCAGCTTTTCACTTAGTGTTGGAGTGCTCTTCCAGGGTCAGCTTGATTAGGTCAACCGCAGGACTCCTTCCTCAGGCCAACCATCGCCAAGTGGCCAGTCACAATCTGCACTGGCGGGCTTCATTAGTAAACCGGGGTGAAACGCAGTGGTTTAGCAGGACGAGCTTCCTGTGCCTTGCTTGTCCAGTTTTGGTCAGCCATGCTGACGCAGTATAATCGACTGAATCAGACTCTGTTCCGATTCAGTCGATTATACTGTATTTTAATTCCCGCCCCATTTGGTAATTGGTCCTGTTTTATAAAATGGAGGCGATGTTCATGGTGGTGATTTCTCTCTCGCCCTTTGCGTTTGGGTTGAGCTCGCTGCCGGGACTGTGTGTTGAACTCTGGGTAAATGAGCCGTTGTCCGTCTTCTCGCAGGAGGTTCTTCTGGAATGAGCACCGGCGGCCGGGCGCGGTCCGACCCGACGCATCAGCACCGACACAGCGTGGGGCACTTCAGCGCGGCGGTGCCAGCCATAGACTGTGAGAACCTCTGCCCACAGGTGAGCCCCGCCCTGCTGTGGATATCGTCACAGTGTTTATCACCAGTGTCATAGTGTATTGTGTGGAGTCTGTCAGGGATGAAGTTCTCTCGATTTATGCCATTCAGACTCAAGAGTTTAGCAGAAATACTGTCGCTGGGGTTTTATTATTGTGACGTAGGAAAGGTGGGGGCTTTTGGTGAAGTCTCTGTGTACTGTAGGGGAAATGAGCCGGGGTCACGTCGATCTGTGTCTGATCCGTCCCGCTGTTTTGTCGTTGGGAAACGCAGGCGAGACAGCCGTACCCTCCGCCCGTGGTGTGGCCCGGCGGAGTGGGATCGGAGCCGGTCACCGTGGAGACCCACCCGGTGCAGGAGACCACCTTCCACGTGCCTCCGCAGCAGCCCAAGGCATTGCACCCCCACCACCACCACCTCCACCACCCGCACGGGCCAGGCCTGGCCATGCGGCCCCGCCCGCGCCTCTACAACTCCCCCACGAGCAGCGCCTCCACCCAGGACTCCATGGAGGTGGTGCACGGACACCTGTCCATGACCTCCCTGTCTTCCTCCGCCTCCTCGTCCTCCACGTCGTCCTCTTCCACCGGGAACCAAGGCAACCAGGCCTACCAGAGCCGCCCCGTGGGCGCCGGCGCCTTGGACTTGGGCCGGAACGGCGGCGTGGGCATGGGGCTCGGCGCCTTCACCAACCCCCGCCAAGAGACTGGCGCGGCGGGGCACCAGGCGTTCCCGCTGGCCGCCAACGCGGGGACGGCCCACTACATCACGGAGGCTCATCTGAGCATGAGGCAGGGCATGGACAGGGAGGAGTCTCCCATGACTGGAGTCTGTGTGCAGCAGGGCTCGGTCGCCAGCTCGTGACTAAGCTGACAATGCGTTTGTTGTTTTGCCCCGACCCGCCCTCCTCCCCCCTACCCCCCACCCACCCCCCCGTGTGTATTTTTCAAGGTGGTGTTTTTCAAAGAGAAGTGCATAGAGATCAAATGCTGCTTACTTCAGAAGGGAGATATCACTGAGCCGCTACTATGTTACAGAGCCCTTTCCTCATTCGTTTGCCATCCTTCTTTTCCTCCCTTATTTTGTCAATAATAAGCAGAATAAGTAGACCTGCTGAGTGCGTAGATCGGAAACGGACCGCGACACCCATCATCCCATTTCACACACTGTCAGTCGTAACGCGCCGGAGTGGGAGCTATCTTATTAGCGGCGAGCGTCCTGCGTCGGTCGCGCCTGCGGGTTAGACGGAGGTTGCCGGAGGTTGCCGGAAGCCGTTCTGCCGATTCGCCGTCGGTCGTAAAACGCTGTTACGCCCTCACGGTTCGACTGGTTAAGTTCACGTTACGTCGCGGTCGCGCCCGGTCGTCGATTCACGCGGTTTCGTTTCCGCAAACTAGCTTGTCTTTGGTAGAAGCCGTAGCGTGACGAGGAGGAAGCGCTCGCAGCGGTGTGTCGCGATGGCGGCATGTGGGTTTGGTGCGGCTCTTTACAGGGGGGCGGAGCCGGGGCGCGTGGGGGGGGCGGAGCCGGACCCCCCTCGCGCCGGCCCCAGCTGACGGCAGCGTGGCGGCGGGAGAGGGAGAGCGGACGCGGCGCTCTCCGGACGCAGGGCATCCTGGGACTCTACGGGCCCGTACCGAGGAGATGCGCTGAAGAACAACCGCCGGGGTCTGTTCTGGCCCACGCTAGGGATGTCAGGCAGTGGCTGTCTATTCAGATAACCCTTTGGCCTTATGAGTATTGGATTCTGAATGGAAAAAACTGGACATTTATTATTTGAATAATTGTTCAAAAAAGAAAGAAGCTTTCCTCTATTTTTATCTTTACACTGCCCTTAATTCTTTACTGAGAGAAGGAAATTACCGGGGGGGAAAAAAGGTATTTGAGAGTGGTGATTTAAGAGGCCTTTCTTTAAAGATTTATCACTTTTTTTGTGGACCCTGCGATCGCGGGGGTCTTGTAAGTTCACACGCGTGTCCTAAACATGACGGCTTAAGTACCCGGAAGGTCACAGGAGTAGAGCGGCGCGATAGATGGAGTCTACGACTGTGTTCCATCCTGCTTCTAACATGCTTATTTCTCTTTGCTTACTTCCCTTCAGCATGTAGTTTCCCCCCAACAGAGCGTCTGCACAAATGTCCTCTGTTCATTTTGAACATTAAAAAAATGCAGAATTTTTATGTGACTGCTTTTATCCCTCACAATTATGCTGTGAATTTTACAACAAAATTGTTTTTCCCTTTGGGTAATTTATTGTACCAAAGCTGTTCTTTTATAGCACATAGATGTCTGTAACCAATAATGTAGCAGTTCTGCACTTTGACACAAGGTTTATGAAAATGGTGTTATTTTCCCCGTCACCCTTCAAAATGTCAGTATAAGATGGCTGTATCTATTGCTTTAGCAGAAGCCCAAACTGTTGAACATACATTTACCATTAGCTGTATCCTGGACATAATTGGTTGAATCATTTTTCCCCCCAAAAAACCAAAAATGGTCAATTTGTAGAATATTTTTTTTATAGACAGTTGGAGGGAACTGGCTGTTACTCCGCAGGCTTTGGAATTCCATAATGATGGCTGACTATTCCAGGCAGGAAGAACAACGCTGTAAATGAAATGCTGTGGTTTTACCAAGCCATTTTAAAATCGCTTCTCAAATAAACTTTCAGGCAGCGTAAATCTTATGATCCAGACACTGTTAAAATAATGAATGGCTATATGCACAAAAAAAGGCTTGTTCAGATCCACTTTGATGGAAGCCCATTTATCCTGAGCGAGACTAGTGGTGACGAGCTCTGCATGCTGCATTCCCACAGGTGAAATTAGAGGAATTTGAAACAGCCCAGTCTTCAAGTCTCGCGTACTGTTAAATACATAATTGATCATTTGCATCATTATAGCTGGAGAAGCCACTGTCGTCCTGATTTTTTTTTTTTTTTACATTTCGCAAACTCAACTTCCATCTTAGAACATTTTCACAAATTAGGAAATCGTAGGTTCTGAAGACTGCCCTCCAAACAATCGAAAAACTAGCATTTAAACCGCAAAGCCGAATAAAAGCATCGGAACAAAAGATTTTCCTAGCCTATTGAAGTGTAAATATGAGCTTGGTCATTCCACTCGGACCATGCTCCTCAGAGATGACCTATCCAAGAGGTTTAGGAGCGTCAAATTTTATAACCGAATTCAAAACCTCCCCCGTCCCTCCCAGTGACCGATTGTTATGTTTTAGCATACTACTCTCACTAAAAAAAAGTAGTTTGATTGTTAGTCCTCGGATCTAGTTTGTGAATGGTGCCACAGACTTGCTTAAAGCCACACCTACTTACTGCAGGGGGCGAATATTGCATGATGTGCTCACCCACAAACACGACACTGTTAGGCTGCCATTTAATGGGAAATGTATCAACAATTCACCATGGTTTTTGTGAGTAGTCGGATCATTTTTCATAGTTGAGAAATTTAAAAAGTACTGTAATAATAGTTTTGTGCTTCATACTACAATATTACAATTTTAAAAAGTAACGGGAAAAAAAATGACAGCTGGAGGGATTTATTAACCATACTGAGCAACCTCTTAAGGAGAAAGCTATACTCGGTCCGGCTCTTCAAGTATTAAGGTTTCACCCCCGCCTTCCTTCCCACGCACGCACACACACACACACACACACACGCACGCAAACGCATACACACACGCACACACACACACACGAGATTTTAATAGTAAAAATAGAATTTATGTACCTATTTATATATATATATTTTTAATAAAGGAAGTTAAGAACTCACCACATTTCTCCTGCTGGTATTTTGATTGCGTTAATGTCAGTGTGGGTGCTATTCAGTGGAAGGAATTCTGTGATTTTAGTTTATGGGGAAACGTTGCTTCCAGGCAAGTTGACAACGGCTGTACAATGTTCAAATGTCACGTTTTTGAAATCCGGAAACACTAGACCTCCGTACCTTAAAAGTACTTCAGACAGGGTATTGTGTGTGCATGTTTCTCAATGAACCTGTAAGCCTTTTTTTTCTGTTGTTGTTGTTTATAAAAAAACTTAGTGCAAGCTTCAAATGTGGGGCCATTTTTATGTCAGGTCATCGTACACTTATTTGGTGCACACAACCATCTAGACTGTATAGTCTGTGCTTTGTCAACTTCTTTGGCCATACAGTATAAAAGAAATGTCAAACAAACTCCTCACTCTTCATTTAAAAAAAAAAAAAAAAAAAGAAAAAGAAAAAAAAAAAACTACTCTTTGGATTATTTTTTTCTTTCCGATATACTTTGTCCCCTGGTCCAGTTTTGAATGATTGACTACACAGCTTGGTTACAGGACGTCTGACCTGCACTGTAAAAGCCGAACAGCATGGTAAAAGGAGAACTACCTGTGTCCACAGATCATAAGATCTAGTCAAAACTTTTCTGTGTATATGATAATGCCCTTTGTATTATATTCAAGCGGTCTTATGTATGATATATAAAAAAGAAGTTAATTAACTTGTTTTGAGCCTTTCCTGTGTTGTTGTCTCTTTCTCTCTAACTGCTACAATGGGTTTGGACAAAAAAGGCCCATGAAATCGTAATAGATCTGTTCAGTGTAAACGGAACATCAAGCAGGGTAAGATGGCATAGGCCAGTATATTTTTGCCCAACTGTACTTTTTATGCAGCGAAATAAAGCATTTTACTATTTTAACTTTGTACGTCGGAGCATTATAAGAACCTGTTAAAGCTGGCACTGAAATGTGATAAATTGTGTGGAATGTACTCTTGAGCGAGGTATCTTGCTCACTCGGCGAGTGGGTGTGTGGGGGAGATCGGCAGAATATTGGAATCTTGCAAGTCTCAAAATCTTCAGACTTGCCAACTACACCCCCTACACACTTTGCCTCACAATTAGACGTCCATTGTTCTGTCAGGGAAGCTCTCAATCTATTTGGGGTGCGTTTGCCGATAACGATCAATCTTAGGGTTAAGTGCGATTTCAACGAGCGATTCTATGATGGTTCTTTAATTTGTAACATGCGTTTCCCAAAACAGTTCTTAAAGCGTGAACACGCAGTCACCTCTTAAATGCTACTTAACCAGTAGTGTAAAATCTGGGTTCAGAAAGTAAAAAGTCCTCCCCAGTATTTAGTTCCAATCACCTGGATTTGCTAATTTGCACAATTCTTCAGCCAGGAGGTGGAACTAATTGGTGAAATCAGCTGACTGAGTTCATGGGTGGAAGAAACACATAGCAGTACTTTTCCTTTCTGATCCCTGGATCTGTACTTCTGTCTGTGGTGCTGCTGATACGGGAGGAGGAGGGGCAATAGATTGGGAGACGTGAACCCCACTGTATTGCCCATGGCCGGTTAGGCACGTCAAAGTTTCTTTTGAAATAAAATGTTTTTCCCACTGATTTTACTTGTCTCAAACTTATTTATTTATAGGGCTATTTAAGGAATGGCTTGTATGGGTAATTTCCAAATATATAGAAATAAGTAAATTAAAAATAAATAAACGTAAATATTGTTGCATCTAACATCACTATATAAAAATTTTTTTTTTTTAAAACAATCAGTGGTTATGGTAACCGTAAAATGAAATGAACGCTTACACGACAAATCAAGTAGCCTTAAGTATGTGATTTATGGGCTTCTAAAACGCACTTAACAGTCTAAGACTGGTCTGGAGTAATCGTTAATCTACGAGCGTTTCAAAGAGCGTCTTAAGTTAAGATGCTTTCGGGAAACGCACCCAAAGTTCAAGAAGCTTCTTATGAAGCTTACGAAGGGTTTTACGACGTCTTAGCCTTAAGATGCTTTTGGGAAACGCACCCCTGATCCGTTCACCTGCAAGGACTCTCCAGCCTCTCTTAATATTTTATCTTTTGCAATAAATCCTTTTTTTTTAAGCTAGCACAAACTAGCAGCTGTCTCTTGGTATTACTTAGTATCGGTCTTTAAATTGAAATTTTCTAATCCCAGTGATTCTGTAAAGTACTGTAGAACTCCCCAGAGCTTTCAAAAGCCGTGCGCTAGTGCAATACATTAAAAAAAGCTGTGTCCTAAAGTTGGTTTTGAACCAATGAGGGGCTGAAGATGCACAAAAGCACACCAGTGGCCCGTTGTTGCATTTCATCAAGTTTCCCTTTTCCCTGAAGTACAAAAATGCAAATACACTGAAATGCATCTTCACTTGAAATTGTTGTCCCACGACTGAAGTGGGGTTGACAATCTACATATTGGAGTACATTTAAAGAGATATCACTTAACTAGGCTATAAAATGCAGTGCTTGAATAGGGTGAGAAATGAGTGTGAAAGCCCATTAGCCAAATGTTCTGTTTCAGCCTTTTTAAGAGCAGCGGCAGCGGCCTGCCTTTAGATCTGTAGGGTTGAGGGAGAAATAATGCAATGCCAAACAGAACCAGCAGATGGCAACAGCGTGGAACAATGTTCTCAAGTTGCACCATCAACCAGAAGCAGCTAAGGGCTTTACATTTTTTGCCAAAGAGAGATGCTTTCAGTTGTAACGTTTGTATATGTATATCTAAGGCAGTAAGGACCTCTAGTGTAAATTCATGGTAAACACGTGAATTGTGTGTATTGGATCTTTTATGCACCGTGTCCAAATGATGTGCATTCAGATGTATAATGTCATTGAAGTGGAGGTGTAATTTGACTTAGGTATCTATTACACAATAAGAAAGCTATTTTAGTTTTTTTTTTAATGACATTTATAGGGCATTTATATATTTATGTTTTAAAAGTTTCACTCTGTCATCATATACTATGTGATATACTGTTAGTACACCAGAATGCGCTCCAATGCAATATCTGTTGTGACTATTAGATAGTTACAGGTGTTTCTTTTAAATGTAGATTTGCATTGATACCCAGTTATTCGGATTTCAAGTGGAAAAAAAAGTCTGCATTCCACCAGTGTAAGAGCATCGTTTTCATGCTGGAATTGAAATCCAATATTCAACACTACCTCCAATAGTGTCCTCAGCCAACCTGAGTGTATTTCTTAAAGCCTATTGCCTGCCGTCAGTGTTGTATTAACTACTGCCCTGAATAACAGTATGAAGCCTATCATAAAACTCTTTTATAGGTTTTATAGTAAGTATCCGGACAGCTGCTGCTTATCTGCATCCTCAGTTATGAACAGAGCGAGTCAAACAAATGTGTTTAAACATATCAATTTATTGAAAAAGTTGGCACTCTAATCTTAATTGTTTTCTGTACAGTTATTGTGCTTTTATGTAAAGCATGCTCTCATTCTGCTCGTGCTCAGACAAACTGAAATTAACCGCTGCCGACTCGCGTAAAAATCTTTATCTCGCATCCCACGCCAGAGTTTACATGTAGTTCACTTTCATCCACCAACAAAACGATCCGTGTGCGTAATAATAATCTATTTTACTTTATAGGGGATATAATTCAAACGAGGCATAATGTTAATCAAGGTCATTTTAAAAACAAAACAAGATGACGGAGCATCCAGGCTGTATTTGGGTAAAGACTTTTGTACAATGTGCATCGCTCTTGATTCCGAAGGCTCAAACAGGAACTGAACACAATGTTCAATAAATAGTGAACCAGGAAAAAATCTGAAAAGAGACTGGAACGAATCCAAATTACAGCTATACAGTTCTATGGGTTGTGAGAAGAGTTGGTAATCTTGTTTGCATGGTGCTGTCAAAGGCTTTGGAATAATTACATCAAAGAATGATACACAGCTTAAAATCTCGAAAATAACATAATTATGGCACTGAAATTCATAGTGAAACTCCTCTCACGTTGTTACATGTGTATCTTCGTCTCAGGAAATGTGAAGTATTTTCCAGGTCCATAGGATATTTTCCTTGTGCTGTGAAGCAAAAATGCTTGCAGAAGTATTACATGAAGCGTTAGTGTTGATGTCAAAGTAATACAGTATTTCTCACATGAGAATAAGACTAATAAAACAAACATCAAGAAAAGGAAAAAAAAAAATTGATAGACTATTTACAGGGCATTACATGATAACTCACGTAATAAACTGCATGTCATTGTTTTGGCTTTTTTTCCTTTGGCTCAATTCTGTCTACTTAGGGGAAGCATAGACATAGGTACATCTGAATAATCTATCAGTTGTGTCTTACATGTCTGAATAGAATGCTGCTTGAGTTTAACATAGCAATAATGATATGAAAATGATGCATGTTGAAATCACTGGCATAATGGTGTCTGCAAATATATAATAGAATTTTTACTTTTATTATTATTATAAACCAAGCTAGCCTGGAAATTGTTCTTAATCCAATACTGATTGATTTCCATTTAAAACTCATTTAATGATAACCAGTTCACCCATATTGACCAGTTCGGGGAATGCACACACGCACATGTGGAGCGCTATTAGAGCGTAAAACCATAATTGTGATTGCCAGTTATGTGTATCTCCTTACATGTCCTCTGAAAGTTCCAGATCTACGGTGATTCCAGGATAGCGCTCCTGGAATGAATTACAAGCTTCCAGTGAATTCCTAACTACAAATTACGACTCAGTTTCCAGAGTTCAAGCAGGGAAAGAGCTCATTTGAAAACTCATTAAATGAATGGCGTCTCCTCCATATTGCTCTGTTATCTCCGTTTTACTCCCCACAGGGGAGGCTAATGTGAGACAAAATGATCTTCACTGGAAAACAGAGAGATTAAAAGAAACTAAATTTCCGGCAAACCCGATAACCCAAACAATACCGAATGAAACTTCTACCAGTGGAGAACAGGGCATACCCTGAACCCCCTTACCAAAAAATACTATGTATGCTGTTATAGTGAGTATAAATTTGACAACAAAAATATATGTTACAGCAAGGTTTAATACATAGAAAATAAATTCCCTGCAAAATGGAGAAATCCATCTTAAATAAAACAGTGGGAATACTGAATGAGCTTTAAAAACATGAACTAATCTCTTCAATGTTAGCTATGATTAAATTGCATTAATTTCCATAAGCTCCAGCTCGAATTTACTGTGTATATACTGAATGGCTGTCTCACTTTCATGCATAACCATATGTTCAGTACTTGTGTACTAATTATGTACTTTGGGCTAAATTGGCAGCGTTTTAAGTATAGCCTACTAAGTGCACTAAAGTTGTTCAAAAGCAGAAGTTAAGTTGTACTTAAGTGTACTTAAAGTGCAGTCTGTATGTTAATATGGGACTATTTTTAGTGTACTTAAGTATATTTAAGTGCACTAACAAAAAAGTATGGCTGCCTCCCAATCCAGTTTTTGCTCCACCCTGGTAAACTTCACTTGCAAACTTCACTTGGGGGAATCCCTTTTGAGACCAGGATGTACCCTCGGTCTCCATTTTAAGTGTGAGTCCAATCCGTTAGAAATCCAAGTGAAGTTTGTGACATAGCCCCTCCACCCTCAACTTTTCTTAAGGGAACGAGTCTGCAAAAGAGCTCACTCGGCAAGGTCATATTACCCACAATTCACATCGAACGTCCTGTTCAGTGATAATCACGTTAATGTTTATCGCGGTATTACACATTAAAAGCACATACAGAATGGAAAAGACGGTGTATAGGCTAATAAATACAGGTTAATCAAGTAGTAGTTTGCTATTTTGTATCTCATAGTTTAGCCAATTGCTTGCAGCAACAGAGTAGCGTACTGTGGAGGGATGTAGCTACTACCAGGTTCTCTGTAGCTTAATCTTGCTTTTAAACGGATTATTAATCTAGGCTACTGTCTCTCAATATTTTTCCGTAGCCTATAATTTGCCAGATAGCCTAACAATCAAACAATTAAATTTCTCAATAACCAAGACGAATAGGTAAATAAACTTGTGCAGCATTTTTACTATATCTACATTTGTGCTGACACAAAATGCGTTAATAGCCTATGTCATGCGAAGTGATCAATGAACAAAACATATTTGGGTAAATTCGTTTTTCTAGCTTGAAAGCATGCATTGCCCTCAACGCTGGTTCCAGCAATTTAAGAGGTTTTCCTCTTTAAACGTAGCCTATGCTTTCTAATGTTTAAATCGTTTAGACTAAATCGAGTGCCGTCTTAAATTAATGAAATTCTTTAACGTGATACGTGATGAGGAGAAACGCAATGCGTGCAATTCAGAGAAAACGTTGTGTATTTTTGCCAGTTAATTATTCAGAATTATTGCCACCCTTATTAAACAATCTCACGTTGGTTATCTCTTTGTCATTGTCATTTGTTAATCATTAGCCTATAGGCTAGCTACATAATTGATTAGGCTATTCAAGGAATTTGTTTGATTGACATAAGCAAGCAAAATAAACGGAAACAGGTTGAAAATATGTTCGGTTTAAATGCTACGCAAATTTATGACACAAATAAATATGCTAGCTCACACAACTTGCTGTATTTATTGATATTTGTTATTCAGTAAATCAACTGCTTGACTGATAATTAGTGTAAACAGGTTGAGAGTTTAATCCGTTTAAAGGTAGCCTAGGCTACGGTGACAGACATGATCCGAGATCCCACGATACACCACTGTGCAGCAGCATAACTTCCGAGTATAGATAGATGGGGTGAAGTGCGTCTCAATTCAAATAACCCGCTCGCCCTCGCTCCCTCCCACTCGCTAAACGCAAGTGTATACTCCTGTTTTTTTGGTATGTGCGTCACATCCTCCCAAGTGAAGTTTGCAAGTGAAGTTTACGAGGGTGGAGCAAAAACTGGATTGGGACCTATGATTTGTTGGTATTTGAATTTCAGTACAATTTAATTATGTCACCAGTGTGTTTGAAACTAAAACTTTAAAAGTATTAAGGTGTGTTTGAGACTAATTGAAGTACACTTTTTAAAAGTACATCTTAAACATACTTCAGACTAAGTACAAAAAGGAAAAGTATACTTGTAATAACCTTTCTATACTTAAACTATATTTTTATAACACTAAAGTATACTACTTTTTCACCTGGGTTGTATCTTGTGCCCGTAAGTTAGTTGAGTGTCTTATAATGAGATACCTTATCTCAAACATTATCCAATGCTGTAAAGAAAGAAAAATTATTTTGACCAATAAATGCAGTGGTTGCTATGTAATCACATATTGCGATCTGTTGAGATAGGCATAGGATATCCTTGTTTGCAAATTATAGAGGAATGTTAGACATACATTTAATACATTGTAGCATAGATGTAAATATTAAGGATTTAAAGAAGCATCTGTCTTTGAGCTGTGAATAAGGACAACATTATTCACATCTTTAACATTATTCAAAAATGTATAAAACATGTTCTGCTGCTATGGTGTCACTTTGCGCTATTAGCTAATTAGATACCCAGCCCCTTTTGTGTATACTACATTAAAAATATAATGGAATAAAAACAAATAACACCATCTCTCTTTGATCATTACCCCCAGGGATGCCAAGTAGTGCAATGAATAAATTGAAAAAAAACAAAAAAAACACAGGAACATAACTAAACAACTGAGAAAGTTGCACATTAAAAGAATGTATTGATTGTCTCTCATTGTAGCTTTACAAAAAGTGACTGGATGTGTAGAAACCTAATTGCAGTGTTTTACATTTTTAGCTTATTACACCGACACACACATAGGCTACTGGTTTTGCCACTATATGCTAGTTTTGTTACATTTCACCCAAAATCTGTGGAATTTTCACAGGATACTTGAGTCTGAAATAGATTATCACTGATACTCATTGTTACTTGTTCTGTTTTCCTTTGCCTGTGCGCTCCAAAGCTTGGGCCCAGTGAAACAGCCTAATCACTTAGAGACTTAAGGTGTACCTTCTGTTGGTCTTTAGCCAATGACCGATATGACAGGTGCCATTCGGCAGTCCTTTGGTGGCTTAAGAACAATGTGACTGCTCAGTCAGGTAGGACCATGTCTAATGGGTCTTAGCAATAGTTTGTGTCCGGGTGGTGATATAATCTATTGAGATTATTTCAGGCATGCCTCTTCCTGCCTCTGAATTGACCATATGTACTGTAACTCAAGAGTTTGTATGTTTCTTGGTGCCTGCCTTCATCTTAATTTATTAGTTTACATTCTGCTTAAGGAGGATGAAATGAAATAGACTTTTGCTGTGAAATCGCCGAGGAGAAAATGGTTTGCACTCGACCTCAGCGTCTTAGCTTTGCAGTGTGCAGTGCGCAGACAGCTTTGTCTGGTGCTGTTAAATTATTGAAACCCACATATCCACGCACAATGACGGAAAAACAGTTAAAGCTAAAAATAACCAAATACATAAATAAGTAAACAATGAAATAAATGCGAGACTCCACATTCACACAACACCTCCGGCTATTTGCAAACGAACTCACCTCTCTCCTCCCCACAGCGTCGCCCCTGAGAGGGACTTAAAAGGTACGGCGCAAAGCGTGCGCCCTTCACAGGGGTCAAGTAAACGCTAGAACGGTAGAAGCTGCGGCCTGGAACGAAGTCATTGGACACCTGAGGTGAAATGGGGCCCTGGTGCCCTGTTCACCTGGGCCTGAGTGCAGTACAAAGCATCGTGCACAGTTACACAAGAGTTAGACAAGATTATCCTCAGCCGTGCCAGCATTCAACACGGTGGACAATTCATGTCTTGCAAATTGATTGTATAATTATTTTTTTGCGGATATTATATAGAGCTACAGCAGGTTTTGGTACATGCTTATATTATTGTTAAAAACCATTATGAAGATAATCCTCAACAATACTTACAGTGAGGCAGACGCGCGGAGCTCACCCTTTTGTCGTATTGACTTGATATCAAACAACCTGACATTCTTTCACACGTCTGCCACAACTGCCATTGCTTAGGAACAAATACGTAAGTATGTACAAAAAATACAAAGGCAAATTCTCTGCAATATATATCTATATCACATATAGATTCAATCTTTTCATCAAAAAAACAGTAAAGTTGGGTCAATTGGTTTAAGAAAAAAAAAACGTTATCAAAGCATGCGATCGCCCCGGTTTTCGTGTCCAGCGAGCTTAAAGGGTTCGTTCAGAATTTTGGACATAATGTCTCAATTACGACTTACCCATGATGTAGTTGATTGATGGAAACCATTTTCAGATAATTCCATGCTGTCCCTTCTTTTGGACATACACACATTGCTAATGCTAGCGTAACTCGTAGGAAAGTAGTAGCATCCACTACCAAACGCACTTAAACACTCCAAGGTGCACCCAAAGCAAATAAAATACGACGACAGTCTATCGGGGTTATTTTCAGTGATTATACCATCATTTTTCAAGTCAAACTATCGTTGAATCCTTTACTTTGTGCTCACCTAAATTCTCCGTGGAAGTACGCCGTTAGTTTAGTAGCTAGGTAACGTAAAGTAGCCTATTAGCTCTGCTGGCCAAAAACAATATTGCGCGTGTGAAAGAATCAGACTCGTAGTATTGTTAGCTAACGTTCAGGTAAGATGGTATTTCGGTGTGTATTTCAAGGTTGTTCAAATCATGCAAAAAAAAAATGGGCACCACAAAGTTTTCACCGATTTCCAGTGGAAGATCAACAAAGAAAACAGCTGTGGCTTCTTGCTGCTCGCATGGGTGTCACCAATTGAGACTCTAAAAAAGTTTGTAATGACCATTTCACGGAGGATGACAAAGGACAGCCGGGACACCCTCTACTGAAGGAGACTGCTGTGCCATCACCTGTTTTTCTTCATGCACCGAAAACAACTGACGAGCAGGTAACTAATAAATGATTGCATGCGTGATCTATCTATTCAGCTAGCTAGCTAGCTAGTTGCCACGATTGGGAAGTCATGGAAGTGGTCAAACATTTCCTGCAAATTGGTAGCCAGTGTGCTTGCTTGTATATGCTGTGTTATTCTGTAGCATGTTTGTGTTTAGCTGACTTGTTGTCTACCAAATATGTAACTTTACGGCAAAACGGATTGTGTCAGCAACTGTGGAGTACAGCAGATAGCCTACAGGCAGATACCCTGGCTAATCTACAGCTAGCTGCACCGCCGTACTTCCACTGAGAATTCAGGTGAGCACAAAGTAAAGGATTCAACGATAGTTTGACTTGAAAAATGATGGTATAATCACTGAAAATAACCCCGATAGACTGTCGTCGTATTTTATTTGCTTTGGGTGCACTGTGGAGTGTTTAAGTGCGTTTGGTAGTGGATGCTACTAGTTTCCTACGAGTTGCGCTAGCATTAGCAATGTGTGTATGTCCAAAAGAAGGGACAGCATGGAATTATCTGAAAATGGTTTCCATCAATCAACTACATCATGGGTAAGTCGTAATTGAGACATTATGTCCAAAATTCTGAACTAACCCTTTAACTTCTCATTGAGCTGGGAGCTGTTGCATGGCAGGATCTGCTGTAGTCCCTGGGTCTGCACTGCTTCGACTCAATAATTTAACTTGAACACCACCCACTCCTGCACACCGGTCCATTGTAGTGAAGGGTGGATGACGGAGAAACCCCACTGCCCTGCCCACCCCCACTCTCAGCTAAGGTGAAGCTACTACAATTTGGACTCCACATTGGTGATGTCACCGTTCATCTCTGTCTGGTCCTCGGCGTTGTGGGAACCCCGGACGCCGGTGTCAGGCTGGAGTTTCACCACGTCGAGCATCGTGTGCTGATTGAGCTTGCTGGCCAGGGACCAGGAGAGGGGAAGCTGGGCGCACGCCGTCATTTCGGCCAGCTCCCGCGCACTGCAGGTGGGGGTGTTGGTCTCGTACACCTCGTGGAAGCTGTTGTAGTCCACCTCATAGAAGCCGTCCTCCAGCGTCAGCACTGGGGTGAAGCGGTATCCCCACTTGATCTCGCTCGTCACGTACGAGCTGCGGGCTTGACAGGTCATACCTGCAGGGAGAGGAAGGGAGGAGAACGAACATCGGAGTCGTCTCAAACGTGACATTTCGCTCAGTTTTGCACGGCGAAAATGGCAAAGATTGGTAAAAACGGACGTTACTTTGATGATGCCCCCACGATGCCACAGTACAATGATGATGCCTCAGGTGTGATTGATGCCTCAAGAAGCTTGTGTAATGTATTTCTATGTGACAGCCTAGACAACTTTATTAATTGCGGCTGACTTACGTACATTTGAGAAATGTCCTGTCGGAGTCTTAGAAACGACAGACATGTTCGAAATGTAAATTAGCCACACAGCAAAAATGTTGGTGTAAATTTAACTCAACTGGTGTACATATAGCACCCTAGGGTGTTAAATGTACACCACAATTTTTGCTGTGCAAGTAATAAAGTTGCCAAGCGGCAAGATATGCAGTTTTGCAGTTTCGTTTTCTTAAAAAATGAATAGGAGAAATATTGGGTAACAGTAAGATGCCCACCCTGGTATTACACTATTAACTTATTGTCCAAGGGCGGCACGGTGATGCAGTTGTTAGCACTGTCGCCTCACAGCAAGAAGATACCGAGTTCGAATCCCGGCTGAGGGCCTTTCTGTGGGGAGATTGCATGTTCTCTCCGTGTCTGCGTGGGTTTCCTCTGGGTACTCCGGTTTCCTCCCACAGTCCAAAGACATGCAGGTTAGGCTAATTGGAGACTCTAAATTGGCCATTGGCATGAGTGTGTGAGTGAATGAATGGTGTGTGTGCCCTGTGATGGATTGGCAGCCTGTCCATGGTGTATTCCTGCCTCTCGCCCAATGCATGCTGGGATAGGCTCCAGCACCCCCCGCGACCCTGGCCAGGAATAAGCGGGTTAGATAATGGATGGATGGACTTATTGTCCAGCAAATGTTTTAAATACATTTTCTATTGCCGATGTTGTGTATTGTGTTTGCTTCTTGTTGGGTAATGCCACGGTTGAGGAATTAGGTGACAAGATTGATCAGGTTTCATACCAAAGCCATCATCTGTTCATCTTGGGGGATATTTCAGACTAAAAATAAAATCAGCAGATGGCAATGCGTTATGCTCCGGGAATAATTTTGCACAAACTTCATTTGTGATATAAACACAAGGGAATAGTGAACAATAAAATGACAAGGAAAATAAAAAAAGAAAATAAGAATTTACTATAAATAAATTTAAAATAAAAAACAGTAACATTTTAATAATTAGGTATTTGCTAAATGAAAGATTCTTTAATTAGAATACATTTATGTATGTGGTTTATGTTATATGGATATTGTATACTATATGTAATGTTGCATGCAGATTATTGAATGAGGAACTCTACATTTATGAGAAAGTAACACACAGTATTACCACACTATATTTATGATAATTACTGTATATAGTAAGGCTGAATATAGAAAGAAAATTTTTTAAATTGAAGCCCAACCAAACAGCTTGGTGGAGCTTTGTTCTACAGAGTGGCCCCAGCTGCAGATAGTTGACCTTTGACTTTGCGCTAAAAGCCACATTTGTAGAAAAAAAACAGATAAATGTCACATCTGCATTAACAGCATGGTTAATTTTAGAGGATCACCCCAATCCTTGAGATAATCAGGTCCAAAAAGTAATTTTGATTATTATTTAACCATTAAACAATTCATTTAGGGATCCTAGTTAGGACAAATTATTTCTGGTTAATTTTGTCTCAGTTTTAGCACCTAAAATCTTAATATATAATGTATTACATAATAAATAAAAATGGCTATTGTAAATTTACATTTATTCATTGTAAATGTAAGACCACTCCTGCAGTTGCAGTGTATTGTATGTGCTTTGAAATGCAATGCTTTACTTGAAGACCATATAGTTTGACATTGCTTGAAACAAAAATGCACTTGCAATGTGTTGGTTATTCTCTGAAGCAAAAAAATATTAAAGGCACTTGTGAAAGGTAATACAAACCTGAATAATATCTCAAGCAAACCAAAGCCATTAGTAGCCTAATGTGGTCCTTGTTGAAGAATTCGGAAAATTCAATACCCATGAAAACTGGGTCAAAGGTTCAGAATGTCTGGTACATTTTCAGTTATATAATATGTTTTTAAAGAGAGGCTGATTGAAAGAGGACAAATTTGGCCATAAACTGAACACATAATACCAATCTGTTCAACCTATCTGGCAGGAAAAATTGCAAGCAGCTTCCATTTACTCAGCTGTAGTTCCAGTGAGAAACCCTCTCAGCTCTCATAAAATATTGAGCCAGGGGTCATTATGCTTAGAGTAACCTGCTTTCCCTGTGTGGAGAGAGAGAGAGAGTCGTGTGTCTGTCTAATGTACAGCAAGCACGCCAAGCTGTGTGTGTTTTCTAGTCAAGCTCACACCCTTTTTTTCCCCATGTTTTAAATTTTTCACATTTAAATCCAAATGCTGATGTCACGAACATCACAAATCGAAAGCCCAAGATAAACTGCAAAGCAATGTCTGAGTGGACCAAAAACTAATGTACATGTATGTTCGCAATTCAGTTAATTTATTAGCTTATTATAAAATTGTATTATATTATTAGCCCCCCCCCACACACACACACACACACCCTCCTGCAATATGTCATATAACTGCAATCCATTATTATCATTTCAGAATGGTGTGGTGATTATTCTGCCCTTACCATAAAAGTCATAAAGCAAAAAAACACAGCCACCATATGTTTTGAAGAATTTCCTTTTCTAAAATAAAGTCTATATATTGAACCATGCACACAACGTGCTTGACAGAAATGCAGAAATTAAATAAACACATTGATTCTGACTTTGATTTCAAAATCCAGTTATTTGCTGCTTTGAAACTGTGTTTCAAGCTTCAGTTTAACGCTTCACATATCTAAGCATTTGCCACTTTTGCACATCGGCGAAGCGCTCCTAGTCAGATTCATATAAATACTTGTTGAATTGCAGCAAACACAGACAAGAGTTGAAGCGTTGTCAATCTACATTGCAGCCCCTCCGCCAAAATTTCACTCAATTATTCTAATTCCTGCTGTTTTTGTAGCCATTCTCTGTTATGCTGGAGGGAATACTCAGCTTAGAAGGTCACTTTATAAAGTACATTGTGCTTGATAGAAAGTGAGTCACTCTCCCACGGTACCACCTTATCCTCTCATTTCTCCACTTCTATGCATTTTCTACTTAAGGGGGAATTCTACTTAAGGAGACATTAAAGAGACTATATACTCTGAGTAAATGCCTTGTTGCATTCTCTTTTCATGGTGAGCAATTTCTACTCTGCGCTGCGTCAAAATGATGGCCGTTTGTACTCTCACAGAAAAATTATTTTATACCTGAAACCAAATAAGACAGACGTGCTGGGTGAGATCTGTGTTTGCATGCTCATGTACAAAATAAGATGCATAAAATGCAATAATACTGATTGCTATGACAACTACAGCATTAAGAAATACATCAAATGTGTACAGTTAAATGCAAATGTATTGCAATTTTTGTTGTATTGGCTCTGTACTCCAGCACATTGGATTTGAAATAAAACAATGAATATAAGGTTGAAGTGCAGAATATGAGGATAAATGCAGGACTATGTATAAAATGGGCTTGTAATTCCCACATGAAATGGATACACAGATACCCTCAGATTAAAGTTTACAGTCTGCACTTTAACCTCATATTCACTGTTTTATTTCAAATCCAATGTGCTGGAGAACACAAATGGTGTCACTGTCCCAATACTGCAATAAATTGAACTGTATATCTCTTAATACTGTGTTTTTTAAAAATCATTTTATCTTCTTTTCATAAAACAGTAATCACACCAGGCACTCTTCTGTAAAAACAAAATGGCAGCTATTTCCCATAATCGATAGTGGGGAGGAAAGGTAGTGGCACTCTGCATCAAAAGACAAAGATGCATCTTCTAATTTTAAGACATGATTTCAAATTCCTTGGCCACACCAATACATTTGATGCATTTCAACCAAGAAGTATACAACTGTATTACAATCAAGTAAATATTTCCGAATGTGACATCAGCCCCAATGGATTCCATGAATATTGGCCTTTCTGGTTTAAATTTTACTTCAAGTTAATAAACCGATTATGACTACGACAACCTCAGAAAAGCCCCCTTTGCCTCTATGTACACTTACACATTGACTCATGACAGTGCTGCGATAATAGCTTATGGTTATATAAATACTGCTCTATTTAAACAATATCCGAAAGGCATACAGTAGCTATATCACTAAGTCTCCCACCTGAGCAGGTTCCAACAGTAATCTCAAAAATCCAATTGTTATCTCAAAAATACAAAATTGATGTTGCTTTTGGTGGTGGTGGTGGTGGTGATGATGATGATGATGGTGATATATAAAATAAAACATTCAAACTGACATTAGAGCAAGCTTTCATACAGATGTATGAAGAAGGTTCTGGATGCTTACATTTGTTTCCATTAATCATACATCTTTTTATACTTAAATGTCTACAAGGGCAAGGTTGCTTGACTTGTCACTGTGCTGTGGTAACATTAGGCTGAATGCTTACCTGTTGCCTCCACCATGCCTTCCAGAATGATCACAATCTCCAGCTCATCCTTGTCCATGCTGGCCTTGGAGATCTCCCAGAAAGGGCTATGCTGGTTGATCTCGTGGCAGATAATGAGCGGGGACACCAGGAAAAGGCGGTCGTCACCAGTGTCATAGCCCACGTTAATGTCCGTCTGGTTCAGGGGAATGAACTCCCCTTCCTTGGTCTGCTTGGACTTGATCAGCTTGACCCGGATGGAGGCCTCCACGATGTGCGAATTCCGCAGGTCCCCCACCCTGAACATCAGGCACAGCCGGCCGTCCCGCATGGAGATGACGGCATTGGTGGAGAACACCAGGGTCTCTGCCCGCTTCTTGGGTTGCGAGATCTTCACAAACATGCAGCCCACCATGAAGGCATTGACGATGGAGCCCAGCACTGACTGAATCAGGAGCAACAAGATGCCCTCGGGGCACTTGTCCGTGATCACTCTGTAGCCATACCCGATGGTCGTCTCTGTCTCTATAGAGAACAGGAATGCCGAGACAAAGTTGTGGAGGTTGTTGACACAAGGAGTCCACTCATTGTCTCCTAAGTGATCCAGGTCACCCCGCAGGTAGGCAATGAGCCACCACATGAACCCAAAGAACAGCCACGTGACCGTGTAAACCAGGATGAAGATGAAGAGGTTGAACCTCCACTTGAGGTCCACCAGCGTGGTGAATATATCTATGAAGTAACGGTAGGTCTCCCGCACGTTCCCGTGGTGCACGTTGCATTTCCCATCCTTGCGCACGTACCTCTGGGTCTTCCCCCTGGTCTGGCTACTGTCCACCAGCTGCTTGGGCAGACCCTCCCTGACTTGTTTGGGCAGCTTAGGCTGCCTGCTGGTAACTGAGCTCTCCACATCCTGCTCCATCAGGTCTTCTAGGGGGATCTGTGGCTGAGGAGAAAAGAGACACAATGGACAGGAATGTAAGCCTGTTGTGTGGTCAGTTGCATAAACAAGGCTGGTGGGTTTAGAAAAGTGGACTGTGATCAGGGAACTGGCCATCAGAAGCTGTTCTCCTTGATCTCTGTGCAACCTTTGACATCATAAGATCCTCATACCTCTGATTGTGGGATGTAGAATCATATGCCCAAAGGCCCTGTACACACATGCAGTGCCCACCAGAATTATTGGCAACGCTTGGACATATTAGCAACAATAGCCATCCCAGATTTATCAAAACAAAGCGAGAGAGAATATTAAACTGTTTCTCACTGTTTCAATGATCTACTGTGCATATTTTACTGGAAAACTCAACTAGGAAAATAACACATTTTTTAAATCTATGAATGAATATACACTGCCTGGCCAAAAAAAAAGGCGCACACTCTAATATTTTGTTGGACCACCTTTAGCTTTGATTACGGTGTGCATTCGTCGTGGCATTGTTTCGACAACCTTATGCAACGTCACAACATTTATTTCCGCCCAGAGTTGCATTCATTTTTGGCCGAGATCTTGTATTAACAACGGGAGAGTCGAACCACTCCATAAAGTCTTCTCCAGAACATCCCAAAGACTTTCAATGGGGTTAAGATCTGGACTCTGGTGGCCAATTCATGTGTGAAAATGATTCCTCATGCTCCCCGAACCACTCTTTCACAATTTGAGCCTGATGAATCTTGGCATTGTCGTCCTGGAATATGCCCATTGATGGGATAACCTGGTCATTCAGTACTTTCTGGTACTCAGCTGACTTAATTGTATTGCTGCATAACATTGCTGAGCCTAAACCTGACCAATTGAAGCAACCCCAAATCATAACACTGCCTCCAGAGGCTTGTACAGTGGACACTATGCATGACGGGTGCAACGGCGACTTTTTTGTGGCCGGGCAGTGTATTTTGCAATATGTTGAATTATACAAAAAACTATCCTGTAGTACCAAGTTAATGATTGGAATGCTAATGTACAGATTTTATGGATTAAGAGATTTCATATTTTGTCACCTAGTGACCTGGATGCCTGGGACATGGTTGTGAGTGGAGCTAAAATTAGTTAGTGTACAACAACATCACTGTAAGAAATTAATGGGGTCTTATTAAGTCACAGGCTAACATGAGTCGATTTAAGAATGACCGTGTTACTTCAGCATGTCATAAGTTACCAGTGGATCGCACAGTTTTAAGAGAGACCAACACTGAGTCAATGGTCATCGCTGGTGATTTACTCGAGAGCAAGGTGGATGAATTTTTTTATTTTTTATGTTGTATTTAAGTCTTCAACCTTTACGCACACTAAAAAGAAAAGAAGAACATCTGCGTACATCTAATAGAATGGTGTTAATTATATCTATTAAAGGCTTACAGATAAATTAGAGATGGATATAAATTCTGAATGAACATTTTCTGTATTTCCATCGAGACAAGACTGTCAGCAATGTGCCAAACTATCCAGTATTGTGGATAGTATTTTCCCGGAAGCTACAGAGAACAAACGTGGAGTGGCATTTCTTTAGGCCTCTTGTCACCTGTCAAAACATCCCAGAGACTGTAAGAGCTGGTGTATTGGTTGAGACGTGCCCTGTGTATGTGACAGCCTTTACACTGCGGCTAGCAGGACCCTCCCAGTACTTGGTCCACACAGAGTTATTCTGGCCACAGAGCATCTAGACTGGTGGAAAACGGTTTCAAAAAAATAGTTATTTGCCTTTATTATGGTTTTGGGGTGACCTTTGCCGTTGCCCTCTTTTTTGAGCTTGGCAGCTGGGAGATTCACTCACCTCCTGGGTTTGCGGAGGAGAGGATGAGCAAGAGCTGGAACTGTTGTTTGCCTTAGAACACTCTGAGAAGGAATCCTATAGCTGTCGAGCACCTCTCGGCTATCACAACAAATGCTATAGCTATGGTACTACATAATGCCTTATTTTTTTCTTATCATCATTTTCTAAAAAAATATATAGTGTTAGGAAGGTGAAAGAGTACACTTGAGATACCTATAGTGACTTGAATCAAGAACAAGTGTAGTTTGAACTGAAGGGGGTTCATGAACGAATGGAATAAATGAATGGAACTGATATCTTTATTTTCTTTGCTGGTCAGTTATGTGATTAGTCACAGGGTGCTTCTCGACCTCACTCCTATTTGAAGAACTGTAATTATATCAGAAACTCCAAATCTTTTCTTGATTTATCCATTAGATGATCTATGGAATCAGGAGAGTAAATATGTAGGTCTGAGTTTGAAGTGTACTTTAAGGGGAATTAATGAAGGGGAACTCTTCCACTTGGTGGTCATGGAGGGGCAGATAACCTAAGCCTTTGTTGCTCAAAAGGACAGAGGCATGACTGTTGTTCCCAAAAAATATTAGGAGTTGAGAGAGGCATACAATGCCTTTGCATGTGTCGAATTCAAATTTCACGTTTGACCTTTTGGGAAGGATGGCAGATGATTGCCACAGCTGTTTCCCAAGTCATTTGTTGTATCTTTAAAATCTCCTGTGTGACTTGCTGCATTTCTATGACAGGGTATTTCACAGGGGAGGTTATGGGGTGGTAGCATCTCTGATCTTATTACAGATATGGTCAAAGAACAATCCTGCCATCCTCAGTCTAGCAAGTCCATGTCTATATCTAGCCCTCTTTAGAATAGCATACCCATAAAGGTCCCATGCTACTGACAGTGCAGGCAGACCTCATTTCAAGCCTTTTCTCATTTCTTCAACCCTCCCATCTGCCTGAGTACGTTTAACATGCAGAGGATCTTTTTTTTAATCATTGACAATTATACTTTTCCTACGAGAAGACACTAAGGTACTTTTGGTGTTGAACGCCCATACACTATCCAAAGACATGAGCATCAAAACCTTTGGGCTACCTATGTGTCTCACAGGCCAGAAGTGGGCGTGAACATGTTAAAATTCCATACATATCTAAGAGCTGGAGTGGCGAGGGTGGCGGTCACTACGGACAAAGCAGGTTTGTGGAGTGAACAGCATAGG
This sequence comes from Synaphobranchus kaupii, assembly GCA_029718625.1. Taxonomy (NCBI): domain Eukaryota; kingdom Metazoa; phylum Chordata; class Actinopteri; order Anguilliformes; family Synaphobranchidae; genus Synaphobranchus; species Synaphobranchus kaupii. The sequence goes on from CM056378.1 coordinate 19,623,467, forward strand.
TCAACCTTGTAACATTGTAACTGTGAGTAAAAGTTAAGACCAAAAATAATTTCAATCCTGGTCAAAGTTCAGAAAAAAGTTTGACTGATTCTATACCAGTGTCTTATCAGGAAGAAGCACCCAGCGGCTATTGACCATGGCTTCCCAATTATTTAGTTTTCTTTAAAGAAGGGATCTAGCGTCCACAGACCAACACTGTGACCACGACCGAGGGAGTGCATTACTATCCCTGCCATAACGGTACCACCACTATTTCAAGGAAGACTTTTCCTAACCTCTACTACCAGCATCTGTTCAAGCAAATGAATACCAGCCAACATGAATAATACCCAACAGCTGTACCTGACTTTAGAATGTCAGACCTGGCAATAGCTATCAGATATGCTGAGGCAGATTGGCTAAATTTGGCTGAGCTGCATCTGTTTCAAAAGACTATAATCTTACTTGCCTATAGGACAGAATACTTAACGGGTAAAATTTCATGTCCAACGGGCCATAAGGAGATTCTGAATGGATCAGTATTTTTTTGAGGAGAAATTTTAATCTCGTAAATTGGCAATGCAACCCAATAAAAGAATTTATACATCAGCTACCGTCTGAAAATAGATTTGATTACCAAGGGATTTGTGGTTTTTGGCAGCTTTAGATATCTGCTCGAGAACAGCGAAGCATCTGCCATTTGTGTCCTTAAGACTGAAGAGGGAAATCAGATGCATTTTCCTGAATTCCCGACTTCACTTCCACAGTCCCCGGGGGGTTCGGCATCGGTCACAGGAATCCCCCTGAGTTCCTGAATGATGAAACAGGTTGCAGAGGAGCTGGTGCAACTGATGCCAGAACACCCCTCCGTGAAGGTAACACTGCTGATAAACGGACCTGTGCCTCTCCTACTGCAGCTGCACAAATATATAAATTAGAGACACGAGCAAGTCGATGAGACTGAATGTGATTATAGATTTTACCATTCACAAATGAAACTCTATTCATCCGTCAAACCGTGTATGAAAACCATCTGATGCAACCGATGTAGCCAAAATAATGAGGCCGGGAAGGTTGGCGATAGAATCACATGCTGAAGCACAGTGGTTCTTTTCAATTTAAAGTACAGAAATGGCCTCCAGGATATTAGAAATGAAAGTCCATGATAAAACCAAGGCCGGCACAAAATAAAGGCTCCATGGGTCGATTGCTGCGTGCCTTCAGTTTTTAGTCCGCAGCTGTGTATTAGCACCAGTTTCCAAAGTAGGCCTCCTTCCATATAGGCTATCATGAGAATTGGTGCGTATTAAGTTTAGGGAGGTCTTGACTGCTGCATGCAATTGGAGTTCCGTGTCAGCTGATCCCCAGAAAGTCTCCTGCTAGTTCACTGGGTGGAGTTGCTTTACGAGTGGGAGGCCACCCACCATGGCTGAGTGGGCGTGTTCGGCACTCCGCCAGGCGTCGCCGATTTGCAACAAAATAACAAAAGGAGAAAGTCGGCGAAGCGTGTGTGACTGACATCAATCGGCAACAAAAACAACAACTCACGGTAGCCTATGACTTTTTGAATTCGCAAGTAATTTACATTTGGTGTCTGATAGCCTAGAGCATAACAGCCAGCAGATAGTTGTTGATATTTATCACATTCACTGTCGGGTGTCAGTTCACTTTCTGTTAAGAAAGCAATGAGTGGTTCCAAATGAGCCATGCTGGCTTTTGGATCTTTTGTTATGCTTATGATGCACGCTGCCGATTAGGGCGCCTGTTTATACTCGATTCCTACTTGATACTCCCTCGCCCGCCACGTGATGCGGGAAAGCCCAACATGGTCAAATCGAAAACCCGGTCAGCAGCAGGTATACGAAGTATGCAACTTTAGTATCCTACAGGTGGCGTTTAAAGCACTTATCTTGATTTTGATCTGCATCCGGAAATGCAGAAATTCTCAGAAAAATTCTGTGCTTGTCTCCAACTTGAGAAAACCTATACAGTCTGTTTTTGCATCTCTCATAAAATTATAAATGATGATCATCTCACCCTCATTCTTTCCAGGTTCTCATTCCACTTAACATAAAATATCATATTCTGAGTTTTTCATATTATTCCAGCTGTGTGGCAGTGGTGTGGTAGTGTTAACTCACAAGGCAATCGCCATCTAAAATAAAAACTCTCACACAAATATGCATATATGGGCTGGACAGAGTCATTTCTCTACAGCTAGCACTAGTGTCCTTGACTTTGGCCTGAAACAGACCAATCTGTTTCCCGTCCTCAAAAAAGAATCCATGTCGGCAATCCACTGACCCACTTGAAGGTGAAATAAGGCCTGCCCTGATACCTGACATGATAAGGCCTAGTGAATAAATAATACCATGTCGTGGAAAATTAGTATTTTAATACTGACCGAGGCAAACAAATAAGTAAATTCTTCACATATTTTAGGTATTTAATCTAAATATGTATGTAAAAATAAACTGTATGTTGTTCAAATCAACTATATACTTGTGGAAATTTATTTGGTTCAATGTTGTTCAGCCAAGACAGCTTGCACATGTTGTGTTCCCCCATCACACACTGTGCCTTTTCAGGCCATACTTGTCTAATGCAACAATGAACATATATTCCACAGTGCTGTTGCACAAGACCTGTTTTATTATGTCATTATGCTAAGTGTGGTGTTTGTTATACACACCAAAAAGCATGCTGTCATTGTACTGTATATTGGCAGAGTGCTTTTGTACCTGACCATTCATAGTAAGTCATCATGTTATGTGCTATGTCTGTTATATAGACCAAAAAAAATAAAAATAAATAAATGCTCTCGTAATGATGCTCATCGTTACCTCACAGATACCTGAGTGCAAAAAGCTTGACACTGAAAAAAAGATAAACTAAAAATAAATACAAATACCCTTTATTTTCTTTATTTCTTAGGAATAGCTTTTGAAGTAGAAGTATAATGTTCACACAAGCTGTTAAATCTTCAGTGACTTCTGCCAAATCTGAACATGTCCTCTCATGTTCTTTTTTTATTAGCTCGAGTAACCGACAGAAAGACCCGAGAGATATCCATAAGGGGTTTCTAACTACCCTGCTACAACATCAGGCAGGAGAAACCCCACAAGCTTTTGCTGCAAACGGCATCTCGAACGTAGAGCCCTCTGAGCTAACAGATTCAAGCCCCTGCCTTCATTTCTCCAAGGTATCCATTAGCTCACTTAACGGAGAACCAGATCTCCACTGCCAAGAATAATCTTTCTGGAAAATTCCTGATCAAAGTGCCTTTGAATCCCCTTGCTTTCCACAGAAGATGAGCTGCTATATTTCAATCAGACATCTATCAGACATTACTGTTGCGTCACTCTTGGCCTGACAAAATACACATATAGAAAGCCTGGTGTAAAATCTTTGGAACCTTCCCAATTAAAATCTGTACCCAGGTCCCATGAAATACCCACATTTTCCACAAAGACATGTCTGCCATGTCTCAGATCTGACATTTTTAAAGGGCAAGCCAATATCAAAACGAATAACCCCAGGTCCTGGGTAACATCAGAGTTTGCAGGCCTTTATATCAGCCAGGAACATGGCCACCTGTTTAAGATAATTCCATTTTTTTTTTTTTTTTATTGAACAAATGAAGCCTTTTTTTTGGGAGGGGGGTTAGGTCTTTGAAGTGAGCAGTTCAAGTCTAAAGTTAATTTGCTAGATATTTCAACAGAGGAGGAGGACAAGGAGGAGAAGGAGAAGAAAAAGAAGTAGAAGAAGAAGAAGAATTCAGGAATGGCTTCCCACCATATTGCTAGACTTTCTCAAGAGACAAGACTTTCTCAAGACAATAAAAGCCAGCCACCACACTACAGCGCCACAATATTGACTTATTCTGATTGGTCCATTGTAAAGTGGCCTCTCTGTAGTAGCACCTGCCCAGAGTGAGTATCTGGGCAGTTCTGTAACTTAAGAAACTGATCTGTTTCAGGTTACAGTGCTTTAAGAAATCTGAACTGCCCCCTCCCCCCTCCCCCCTTACATTGTCTGCTTTGGTGAGCGGCATTTTGTTTATTTAAACTGCTGAACAATGACATTTATAAACAGCATGTACTCTATCCAGATGACTCAACCAGAGACAGAGCAAAAACAAGCATAGACTGTGATAAAGGTTAGGATAACAAATGTCATATTTCACAACTGACTCACCAACACTGGCACAGTACTGTGACAGAGAAAAAAAAAAAATGCCCTACATGTCTTGTGTTATGAGTCACCTCCTCAACGATATGCAAAATCAGGGATGAGGGACGGTGGGACTGACATAATTCTCACCGTCCCGTTTGTAAATTGGGAAAAAACGACACGTCGGGATGATTTTTCGGGATGACTTCATACTGTATGAGTAGAGTTAGAGCACACACACGAGGAATACGCAGCGCAGCGTGGCTCAAAAAGTTCAAACACAAATGAGACCTATACTGCTGACTGCTGGCAGACAGTACGATCATTTCAGCCCGAGGGGACCAGAATTATATCTGATATTCATTTCAAACAGCATTTAATTTCTCTGTCACAGATGGCAGAGTTAAAATAATTAATAGGGAACATACTGTAGACAACATTATCAACTGTCCCTGCAAATAAACATGTTTTTTTAGTTCATTTATTAATTCATAAAAAGGTATTTTCTCCCCAATATTTATTTTTTATCCAAATTCAGATGACTCTATCATGTTTGTAGGCCTGTCCTGTCACTGCAAAATACCCTGTTAACCTATCTGTCAGCCACCTCTTCACTGTTCAGCACCAGCTGTGCTGCTCCCAATTAAAGTCACTGTATCAGAGCCTTTATGTGCAGACAGACAGCAGATGCCTGTTCAATGAGAGTCACCTCTCTTGTGCAAAAGGCACAACCCCGCTGACCGAATCCCTCCCTTCCTGGCTAATGACGCGGCTAATTATACAGCTCCATGCAGGTCATGCAGACCAGAGGCAGTCAGCGCACACACGGTCAGGCATTCATACCGGACCCCTGAGTCACTGTACTGAAACCCTCATCACCGACGTTTCCAACAAATCAACAGTCTTACTTAATTAATGTATCCGTTTGAGCCCGTGGTTGAAAGCTAATGAATAGAAGCTCTCACGAACGCAACGATCTTAATAGCGCTCGCTCCCTCCCTCCGTCTAAAAAAGGGATCTGAAAAGCCAGGGCGCGGTGCACAGTGAGTGACGAGGCTCTCACAGGGGCCGCTTTTGTCTCATTGATGTCGGAGGCGCTGAGTGATGATGATGACGATGACAGCAGGGTGTCTCTCTTCCCCAGGAAGCCTCCTTAACCTCCCTAGGGGAGCGTTCAAAAGACGGAGCCACACACACCACACGAGATGATCGCAGCCAGAAATGGCTCTCTGGGTCGCTCTGACTTTTCAATACCCGCTAAGACGCAGGTGCTCGCTCCATAGAGGACCCGCTATTTTTGACGACGCGTAAATAAGCCCCCCGGAGGTGCGCGCGCCCATTTGAAAGACCCCGATCTGAATTGCTGAGAAGAAGAGAAAAGCAAGAAATACCATGACGTTTCCTCCTGAAATCCCCTGCCGGACTAGTGCAGATCACAGAGGGGTACTTTACTTGTGTGTTGCATTGAATTGTTATATGACAATTAAATGCTGTTAACCTTGCTGTCTTGCAGGGAGAAGTAACATATACTATATGTTTGCTTACTCAAAAATCATCAAACATTCCATTAAATAATATTGTAATATGAAAACATTACCTTAAAATGAGATTTGATCACAAATTATACAATAAGGCTTACTATAATTAAATTTTTTTTTCATTTTTATCTACCCCACCATTAAGGGTAGATTTCACCAGACTGTCTGATGTGACTGAAGACTGAAGCGTCACAAATGTATTATTCCAGGTTTCCATAGAAACATGCCAATTACGGTCAAAGCTGTAATGTTCCGCTCCCTTCCTGTTCGTTTTCTGTATTTTCCTGTTTTCCCTCCGTGTCATGTTGGATCCTTTTGTCCGTGTTTTCCCCGCTGCTGCGGTCTGGGCGTTTCCTTCCCTGTCTTGTTCGTTTGGTTGTCTCACTTCCGCCTTTTCACTCCGTCCCCCCTCGTTGCATGCATTCCCTCACCTGGTGTCTTGTAATCACTCCTGCTGATTTTCCACACCTGTCCCTTGTTTAGTTCTATTATTAACCTCACTATTTAGTCCTTCGGCTGGCTGCCAGTCGGCGCCAGTTCGTTAACGTTCGTCACCCGGTGTTCATGCTCGTTGTTTTCCTGGTCGTGTTAAAGAGAACTACTCGCTTGGTCGGGGAATATTATCCCCGTGCAGCTTGGGTTCGGCTCCTAACTACAGTCTGGTAGTTAACCACCCCGTCAATTCTTGTCGTGCATGCAGCTAACCTGTTTCCCTTCTCCTCCATCTAACCCAGCTCCCATTCACCCGTGGCAGTGTTCGTTTCCCCCCGTTATCGTTGTGTGTGTTGCGGTACCTCCACCTCCAGCTCGTGTAGGCTCCGGGAGAGCTTGCTACCTGGCTACCCTCCAGTTGTTCCTGTCCGACCGAAGAAGCCAACGAGTTCTTCGGCACCGGCTCCTGGAGCTCTGGAGACAGTCCGCTCCTTCCGGACCTACCGCAGCTACGCCACACAACCCATCTCTGCCGTGCTTCACCAACCACCTCCCTCTCAAACCCTGCACCTCCGTGAGAACCTCCCGGTCATTCCCGTGCCTTCCCTTGCACTAACCCTACCTTTTGTTTTTGTTCTGTACCGGTGCAGTCAATCCGGTCCAGTTCCTGCCCTGCCGTAGTGAGCCGCTCCCCAGCAATTCCAGTCCAGGTGTGAGTCTCGCACCTACCTGTCCAGTCCAGTTCCGGTTTGGAACAAATCCGTTCCAGACCATTGTTCCAGTGTGGACCTCCCGGTCCAGTTCCAGTCCAGTCCAGTTCCGGTTTGGAACGAATCCGTTCCAGACCCCTTGTTCCAGTGTGGACCTCCCGGTCCAGTTCCAGTCCAGTCCAGTTCCAGTCCAGTCCAGTTCCGGTTTGGAACAAATCCGTTCCAGACCCCAGTTCCAGTGTGGACCCCCCGGTCCAGTTCCAGTCCAGTCCAGTTCCGGTTTGGAACAAATCCGTTCCAGACCCGTGTTCCAGTGTGGACCTTCCGGTCCAGTTCCAGTCCAGTCCAGTTCCGGTTTGGAACAAAACTGTTCCAGACCCAGATTCCGGTGTGGACCTCCCGGTCCAGTTCCTGTCCAGTCCAGTTCCGGTTTGGGAACGAAACATTCCAGGCCTGCCAGTCCAGCTCCGGCTTGGAGCAGCCCGTCCCGGGCTACATACTGTTCCTGTGTGATATCGTGTTTTTCCCCTCTTGTACAGTGTTGGGACTACCCCAACACTTAATTTATTAAACACCCTCTTTGTGAATCTGTCTCCTGGTCGTTGCACTTGGGTTCGTCCCGTTTCTGGTTCGTAACAGAACGAACTGGCCAAAAATCATGGACCCAGCCGACCTAGAGCAAATTCGCCACGCCTTCTCCTGCCAAACTGCGGTCAGCGACCAACAGGGCCGACGTTTGGATGACGTGCTGGAGGTGCTGAGGGTCATCACGGAGCAAGTAGCACAGCTAGCTCTTCACCAGCCGCTTCCGCATATTCCTGTGGGCCCTACACCGCCCGCGCCGGACCCGCCGGTGGATCCTTCTGTGCCCACTTCTCTCCGTGAGCCCCGCGTTCAACACCCAGAATTATACCGCGGGGAATTGGGAAAATGTCGCGAATTTTTGATGAAATGCGACATTGTATTCCGGATGCAGCCCTCCTCCTTCGCCTCCGACCCATGTAAGATCGCCTTCATTATGAGCAGTTTGGGAGGTGGTGCCCTGGAGTGGGCTACATCCATTTGGGACAGCCAAGCCGCGCTCTGCATCAACTTCGCCGCCTTCACTGCTGAGATGCGGCGAGTGTTCGATCACCCTACCTGTGGGCGGGACGCAACACAACGCCTACTTCGGGTCCGTCAAGGAAGCCGCAGTGTCGCGGAAATGGCAATACAATTCCGTACCCTCGCAGCGGAGTCCGGATGGAATGACACCGCCCTTCAGGGGGCTTTCCGCCAGGCGCTTAGCGAAGAATTAAAGGACCAACTTGCCACCCGTGAGGAATCAACGTCACTCAATTGCCTTATTAGCCTGGCCATCGCTATTGACAACCGACTCCGTATCCGGGCCCGTGAGCGAGGGGGGAACTCCGGTCATCAGCATCAACATCAACAACACACTCGCTCGCACCCTTCTGCCTCTGGATCCAGGGCGGCGTCTGGTGTCTCTGAGGAAGAGCCCATGCAACTGGGCAGAGTTGCGGTCAACGCCGAAGAGCGCCAACGTCGCCTGCGATCAAGATCTTGTTTTTACTGTGGCAAACCAGGCCACCAGATCGCCTCATGCCCCATTCGCCCAAAAGAATAGGCTCGCCAGTAAAACTGGGCGTACTGACGAGCCCAATCATACCTTGCCATGCAGCTCAGAATCGCCTGGTCTTCAAGGCCACTCTCCTTTGGGGGGACAAGTCCGAAGTTTCGTCGGCCCTTATCGACTCTGGGGCCGACGCCAACTTTATGGACATCACCTTCGCCAGGAGGGCCGGCATCCCCACGGATCTACTACCCTCTCCCATCACTGCCTTTGCGTTAGACGGTAGAAGTCTGGGGTTAGTCACCCACTCCACCGTTCCCGTACAGCTCGTGTTATCCGGCAATCATAGGGAGAGTATTCAACTTCTGCTCATTAATTCGCAACAATCCCCCATAGTTTTGGGTCAGACCTGGCTCCGCCTTCACAACCCTCATATCGACTGGCAAGCCGGTCGTATCCTGGCGTGGAGCAGCCACTGCCTGGCTAGCTGTCTCCGTTCCGCTCTCCCCCCTCCGGGGTCCAAGAATTCCAGCACCAACTTACCCGAACCCGATCTGTCCAACGTCCCCAAGCAATATCACGACCTCTCCCTCACCTTCTCCAAATCACGCGCTCTGTCCCTACCTCCTCACCGACCCTACGATTGTTGTATCGACCTGCTGGCAGGAGCCAAGCTCCCGTCGGGTCGTCTCTACAGTCTGTCGGGCCCGGAGAAACTCTCCATGGAGGAGTATATTCATGAGTCCCTCGCCTCGGGCATCATCCGCCCCTCCTCTTCTCCTGTTGGTGCTGGGTTCTTTTTTGTGGGGAAAAAGGACGGCTCACTACGGCCCTGCATCGACTACCGAGGGCTAAACCAAATAACCATCCGCAACAAATATCCTCTTCCCCTTATTAATACTGCATTTGAACCCCTCTCGCAGGCCGTCATTTTTACAAAGCTCGACCTCCGTAATGCGTACCACTTGGTGCGTATACGGGAGGGGGATGAATGGAAGACTGCCTTCAATACCCCGTTGGGCCACTACGAGTACCTAGTGGTCCCCTTCGGCCTTACTAACGCCCCGGCAGTCTTTCAGGGCATGGTAAATGACGTCCTGCGAGACCTGTTGGGGAAAACTGTGTTTGTTTATATCGATGACATTTTGATTTTTTCTAAGTCCCCTCAGGAGCACATTCTCCATGTCCGGGAGGTTCTCCAGCGTCTGCTGGAAAACCAGCTCTTTGTCAAAGCAGAGAAGTGCTCCTTCCACGTATCCTCAGTCCCGTTCCTCGGCTTCATCATCGAGGAGGGCAGCATCCGGGCGGATCCTGCCAAGATCAAGGCGGTGACAGAATGGCCCCAACCCACCTCTCGTAAGCACCTACAACAGTTCCTTGGTTTTGCCAATTTTTACCGTAGATTTATCCGTAATTACAGTGTCATTGCTGCTCCCCTAACCAAACTCACCTCCACTGCTTTTTCTTTTTGTTGGAACTCCGAGGCTCAGCTCGCGTTTGAACGCCTTAAGACTCGGTTTTCCTCAGCCCCTATTCTTTGTCACCCTGACCCTACCCGCCAATTTACGATTGAGGTGGATGCCTCCGACACCGGCGTGGGGGCCATTCTGTCCCAACGAGCCGCCTTGGACAACAAGCTCCATCCCTGTGCTTTCTTCTCCCGGAGGCTGTCCTCCGCCGAGCGGAACTATGATGTCGGGGATCGGGAGCTTCTGGCCATCAAGCTGGCTCTTGAGGAGTGGCGCCACTGGCTGGAGGGGGCAGGTAACCCCTTTATTGTTTTAACTGACCACCAAAACCTCATTTATTTAAAATCTGCTAAGAGGCTTAATGCCAGACAGGCGAGGTGGTCATTATTCTTTGCCCGATTCAATTTTTCTGTGTCCTACCGCCCCGGTTCCCGCAATATCAAGGCGGATGCCTTATCCCGTGTTTTTTCCCTTCCCTCCAGTCCTGCTGACCCCGAGTCCATTCTACCGGCTTCCTGTATGGTGGCTGCGGTCTCGTGGAGGATTGAGGAGATTGTGAGGTCCGCCCAGACTTCCCACCCTGACCCCCGTAGTAACCCTAACTCCTCCCTGTTTGTTCCCAACCCCGTCCGCTCCCAGGTCCTTGAGTGGGTTCACGCCTCCTGTCTGGCGTGCCACCCAGGTGTTGCCAGAACGACCACCCTCGTCAGGAGGAGTTTTTGGTGGCCCACGCTCAAGGAGGATACCCGTGCTTTTGTCCTGGCCTGCGCGGTGTGCGCCAGGAGCAAGGCTTCCCACCAGCCTCCCTCTGGTCTTCTCCTTCCCCTCCCTGTTCCGGGCCGTCCTTGGAGCCACATTGGCGTAGACTTCGTCACCGGTCTACCATTGTCAGAAGGCAACTCCGTCATTCTGACAATTGTGGACCGGTTCTCCAAGGCGGTTCACTTTGTTCCCCTCCCTAAGCTCCCGTCCGCCCTCGAAACTGCGGAGCTCCTGGTGTCTCATGTGGTCAGGCTGCACGGGATCCCATCCGACATTGTGTCGGACCGTGGGCCCCAATTCTCCTCCCAGGTGTGGAAGGCGTTCTGTGTAGCCCTGGGGGCCTCGGCCAGTCTGTCGTCTGGTTTTCATCCCCAGTCTAACGGCCAGGCAGAGAGGGCGAACCAGGACCTGGGGGCCGCCCTGCGGTGCGTCACTGCACGCAATCCCGCCTCCTGGAGCCGTTTTCTTCCCTGGGTAGAGTACGCCCATAACTCTCTTAAGAGTGCGTCTACAGGGTTGTCCCCGTTCGAGTGCTCATTAGGCTACCAACCTCCTCTCCTGTCGGCCCAGGAGGCTGAGGTAGCAGTCCCCTCCGTCAAATCCCACATCCTCAAGTGCAAACGCGTGTGGAGACTTGCACGCACCGCACTCCTGCGCTCGAATGCCCGTTCCCAACGTCTGGCGGACCTGCACAGGACCGCAGCCCCTAAGTACAGAGCCGGTCAGCAGGTCTGGCTTTCTACTTCCAACATTTCCCTTCCCTCCTCCTCTAAAAAACTTCGGCCCCGTTTTATTGGTCCCTTCCCTGTTGTTTGTCTCATTAACCCGGTTTCTGTTAAACTCTCCCTCCCCTCCTCCCTCAAGGTCTACCCCGTTTTTCATGTGTCACAGATCAAGCCTGTCGCCTCCAGCCCCCTCAGTGCCCCTACCCTCCCTCCTCCACCCGTCCGGGTCATCGACAACGCCCCGGCCTACACGGTGGACCACATCATCGACATCCGCCGTAAAGGTCGGGGCTTTCAATACCTCGTGGACTGGGAGGGGTATGGTCCTGAGGAGCGGTCGTGGCTCCACAGGAGCCTCATCCTGGATCAATCATTGATCCAGGATTTCCACAGTCGCTTCCCTCTTAAGACCAGGCCGCCAGGTACGCCAGGGGGCGTACGTTGAGGGGGGGGGTACTGTAATGTTCCGCTCCCTTCCTGTTCGTTTTCTGTATTTTCCTGTTTTCCCTCCGTGTCATGTTGGATCCTTTTGTCCGTGTTTTCCCCGCTGCTGCGGTCTGGGCGTTTCCTTCCCTGTCTTGTTCGTTTGGTTGTCTCACTTCCGCCTTTTCACTCCGTCCCCCCTCGTTGCATGCATTCCCTCACCTGGTGTCTTGTAATCACTCCTGCTGATTTTCCACACCTGTCCCTTGTTTAGTTCTATTATTAACCTCACTATTTAGTCCTTCGGCTGGCTGCCAGTCGGCGCCAGTTCGTTAACGTTCGTCACCCGGTGTTCATGCTCGTTGTTTTCCTGGTCGTGTTAAAGAGAACTACTCGCTTGGTCGGGGAATATTATCCCCGTGCAGCTTGGGTTCGGCTCCTAACTACAGTCTGGTAGTTAACCACCCCGTCAATTCTTGTCGTGCATGCAGCTAACCTGTTTCCCTTCTCCTCCATCTAACCCAGCTCCCATTCACCCGTGGCAGTGTTCGTTTCCCCCCGTTATCGTTGTGTGTGTTGCGGTACCTCCACCTCCAGCTCGTGTAGGCTCCGGGAGAGCTTGCTACCTGGCTACCCTCCAGTTGTTCCTGTCCGACCGAAGAAGCCAACGAGTTCTTCGGCACCGGCTCCTGGAGCTCTGGAGACAGTCCGCTCCTTCCGGACCTACCGCAGCTACGCCACACAACCCATCTCTGCCGTGCTTCACCAACCACCTCCCTCTCAAACCCTGCACCTCCGTGAGAACCTCCCGGTCATTCCCGTGCCTTCCCTTGCACTAACCCTACCTTTTGTTTTTGTTCTGTACCGGTGCAGTCAATCCGGTCCAGTTCCTGCCCTGCCGTAGTGAGCCGCTCCCCAGCAATTCCAGTCCAGGTGTGAGTCTCGCACCTACCTGTCCAGTCCAGTTCCGGTTTGGAACAAATCCGTTCCAGACCATTGTTCCAGTGTGGACCTCCCGGTCCAGTTCCAGTCCAGTCCAGTTCCGGTTTGGAACGAATCCGTTCCAGACCCCTTGTTCCAGTGTGGACCTCCCGGTCCAGTTCCAGTCCAGTCCAGTTCCAGTCCAGTCCAGTTCCGGTTTGGAACAAATCCGTTCCAGACCCCAGTTCCAGTGTGGACCCCCCGGTCCAGTTCCAGTCCAGTCCAGTTCCGGTTTGGAACAAATCCGTTCCAGACCCGTGTTCCAGTGTGGACCTTCCGGTCCAGTTCCAGTCCAGTCCAGTTCCGGTTTGGAACAAAACTGTTCCAGACCCAGATTCCGGTGTGGACCTCCCGGTCCAGTTCCTGTCCAGTCCAGTTCCGGTTTGGGAACGAAACATTCCAGGCCTGCCAGTCCAGCTCCGGCTTGGAGCAGCCCGTCCCGGGCTACATACTGTTCCTGTGTGATATCGTGTTTTTCCCCTCTTGTACAGTGTTGGGACTACCCCAACACTTAATTTATTAAACACCCTCTTTGTGAATCTGTCTCCTGGTCGTTGCACTTGGGTTCGTCCCGTTTCTGGTTCGTAACAAAAGCAGTGCTGCTCATTCCTTTTTACATTTTACCATGGATTGACCTTTTTTTATTTCTATTTTTAGCTATGCTTTTTCAGGACGCTCAAAGTTCCTTCTCCTGATGTCTTGATCATAACATTACAGTTTGACAGCTGGTAAGTAATACACCAGCCCCAGACAGACACGCTGCTTCAGAGACCCAATCCATATAATGTATGTTTATATTATATCAAAACAATATTATTGCATGTAATACCACATCGCCAACATAACCCTAATCACTAGATCCGTATGGCTGGTGGGCTCTGGCATTGGAAGCTGGTTTTCATTTTCACTTTTTTCATTTAAAAAAGGTTTTTCACGTTATTTTAATTTTAACAAAACGTGCAGAATGGCCAGCGGAATTGATCAATGATGCCAAAAGTCTTCCCTCCTACAATCCTGTGTTCAAAGCTCTTTTTTTATGTTATGACTGTGTCTATGTTAGAGCTAAGTTCCAATAGTGAAAATGAGAACATTCTCACATAATGCTTTCTCGGTCCCTGGCTTTGTAAGTAAGCATTTTTCTGAATCTGATAATTGATGGATCTCAGTAAAAAAAAAAAAAAAACTCAACATTTCCATGAGAGGAAAATTATGAATCTACATCATACAGCATACAGCTGCATCTCTGCCTTATCAACAATGAGCATTAGTAGTACTCCTAAATGTAAATTCTTAAATGAATGAATCTATCTTCTGCTTTTTATACCTTTGTATCCTTCCTCATATTATACTAAAGTTTATTATGGTACTTTTCATTTAACATTCTACAGGAACACTCATGGACAGTTATCAATAAAACACAGAGGGTCGCTGTCCTCAGCAGCTTTAAAGAACACCCAAAACAGTTCCATGAACACCAGGATTTGGTGTTTAATCTCTGCTTTTAAAGGCTTATATGTCCCTCATCATTTTCCCTGTAATTGGTTCATTTTTAGTACGTATTATATTGGCCTTAATCGCCTTAATTGGCCTCTCTCAACCTCTTTCTCTTTTTTTCTATTGGCTGAATTATCATTTTCAGGGTATGGGACTACTTGTATGATGTTTTTCCATCACCCTGCTCATGCATGATTTTTGAAATTATGTTGTCTTATTTTTTGCTCTTTTTTATCTATTTCTTTAGTCTTTTGCTTTGTGGTAAATAAATAAATACATAAAAGGTACCAACTATATAAGGCCTGGCCAACAAAACTCAGTGGTGGTGTTGGGGCTGGGCCAGGTCAGGTTTTATTTCATGACAAAGAATCATGGTTTGACTTTGGCCTGACTAGGTATAATAATTTTCTTACTTCTAAACCATCAACATAATGCAAGATCATTTATTGAAAATACATCTGTATACAAATTATAACTTAATGACTTGACATCAATTTTGCACTGTGGTGACAGTGTATTTTAACCCAAACAAAAGACTTAATGCCACTCCATGATGCACCGACATTACCACACCACTACAAAGCCGGCCACTTGTTCAGACAGAATGTCATGCTACAATACTCTGCTTGATGACATCACCCTACCTGGCTGGTATGATCACTACTGTGAAGATCTGAGACTGGGTACCTCAGTACCACAACATAAGAGTTGGATTAACATTTTGGTTTGACCATTTTACTGCATGGGAAGTGGATCTGTGGTGATGTAAGTAAGGGTGGAAGGTCCCAGGCCGGGTACCTCAGGACCATATTAGAACGAGTTGAAGTAACGCTGGACATTTTATTGAGTGGAAGTGCCATTGTGGTGTTGTGAGGATATTAGTACCTCAAGGCCATGTCAGATGCAGCAGGAGAGGAGACAGGAAGGGCAGCTGTGTTGTCCAGGACATAGCAGCCTCCTAACAGCAGGGGGTAGGATGCAGTCAGCAGCTGCCGTAGCAAAGGGTAGTCCTCAGGAGACTGACACGTCATAAATCTGCTAGAAACAAATGAAAATCATTATGGCGTGTACATTTATTTATTTATTTATTTATTTATTTATTTATTTATTATTATTATTATTATTAAAATATTTAAATGACATTTTAAAAAGAATCTGCATAATGTATGCATTTCTTATTAATCTATATAAATATAAGAATTATCTCAGGGAAACATATACAAGCCAGAAGTTTTAAAAATGGTAACATCAGGCTCAACCAAGCTGGACAGGAAGGGAATTACTGCCCATCCAACACAATTGAAAAATCTAATACGAACCGAGGTAGCGAGAGGCAAAAGGCACTGCTTCAGATTGCTTCAGATTGTTCAAATCTGATTTAAAAACAGTCAGCCATTTTAGAGGAGGAACATGTCATTGATTCCCCCAAAAGGAAGATGGTTGTCTTTGATCGCTCGCCTTCTCTCTTGCAGGGCAGTCAATATTGTACACTTCAGTATTTGTGCGTGGCTACGGTATCTTTTCCTGAGGTCAGATAATCCCTCAGGCAACACAGTGAAGCAAAGCATTTCAACACCCGCTGTCTGCCCTGCTCCAGCTGTGCATTAAGTGTACTCCCCTGGTGCAATGGCAGCTGGCGAGACTGCAGTTAAAGGAAATGGCTGGCAGCACTCACTTTGTATGCACAAAAAATAAATGGTGATTGGGAGAGAAAATGAGATGAAATTGGTATTTGGTGTTTTAACCCGTAACCTTTGGATAGACGTCTGGTGTCATAACCTCCAAAGAAGGAAAAAGGTATAGAAAAAGATACTAAAAAAGACACTAAACATGCTGGAACCATGTTGGCTTTATTTCTGTTCACTACAACCCTTTCAGGTCCCTTTGAACACACGTCACAGGTTGGGATTTCATTTGAACAGGCTGTACAAATGCTCTCAATTACAAAACCTCCTTGCATGTGGTTGACTGCGGAAACAGACACAGCCACATTGGTAATTAAATAGTTACGTCTTAATTATAGACGTGTGGCACGTCAGATGAGAGTTCACTCCTTTGCAAGTCACTTATGTAACCACACTCAACACATTTGCTAATTACAGCTCTTAAAATATAACCAATTAATCAGTCTGTACTCATTAAAATTCATACACAATCACAAACATATCTCTGTCTATCACCTTTCTTGCTACAGAACGCAAAAAGCATCCAAGATATGGAAGAGAAGTGAGAATGAAATGAGGGACCAGTTTCAGCGTCTGGAAAAGTAAAGAAAAAGCTAAATTCATTCTCTGATTACATACAATTTACCTTCTATCATATCTGGCTCTGACAGAAATAGTTACCTATCAAAATGTTTTACCTGTCAAAACAAATTCTTTCATAGAGTTTTATTATTCTTTTTAAGTTCTTTAAAATAATGGTTTATTTATGGAAATCAGCCAATTTTTGTTGACAGTTCATTGGACCTAGACCTTTACGTAACCGTGTGTTTAGAAAGAAACTCTAATTTTAAGGAAAATGTGTGCTGTGACTTAGACGTCACCAAAGGGAAACCTGTGGGGTCGCCAGTCGCCTGGGGTATTTCCGTGAGTGTGAGCAAGGCAGACAGAGTTCTGGAGAATCCAAGAAGGTCCAAACCGACAGACACCACGGAGATTCAATTTTTCTTTAAGCCATTTTGCAGACATCAGTGTGCAGACACATCTTGATGTGACCAATTAGGTCTGTGTTACTGTCTGCCACACCACCACCTGAGCCTTCTGCTAAAGTCACCTTTACCTGTCTCCCTCTCTGGCCCAGGACATCATTTTCTATATTTTATAGACATTTCAGTGCATTCATTTTCATTCCCTAATACATATTGTTTTATTTCATGATAATACATGTATATCTCCTTCGCCATTTCACCATACTGTATGTAAACATCCAGTGGTAGTGTGTGTGTGTGTGTGTGTGTGTGTGTCGGTGTGTCGGTGTGTCTGTGTATGTGTGTTTGGGTATATGTGTGTTGCAGCAAAATTGTTCTTGCCTGTGCATGCATACATAGAAGCATAGCTTTCAGACATCTCTCCTACATGAACATAGTTCTCATCTCTGTTGTGTGTAGACCGCCAATCTTTATAGACCTTCAACCAGCCAGACTCTGGTGGACTTCAGTATACTTGTCCTCCAAATGACAAAACAACATATCACACGTTATCTGAAGGAAAAAAATCTAAATTTAGTAATAATGCACAGTAAAAAAACGAGAGTGTAACTCCTACTCATTTTACGTGCTGTGGTCTTAAAACACCAGCATTTTAAGACACTGACAAGTCACTTTCAATGAATTAAACTGAACAAAACAACTTGGAATGAGCCCTCTGTCTAGACTATATCCACAGAGTGGTGTGTTTCCATTACAGTGCAGAGCTGCGAAGGGAGATGCCTAAAGCAATAAGTCCTGGCCTCCTTGCACCAGTAAAGCAAAACTTTACTGCAGTTAGCAGGAAGTTGGCAGTAGATCCTTTGTAGTGACTGTCTCGTTTCAAGGTCTAAGTGTTGCATGTCAGCCTAGTACAGAAAATGTAATCGACCTTTTGAAAATTATCGTCATAAAATGTTTGAAGATTATCTCTAAGAAATGCATACGTGTGTTACTGCATCTTGCAAATTGGCGCATTCCAACAATAAACGTCATTAATTTTATTGTTTCACATTTCAGATATGGGCATGAGCTAACAAATGGGCTGTCCAAACTGGGAAAAAAGCAATATGTGAACTACTGTATGTTTAACTGTGTTAATGTTCTTCAATAAGAAGTAAAGCTCCAGCACTATGTTGCCTCCTTTTTGCATTGGTTCCACTTTCTAATGGGAAACTACTGGATGTAAGCTCGCTGTGATGCGAAATGTTTCTGTAATGCTTTTCCTTTAAATGGTAAAGTACTTGCATTCGGTATATGCATGTAGTACACTTTAGCATCCAGTGCCATAGGGGGGCGCCACCACACAACTTGAAACTGAGGAATGCGGAATGGGATGTCAGTCAATATAACTTGTGGTGCAGTTGTGAGTGATATTCCTTTTATTTTTTTATTTCCATAAACAACAGTGCTATTGATATGAACAATGTCATATAATCACTTGATGGGCCTGGACCAGATAGGTGATTATGACTGGCTTCAGGCTATGAAAAACTAGGAGTGTCATCATTAAGACTTACTCATTATAGTCTAATTGCCCTCTCTGCTCTCTATTGCAGCCAGAAAACCATGGGACTCATGGTTTATTTCATATTTAAACTGTTTCTGTTATTCCTACTCTCTTTTGAAACATTAAAGACTTTCAGCAAATTCTCTTTAGAGGACTGATGATGGTAACTTGCGGAAGACAGGTGTGGCTCTTTCTCATTGTCAAGCCAAAAAAAACTGACCAAATCTTTCACCATCAACGAACAGCAACATCACACCTGCCACCTGCCACCATGACCAGAGACTTCTCCATGAACAATGTCCTGACTGTGAAGCCGATGCCAACAGAGCCATTTGGGCAATGGAGTACTGTACATTTAATAGTCTAAAAAAAGAACAGTCACGATGCCTCATAAATGTCAGTCCAGTCAAAGCAAACAGTCAGGTGCATGGATTAGCTGAGCATGTAAGGATATGACACACTATCAGCCCTCATTGCAAGGAGCCGCAGTAGAAATCAGAAATAATGCCCGGCATATAGAATGCAGAAACTACCATGCAGTGTTGTCCTTTCAAGCATACCCTTCAAGAGATTTTAAGGGTATGCTTTCATAGAGAATATAGTTTAATAAAATAAGGAGGACAATTATGCTGCCAGCTATGTGTCAAAAACTGCGAGAGAGGTGGCAGCTGGTGAAAATATTGGAAGCCATCTGTTTGACAGTGCATATTTTATATTTAATCACAGTGAAGTTGTATGAAGCACAGCACATTGCTTCCATGCAGCATCTACGCGGATGGAATTCATTAATCTCTTCCTTTTTTCCTGCTCATCAAACCCCATATCCTCCATCTGTAACCTCTGACGTCTCTAAATAGATTCGTCTTATTCAGCGTAACTCTGAAAATAGCTTTTAAATATATATATATATATATATATATATATATATACAGTCAGGGCCGGCCCAAGCCTCCATGGGGCCCTAAGCAAAATTTGATTTTGGGGCCCTCTATTATTAAAATAATTAATTACGTTTTTCTTTTTTTAAGTTAATTGCTCTTGGGGGCCCCCTGGTGGTCACGGGGGCCCTAAGCAGCCGCTTAGTTCGCTTATGCCTTGGGCCGGCCCTGTATACAGTACCAGTCAAAAGTTTGGACACACCTACTCATATGAGATAACACAAAGTAAATTATGCAAAAACCAAAAAAGGGTTAAACAAATAAAAAAAGTCTTATATTTTAGATTCTTTAAAGTAGCCACCCTTTGCCTTGATAATGGCTTTGCACATTCTTGCCATTCTCTCAAACAACTTCTGTGGTAAACAGGCATTCCACAGGTAAAAAGGTGATGCCATCATGACTGTATAAAAGGATATCAAAAGACTCCTGATATCTTATTTCCAGGTAGTCTTAGAAGCGATACTATAACCTCTGCATTTGAATGGATCTCTATGGGAATTGGGGGGTGGGACTAGATTTAGCTTTAAATTACACTGGAGCAGTGTCGAACACATGGTTGGCTAAATGGCTCTAAGTCATCAAGGGTCTGACGTATCAAACAAGCCTTAAACCATCACTCTGCTGCCAGAAATACAGTAGATATGGATGGATAACTTGAAGGGTTTCTTCTCCTGACTTATTTTTCCATAGAGTTCAATAGGAAAATTTGTCAGGAGAAACAACCCTTCAAGTGATCCATCCATATCTACTGCATATCTGGCAGCAGAGTGATGGTTTAAGGCTTGTTTGATACGTCAGACCCTTTTTTTATGCTTTTTGTTTTGTTTTAGTTGGTGTTTTAGTCGTTTTTAGGCAGGTTGGGTATGTTTCCGGTCTGCCTTTCCATTGTGGGAAGGCCTGAACACATCCCACCCCCCCCCCCCCCTTTCTTACTATACACTTTTTATTTTTACAGTTAGTCCACGTCTGTGTGTTCCTTTTGGGTGACTTATTTTATTTTAAACGCCTTTGTTCATTTTTACATTCACCTTTGGACTGTTTCTGTGGCACTTATTTTGTAGGTATTTCTCCTGTCTGTTAAATAAGTTTGAGCTTTTTGGGCCATAACCCATCTCAAAGAGGTTGCATGATGTGCTATGTAATGGTCGCAGTATCGACTCATCGCATTGGCATTTAATCGTCCATTAAACTCTTGTGATCAAGCTCAGATGGAACAAAAACCGGAACCGTCACTGGCACTCCAGGACCAGGGTCGCCTACCCCTGGCATATATAGTACCTAAAACTGAGCTAAAACTTCACATTAGTCTTCATTACTTATGAGAAGTCAGGGGTCAGTCTGGGTCCAGTGCGCAGAGACCGAATGTCTGATTCTGCTGATGTGACTGCTGCTGGCGGATCATGCCCACAGCAGGAATGTCACCATGTAGTCCTTTAACAAAAGTTGACACACAAATGTTAACTACAGTGAACCGGGAACCTCCTATAACCTTCGCAGGAATTCAAGCTTTAACAAGGAGTGTAGATGGAGACCCCAAACTGTCAACACCAGTGAGATGACCTGTCCCTATGGAAGCTCTTGAATGCAGAACCTCACTCCTATTATATGGTGTGAAAGGGGGTTTCTGTCTCAAACCAGGCCTGCTGACAGGAGAGCCTTAGCTGCAGGAAGGGCATTTGCAGCCAGCAGAGCACAGAACTGCGAGATTTACAAGGGCTGTGAGATATATGCCTTTATTGAATAAGGTTTCCCTTTACCTTTTCAAATGAAAGTTATTTTTTCTCTCTGCTTTTTGGTGATTGGTGAACTTGCCAAAGAAATCCCATTCAAATGCAAATCAAAGTTAACAGCAATTTAATTGAATCCAAGCCTCTTTTTCAGGGAAGAACCCATTGCCCCCTTGGCCTTCCTGTTCTTAAACTCAACCAGAGTGAACAGTGAACAAACCTTTTACTGCTGCAAGGGTTCTCTAGTTTGGGACTACACACCTTTAGTCTCTATATTAGGGATAGCTGCTACGTTATGAGAAGGATGTGCTTTGTCTGATCTGTTTTGTAGTTGCTTCAACAACCTTCAGTATGCCTTTATTGTACGTCGCTTTGGATAAATGCATCTGCCAAATGATTGTAATGTAATGTAATCTCATTCAGAGCACAAAGTTGATGGTGACTGCTCTTACTCCAGACTGCAAATTACATATTTCTGCAATACTGTTCATCTTGGAAAATATGGCAATTTGGTGAAACAATATTTCAGTGTTGCTACACATTTCCAGGCAAAACAAATGTGGAGCTACAGCTCAAGTTCTTAGTTTCTATCTAGTGGTAATTCTGAAATGGTCACTACAAATGACAGCCATTTTCCAATTAATGTATTAATGATGGAGCTCATGAAATCACCTACAAATATTTTCCAAAATCCCTTTAAACTCATAGTGAGCAGTGAATTTTTCACCAACCTCGGGAACTGAAAATAACAGCTTCTCACTTAAAAAGTATGGTGTGCACTTGTTCATTATGGAGAAAAATACAAACTGTTTTTAGATTATTGCTTCTGTATATACACAGAACTCGGTACAACTGGAATCCAAATACTCTTACCCTTTTTCTGGTTCTCAGAAGCAAAATTGACATTCACAATAAGAATTAGTGTTATAAACATGATGTTGACGTTCAAATGTGTGGATGACTTATATTTTAGATAATAGAGGTTGCATGGTGTGAGTTTGTGTGTGTGTATTTTGGACTGACATAGCAAATCAATATTATCCATATTTATGATTAATAACTAACACTGTTGTTTAGATGGGAGGGGGCCTGGGTGTGGGTAGGGAGTTCTGCCAAGCTCTCTCTCAGAAGCAATAAATCTAATCTTATTAACCTTATTTGGGAGACCAGTAAAATGTAACAAGTGATGAAGCTAATGCTAGACTTTGAACAAGAGCGATGTACTATGTATGATATAAACGCTCAGAGGGACTGACTTGGAACATATATCTTCTCGTGTGAACTGACTCCCCTTCTGCAGAATAAAGAACATTGATTATTTACAGTTCCTGCCTTTTTCCACCAACTCTTTGGAGTCTTACAATGACCTGTAAAAATGTATTTAGAAAGCTGGAGACAGGTTGCTCAGGCTGCTGATAGATATCCAATGAATCCAATTTCATGCTTGTTCGGGGCTTTGGAAGCCAATAAATATTGTATGTGAGTTTGAAAGTGAGCTTGGGAGTTCTACTGGATGGGTCTGTCACTCCTTTAGGTTTGACCTGTCTGGCCTGTGCAAGTTTGATTCATATTTCCCCGTTCTGAGGATTGGAGGCAACCTGGCTTTAGGCTACTGGAATTGATATGACCATAGAATACTGCACATATTTTTGGTTTTCAAGGGTGTTCATTTTTGAACATCAACAACGTATGTTATGAAAATTAGGTTAGATAAAAGGGCTATAAATGTTCGTTTTGTGATGTTTTAGAGAGGCCTCATTCATTACATGACAATGTTCTCCAAACCAAGTCCTTAAATAACCTGCAAATAAAAATAAAATACCCCGGAGCAGAACACAGTACAGACAAAGTCCCACAAGCCAATAAGACCAATGCGTACTAAGGTACATAATGATGTACATTGAACGCTCTAGGGTGTTTATATGAGACCGTGGTCTCACATAAACACCTTACGGTATTCAATGTACACCAGCAGTGTTAGATTTACACCAGCATTAATACATAACACAAATAACAACTAGCACCAACAAATCTCACAGGAGGGGAAATAATGAGCTGCCTGTATGGAAATTTATCACAGGGGTCCCAATTTAAATAGAGACATGAGCACAGTGTTCACCAGATGGGAACCCATAAAACATACAGCAATTATAGGCCTACCCCTCAACTGGGGAGCTCTGTACTTGTAAATGCAAGACTAGACTATGACAGCAGATGTCTTGGCCACTTGCTATACTGTACATCCAAATTAACAATGAAAAGGTCTTAAACATTTTAAAGTCGCTTATGTACATTAAGAGATCCAGTCAGTTATGGGTTCACACCAACCCTGTCTTGACACATTATATTTAGCCTCTATTCTATAAGTCCCAGCAGGACACCAGCAATTAGATAGTATCTTCCTTTGACACCAATGAAATTTATGCCAGTGGGTGGGGAAAAAAAGTTGACATTGTGTCAGAATGGTGGTAGATTAACTGAATTTCACACAAGCTGTCACAGCACGAAACTGGTTAAATTATGAAGTGGGGATGCGACAGGTATGCTCGACTGTGACTCATTTGCAAAACCAATTAAATAAAACCTCTTAACAGCAAACCCACATGGTTATAACGCCACAGCAGCATAGGAACGAGACGTGAAAACACTCCTGCTATACAAACTTATGTGACATGCCAACAAAATACTTACTATTAACCCTATAAAGTGTCCCTACATTTCATACTGAAAGGTCCATCCTTCCAATGTTCTACTGAAGTTCCTTTCACTGGAACCACTCAGAGCCAATCATTTTATATAGGACTAGTGACCGTAACTCCAACGATTTAGTGGATCCAAACTGACCCACTGGAAGCATCTGGAGTACTGACCCTCACCCCAGAAATTTAGACTTAAAAACTCAGCTGAGAGAAACTTTAAAAAGTTTAAGTACAGAATGCTAAATCTCTCAGTTTGACGCTTAACTGTGGATGATGGAGCTATAAACACGACATGCACAGCGTAGACATGGCACGCACAATGTGGAGCGTCCTTCGTGATGAAGTCGTTGGATTTGTTGCTACAATTTATCATGATGCAATTTTCCCCAAAAAAAATGATATGATTTGCATCTGATACCTGCATCTGGCTATTTCCTCTGCTCAGAAATGATACATAAGATGGACCTGCTTTCAAAGAATGTACATCTCTGTGTTTCTGTACCCATCCACATCACAGCTTAATTTCCTCAGAATCTTCAAAGAATGCAGATTATAAATCCTATGTTGTAAATTGTCTGGATTTGTTTGTCGCAACATATCTTACAGAATTAAGGCAATTTGCTGGAGGGAAAAAAACCCTGTGTTTTCACTCGGGAATGTGAGCACAGCAGCTATGATCTCCATGGTAACCTGCAGCTAAATCTATCTGGCTCTCATAATGGCAGGCTGGCGTGTGCAGAATGAACAGGCTGGTTTTCTTTTGGGGTCACCCCTTTATCGATTTATCTATCTTCAAACCCTGTTGATTGCACAGATATAATCTACACAAAGCCCAAGCAGAAGGCAGGTTTATCACACGAGCACTACAAGAACAAGCCTACACACACACACACACACACACACACACACACACACACTTCGCAAGGAGAAGAATCTGGAGGGACCATGAAAAGCACAGTGACATAGTTACTGTTTGGAAAGCAAATTGAGCTGTCTTTCAAAGAAGCATTTTAGACTAATGGGTGTTTTGACCAGATGATCCCATATTTCGCCATTGAGCAATTTCATAATTTAATTGAAGATAATGTTGATAATGATACTATATATATATATATATATATACAGTTGAAATCGGAAGTTTACATACACTTAGGTTGAAGTCATTAAAACTCATTTTTAACCACTCCACATATTTCATGTTAGCAAACTATAGTGTTGGCAAGTCAGTTAGGACATCTACTTTGTGCATGACACAAGTAATTTTTCCAACAATTGTTTACAGACAGATTATTTCACTTTTAATTCACTATATCACAATTCTAGTGGGTCAGAAGTTTACATACACTAAGTTGACTGTGCCTTTAAACAGCTTGGAAAATTCCAGAAAGTGATGTCATGGCTTTAGAAACTTCTGATAGCTAATTGACATTAGCCTATCAGACGGTGTACCTGTGGATGTATTTTAAGGCCTACCTTCAAACTCAGTGCCCCTTTGCTTGACATCATGGGAAAATCAAAAGAAATCAGCCAATACCTCAGAAAGAAAATTGTGGACCTCCACAAGTCTGGTTCATCCTTGGGAGAAATTACCAAATGCCTGAAGGTACAATGTTCGTCTGTACAAACAATAGTACGCAAGTATAAACACCATGAGGCCACGCAGCCGTCATACCACTCAGGAAGGAGACGTGTTCTGTCTCCTAGAGATGAACGTGCTTTGGTAAGAAAAGTGCAAATCAATCCCAGAACAACAGCAAAGGACCTTGTGAAGCTGCTGGAGGGAAGAGGTACAAAAGTATATATATCCACAGTAAAACGAGTCCTATATTGAAATAACCTGAAAGGCTGCTTAGCAAGGAAGAAGTCACTACTGCAAAACCGCCATAAAAAAGCCAGACTACTGTTTGCAACTGCACATGGGGACAAAGATCTTACTTTTTGGAGAAATGTCCTCTGGTCTGATGAAACTAAAATTTAACTGTTTGGCCATAATGACCATCGTTATGTTTGGAGGAAAAAGGGTGAGGCTTGCAAGCCGAAGAACACCCTCACAACCGTGAAGTACGGGGGGTGGCAGCATCATGTTGTGGGGGTGCTTTGCTGCAGGAGGGACTGGTGCACTTCATAAAATAGATGGCATCACGAGGAAGGAAAATTATGTGGATATATTGAAGCAACATCTCAAGACATCAACCAGGATGTTAAAGCTTGGTCGCAAATGGCTCTTCCAAATGGACAATGACCCAAAGCATACTTCCAAAGTTGTGGCAAAATGGCTTAAGGACAACAAAGTCAAGGTATTTGAGTGGCCATCACAAAGTCCTGACCTCAATCCAATCGAAAATTTGTGGCCAGAAGTGAAAAACCATGCGAGCAAGGAGTCCTACAGACCTGCCTCAGTTACATCAATTCTGTCGGGAGGAATGAGCCAAAATTCCAGCAACTTATTGTGAAAAGGCTACACGAAACATTTGACCCAAGTTAAACAATTTAAAGGCAATGCTACCAAATACTAACAGAGTGTATGTAAACTTCTGACCCACTGGGAATGTGATGAAATAAATAAAAGCTGAAATAAATCATTCTCTCGACTATTATTCTGACATTTCACATTCTTAAAATAAAGTTGTGATCCTAACTGACCTAAGACAGGTAATGTTTTAAAGGATTAAATGTCAGGAATTGCGGAAAAAAAACTGAGTTTAAATGGATTTGGCTAAGTTGCATGTAAACGTCCGACTTCAGCTGTATATCACTGAAATATATCTGAAATATATCGCTCTCTATTCATTATACAGGCGAGATATTGTACAGGTAGCTGCCAAAATGAAGAAACACTTTTGGGGGGATGCAAGTCATTTAGGGGTGCAAAGTATGTTAAAATCAGGCGTGGTTCATCAGTTAATTAAGCAATTAGCATTCCAACATTCTTAGGGTCATGGGCCCAGGTTCTATTACTTTTGCTCCTATGACTAGAAAGAGATCTTGGTGACTTTGAAAGAGAGGAGACTGTTGAGGCACGTTTGGCAGGAGATTCAGTGGCTAAGAATGCTGAACTTGCTATTTCTTCGTGATGAACAGTGGCTAAGCTTATGTTTGCATGGAATCTGAGGGAAAGACATCGTCAGCTAGGGGTAACTGTGCTCAAAAGTGCATACTCCTTGACCTTGATGTATGTGTATTAGTTTGAAATGCAAAATAGATGAGCAACTGAACCTGTTGGCATTTCTTTTATTTTGCCAGTTACCTGCATTTGCATTAATAGGCTTAACAATTATACATTATTAATTATATTGATTTTTATGAACAAACTTCTAATAATACAATCATCATGCCAGTGATAAATTAAAAATGGTCTTAAATACCATTTGAATGTTCTTGACTGAACATTGTAATGCTGATTTAACAATCATGGAGTTCTAGAACACTGACTTAGAATTCTTGACTTAGAATTTTGAAGAAACATTCCAAAAAAACCTACTCTTCAAAGGATTAAGCCCTATTTTTATGATTTTTTTTCTTCAAAAAATAAGCTACAGTGTTTAGTGTTTTTTCCCTTCTCATTTTGTCTTCTATTGCAAGTACAACATCAACCTTCTCATACTAAGAAGGAGAAAGTGAACCGTTGATGCGTTGGTTGCCCAAAGCAACCTCTTAACTGGCCTATATCTTTCAATAGTTCAGCTATAGAACATGCCGGGTTTTTTCTAAACAATAACACACTGCTACAATCAGACAATTGAAGGTGGGAAAATCGAATTAAGCTGTTGAAGGGAAGAGCATAATGACCTACACACATGAACGAACCGATGAGTTTATAGCGTGTTATGTAAAAGTAATGCCAAACAACGTTGAGCTAATTTCAAGAGAGGACCTCGTTTCTCCCTCTGGTCGCTGTCCAAGGTTCTGAATGTACATCTTGAAGTAGGCTAAGTGTGAAGAAAATCTCTGAAACGCATGAAAGAAAAACGCGCAATACAATCCGTATCTGACTTAGTTGCTTGCATTACCTTTCAAGGTAACTGTTCACCTATGAGATCATTAATAATACAAAGTGTTTTTTTTCCAAAGGAATTCAACAGAGAATGTTATCACCCAGTGAACAATGCCGGTGTAAATCTAACACTGCCGGTGTACATTTAACACCCTAGGGTGTTTATATAAGATCAACATTTTTTCTAGGTACTCACACAGAACTGCTTCGAACACAAATGCGTCCATAAATAGCTATTTAAGTCGATATATTTAGCCTTTAAAAAATAGAATGCATCTACCTTATATGGTGATTCGTTGTCACTATTTTCACCTGTAAATCCTGTTGACCAACAGGTGAACAAGTGGATAAGAGCAAGACCGCGTTTCTTTCGGAACATGAACCTCTTGCTTTTCGTGCTCGTCGCCCCCACGATTACAGTCCATTGCCTATTGCAAAACTACAACCGATTATATAAAAACACATTACAGTATCCCTAGAAAGGTCCAAGTGGGGTATATGCAGGCTGTCGCAGAATAGCCTATACAACAGCCGTTACAATGATTAAACGGGAGCTAACTGTATCAAAATTAGTCACGCCAGATTGAAAGGGAAATCACACCGTTGGCAAACGCAGTGCTGCAACACAATTGCGTAAATATCACACACTCGTCGGGCTACAAAGTTAAGCATCGCCGATGTGACACATGCATTAGCCTATTCTACACCTGCGCATGTTTAAAACGAACGCTTGCACAGCCCTGGCTTCGATCCACTCACCTTACATTGTTTCGTTCTTGAGAATAAAGTGAAATATCTTAATGGCCCATATCAGTGATAGTTCTCAGGGGTCTTTTTCTCTGCCTTCCGCTTTGTCATCGCACAACGGGCCGACTCCCTTCCACGAGCTACACGCATTCTGGGTTTGAATGAGATTTCCAGGTCGTCATGGAGATAGAGCCCTCTTGTAGGCTATAGATAATTAGTAAAGTCTTTATCGCATCCACAATCACATTAGTCTTACAGCGTGTAGCCTAATAAAAATGTGTAATTGTCAGAAATTATATATTTTTTAAATGATCGGCCTGCGGAACATTATATTCAAATCCTGCAATTAAATCAATGTGTTCATTAAACGCCTTAATTACGTGAATAAAACAAAGAGCACGTGACAGCGCTTTCAACTTATTAAAAAACACCAGGTGCATTCAGTCACCAATGTTGTCACGTCAAAGTAACCGATGATGGTAACTTGAAATAACTGTATGTTTACAAATCTATCAGAAATGTATTACCATAACATGCTTAACGAAGACTAGGCTACAGGAGTGCTAATAAACACAATTCAAATCTCCCGAAGCAACACAAATGACCATTACAGTTCAATAACTGTTCAGTCCACTGATGGACCTTTGCGGACCTTTATTTCCTAATTTTATGTTTCTTAAACCCAAAAGTGATTTCTACGGATTTTGCAACGATAGAAGGAACGGATACAATATACAGTGTTAATAAAACTAGACAGTAGGCTATGTGTTACACAACCGACTCCTCCGCACTATAGCCTGCTAATTTGATAGGCTACAGTCTTCATTAATTCTTCATCTCCCTCAGAAGAAATAAACATGGTCCACAAATCTCATCTGAAATGAGAGAGGAGAAAGACAACAATCGAGCGGGTTTACCCACCTATTTCATAGCACGCTTTCCCTTCGATCATGGTCCTTTGCTTTAGATTTGCGCCTGACGATTGTGGATTATTCGAATAAAAGATATGAATACAATTTGTGGCTAATTTCACCGCTTTTCACATCTCGTCGGGGGTAAGGACAGGAGGGGGATAGTCGTGTTTGACATTCCAGATTCGCCTTGTTGAACAGGACATGCTTCAGGATTTCATCGGCAATAAATAAAACAAAGAAAAACGTAGAGAAAGAGGAGCTTTAAACAGTCATCCAGATTGTGCGAACAATGCTTCGGAGTGATGGCAAAACTGAGACGGGTAATAGAGTGAAATAACTCTTCCCAGAGAGAGAGATAGCCTACACGAGAAGTGAAGGATCACACTAGGAACCGTCAGGAAATCCATAATTTCAAAGAATTATAATCAATTTAATCCATGATAAAGCGGCCCGTGCCACGCGCAGTCGTAGAGGAATACGACAGCAAATAGTGCCGCATGCTGAAAAAGGAAAACATCTCCGACTTTAGTCTCTCTCTCTCTCTCTCTCTCTCTCTCTCTCTCTCTCTCTCTCTCTCTCTCTCTCTCTCTCTCTCTCTCTCTCACACACACACACACACACACACACACACACACACACAGGAATGCACAGGAATGGGGGTAGTGAATGTGTAAACGCGTGGGTATAATTCAACATTCAGATTACAGACATGAGTCTGGTAAAGTTATTCATCCAGCTTAGACACTAAACTACTTGTCAATTGACACTGAAATTGCATGTATTTCTTCTTCATTACAAGAATAAAACTGGATAATGCAATCTTGATCGTGGTTCTATCAGCAGGCTACATGTCAGTCATTAATCATACACATTTTGTCTCTACAGGAATCTGTCAATGTGCGCTGCTTTGGGAATTAAGTATCACTATATTCCATGTGAAAACAATCATATATTCTTAGAAATATAGTTCCATATAAACATATATCCATATCTACTGCATATCTGACAACAGAGTGATGATACGTCAGACCATTGATGACTTAGAGCCATTTAGCCAACCATGTGTTCTATACTGTTCCAGTGTAATTGACAGCTAAATCTAGTCCCACCCCCCAATTCCCATAGAGATCCATTCAAATGCAGAGAGGTCATAGTATCGCTTGTAGGAGCACCAGAAAATAAGATATCAAGAGTCTTTTGATATTGTTGGGTCACAGACATCAGGAAGTCATGGTATGCAAAGGATATGCAACCAAATATTAAAAATTGTTCCTTTATTCTACGTTATGTTAAACTGTCCAATATTTTTTGATGCCCGAAAATGGGGGGGACTATGTACAAAAGTTTATATAATTTCTAAACGGTAAAGCTGACAGTCTGCACTTCAATGCATTGTCATTGTATCCTTTCAAACTCAAAGTGCTAGAGTACAGAACCAAAATAACAAAAAAATGTGTCACTGTCCAATGAATTATGGTGCTCACTGTATGTCCAACATGCTGGAGGAATATGTGGTGAATGGCACTGACTGACCTATGTCTCCCCAAAAGCATTATAAAATATCTATACCAACCCACATTGTTGTCAGAACATTTAAAAGCAGAGAGCTCCTATTGTTTGATATTTTGCAGTTGAACAGATCTCTGCGATTCTTTGCACAGTATCTTGACCAAGGAATCGACACAGAATTTTTTCCCCTCACCTCAATCAATGGGGGTCAGATTTTGTGAATTCTGTGCATGTGAAACTCACAGAGGGAGGGAGTAGGGATGCAGAAGGGGAAGGCACTGAGGCTGATTAATATTATATATCAATACCTTAATATTTGCTGGCTTTCTGTTGAATATAGAGGATTATCTGTTTGTGGGTGATTTTATCTATATGTTTAGATAAAACTGTCATTGTTTAAAATATAATAGATAACATTAGTCACATGAATATTATTAGTAGCAGCTGTTCTGTATTTGTTTTAATACAAAGACGGTCGTGGTATATTGACTTCCATACTACCAGTGATGCATACAATTGTGGAATAAACTACTGTGAGAAACAGTGTTCATTTGCACACTTGAAGAGAATATCTCACAGGCTTACAGAATGCATAACGTCTGCATCACTTTGTCTGAAATTCTGTGAACCAATTTTAATGTACCTGACG
Source organism: Synaphobranchus kaupii (assembly GCA_029718625.1). Classification (NCBI taxonomy): domain Eukaryota; kingdom Metazoa; phylum Chordata; class Actinopteri; order Anguilliformes; family Synaphobranchidae; genus Synaphobranchus; species Synaphobranchus kaupii. The sequence continues at coordinate 19,655,099 of CM056378.1, forward strand.
TACGGTATTTTGCTAATTTGTTGATATAGTCTCAGAAGCTCAGCAGTATTGCATTGCATCCTGCTGCCAGCTTTAGCCGAGGACTGTTGTGCTTTCCTTGCTGCATACTTGTGGTTGGGCTGGGGGGGGGGGGGGGGGCATTGTGGGGGTATGTCAGGGGATTCTGGGTGTGATGTCATTTGGAACAGGGGACACCAAAAATTTTAAAGGTAAAAGCAAATTAGTGCAGCAAGTTATTGTGTAATTTTATCATTGTGTGGTGTGGTGTGGTCCCTAACAGTGATATAAAGAATTTAATCAGTTATTTTTTGCATTTTTGAGAGAAGCTTAAGATGTGGAAGAACTCAACAGTTATTTCAATTTCAATTCGCAGTTCAATTCAATTCAACTCAGTATTCCATATTAAACATTAAATTGTTCTGTGAAAGAATCTTTCCATCATCGTGAGATAGTGTGCATGTAATTCCATTATAATCAAATATAATTCTTTATTTTTATGGCCAGGGAAGTTCTCACAGCTGGGTGTCAAGTTATTAATCCATTTGTGGGCCTCAGATGAGGTAGAATATGGCTGTAATGCTTTGAAGAATGGAAATCTCAGGTTGGGTATTTAATAAGTGTGTGAATGTTTGTGTTAGGGGGCCACAAGCACAATTTTGGCTGCTTTTTATGTTCAGTCTATGAAGCAAGGGGTGAATACTTGATACAGTGTCTCCAGAATTATTCATACACTTGATAAAGAAGAGCAAAGAAGGCTGAATAAGATATTACACAGGGAATGAGTGACATTGCATGCTCAAAATAGGAACATTAAGTTATTTTTATACTAATACAGTGGGTCAGAGAAAATACTTTTTCCCAGAAAGACGTCACAATTATTCACACGCCTAATAATTATTTAAACCAAAAGCCAACAAAAATGGTTAAAGCCCCCCCCTCCTAATACACTAACAATGACTCAGCAATGTTACCATAGCAAAGGGGGGGGGGGGGGGGGGAGGGGGGCAAAGTATTAAAAACAGGCATAAGGATATCCATGGCGTGGAGATTATATGTATAATTTCAGAAGTTTCTTTAGTTGATCCCATTCAATGATTAATCTACAGTCTTTTTGACATTTTCCATCACATGTAGATTTTAGATTTTTACTGGTGGAAACTGATACGTATTTATCAATGGTAAATTGTACTGTGTCACAAATGTATTCACAATTTTTCGATCTCTGAAGATCTGTTAAGAGTCCCTGCTAATACATTTTGACTGAACTGCAGAACTGTTAATTAACAAATATTGTCTAGTTGTATTCACTTGATACAACTTAAGTTACTGTATATCAACTTAAGTTACAGTATATCAACTTATGTTACTGTATATCAACTTAAGTTACTGTATATCAACTTAAGTTACTGTATATCAACTTAAGTTACAGTATATCAACTTAGGTTACTGTATATCAACTTAAGATTTCAAGTACAAAGGACTTAAAACATCAGTTCTAACACACATTAATAAGTTTGACTAAATTGATATTTTGAGTTAATCAACTTTGTGTCCAGAAGTTCAGTTTACTCAAAATTGTTTGCAGAATGTTGACATTTCTTTATGTTGAAGTCACCTACATTTTTTTACAGTGCATTCAACGCCAAAATAATTATGGAGCACTTTCATTCATTAAATTTAATTCATTATTATGTTATTTGAATATGTGAGTTGTCCTGACAAAAGTACAGTTATGTTTTATTTGTGTACTAATAAGTGGTATTCAAAAATGTACAAATTAATTATGTATTGCTGGCTATGGGTACAATGTTATGTACCTATAAGGTACCACCCCAATAAAAAGCACCTTTTTTATGTACTATTTAAGTACTATTTATATATTTTTTCTGAGTGTAGGCTAAACGTAGCATCACTTGCGTGCACTAAAGCTGTATGTCTTAAAGTGATATCATGTTGGAGCTGAGGGCTCTGTTTACGTTAAGATTCAGTCCCCTCTTTTATGCTATTGATGATGAGGGTGAAAAGCATTATTAGCGGATAGAGCCACCCCATAGCTGTCAATTTGTTGTGCTTAATGAAAGCAACACAGATCCTGTTTGCAGCCTGTTTCTGCCAATGTAAATCCATTTTTAGGACCTGCACAGAGCTGTTATGGAAATAGATTTTAATGGAGGCAAGTCATGGATTAACTACCTACAGGAAGAAAATATTTTCACAGCAATAACTTGCACCATTATGGCTGCAGCGGCCACATACAGTTTCAAGAATAAATCTTGCATAGGGATGTCAGTATTAATGTTCACGTTCATTATGTTTTGCATCAAAGTTAACCAAGCAGAACAATGTAATTTCAGTGCCTCTGTGTCGCCTGAATAGGATTTGTTTGGTCAAAATGTGTTCCTCTGTACCCGAGCGTAGATATGGTACCGCTAAGCTGTTCTTTCTATTGCATTTGAACATGAGTTGAACTTGGCACCTGCTTATTGAGTGTTAATTTCGTGCAATGAATGGACTTTTACCTGTACCTCATTTTAATTATACATTTTTAATCAGTGAATTCTTGCCCATTCTCCATACCATTTCCTTTCTCTAATGAAAATATAGAAAATCTGTAGAGGTACAGAGAATATAGCATTAAAATAGTTTTTGTGGCTGCCCCTTATACCAGGGCCGTTGCTGGGGAAATATACAGTACATTCAATATGCATTTTCTGAAGGATTTTGCAGAGCCAGGCGAATCCTGCTTTAGACAAGAGTCTTCACAGCTATGCTCAGTGTGGGTATATTCTACACTGTAAAAATAAAGTCATACATCCTTGAAAAAGGCCATTATGCTTTTACATAAATGTCAATTGCCTTCACAATACCACAGACCCCTTAAAGGGATATGGGAAATTCAGATGTAAAGATGTAAAATGTAAAGCAGATGATATCCAACACACACACACACACACACACACACACACACACACACACACACACACACACCCGCAGTGTTGTTGAAGTGGCCTCACACTCCCCGAATGACTCCCATTTTAAGTTGGTTTCCGGCAAAAAGAAAGAAAAAAAAATGTAATATCCGCACAGGGTTTTTGCATGAATTAGTCATTAACTCTGCACTTGCGGGTGCAGGGTTTAGTCGCACTCTGGTGAATGGCAGAACAGGGCGAGAGGAGACCCTCCTGGGTCTTGGACACATTCACTGAATGAATCTGGTCATTTCTGCTCATTCGTTCAGTGGCCTCATTAGTGTAATCTTAACGCGGTTGAATGAGCTCGAGGGACACTTTATTCCTTTGGCAAACTAGTGAGGCAAGCGCAGTGGGGTCACAGATTTCCCGCTCTCTGCCAATGGGCTGGCTGCTGGCTGCATCAGTGCAGAGATGCAGAAAAGTGAATGCATGTGTATCTGTGTCAGCACGTATGCACGTGTGTGTGTGTGTGTGTGTGTGTGTGTGTGCGTGCGTGCGTGTGTGTGTGTGTGTGTGTGCGTGCGTGCGTGTGTGTGTGTGTAAATCCGAGTGAGTGCGCATGTGTATGTGTGAATGTATGAATCTGTAAGCTTCTGTGTGTGTGTGAGTGTGTGAGCGCGTGTGTGTGTGTCATAGTGTACACATGAGGACACTGTACAGTGAGGTTCATACTTTTATCCACAATGGCCACAGACCACAGCCAATGAGAGGACCACCCGGGGGCCACCTGCGGGCCACCTGCGGGCAACCTCTGTTTGTTGGACCGAAAGCAATCTAGGCCCTTAGACTGCCACTCAAACAGGACCATGACAACACACACCCAACCCTAAAATGCCAAAGTGTGCCTGCCCTATTTCCCCCTCACGTCCACTCCATACCATTTCCACCCACTTGTAGGACGGGATATAGACTATATGAATGTATTCTGCATATTGTGTCCGTTTTTTCTCCCTCCACCAAAATCTTGAACCCTAAGGGCCTGACAAAAGAAAAATAAATGCTTTTGCTGTGAATATATGAAACATTGTATTCCCAAATAAAGTTAGAGAATGGACATACAGTATAATTTACCTTCCGCCCTACGTTCATACAGAGAGTAATTCCTTTCATTCTTTAATAATTAAAGGTGATGGAAATGTCAGAATTTAGCATCCAATGAAAAGTAAACAGACCTGTGATGTTGAAAAAAAAGTTTTACAACATTAGGCAACGTAGTCTGAGGTTCCACATTTATGGTTTTAGGCTGGAACGTGTCACACCGCAATCAATGGATTTTCAGTTGTAATGGTTTCAAATACATTATTTAATTTAATCACAGCAATTAATTACGTTGAATGTTGCATTAGTCACAACCAGTTTATGTTGTAGAGTTTCATTGTATTCGGCATGCTGTCATACTGTCTCCATCACTAAAATACTGGTGTGATTCTGTTGGCATCCTTTTATATGAATCTCACCGCAGGTGTACAAGTCAATTAGGCAGAATTGGCAGTCAGTGCCAATGTGTTTTCAGTAAGGCTGTTAACCAGAGCCTCATGGCAGAAAAAATCCAAAAGGAAATGTTGACTTTGAATTGAAACAGGCTGGGTGATTCGGAAGAAATAATTAAGCAAAGCTATTGCCTTTGCTCCACCCAGCATGCCTTCACATCAAGACATGGATACAGTGAGAAATGAGGTCATTATGTCATGGCATGTCAGCCAGTGGTTTTATAGAGGTAGCGCATTCATTAGCATACGGTATGCCGCCCATTCCACTCATTGAACACTAGGGAGTTGCACTAAGCTGATTTCTCTGCCTGTGTGTTCATGGGGCATTCACTTCCAGGAGCACAGCTGAAAAAAAAAAACTTTGAAAAAAAAAAAAGCGCTAAGCCCTCCTCCAAACGAACCTGTGTCCCACGGTTTTCCCATCAGGCCTGACTCAGCGTGGGCCAGCCGGGAAGGAAGCAGGTATCTGCAGAATCAACCAATCACGGGACGGCAGCGTGAAAAATCGGGTTCGCTCGTCCGCGTCCAGCTGACACAAATGGCGTACCCAGGTTTGACAAAAACATCCTTATAACACACCTCGATAATCGATAGATCCTCATGTAAACAGTGTTTAAACTAATGGCTTCTTGTGTCAAAGAAGCTTTCCTTTCCCAAAGGGGTTTCCATTATCTAGGGACATGCTTATGTGCTGTAAACTCAAATGGGAAAAAGGTGCAGTGTCTGTTATTCTGGCTTGCATCTCATATGTATCTGGTGTGGATGATTTCTATCCCGTAGAAAAAAAAGTGCTAAACAATAATGTATCTGTCAAGTAGACAAATGCGACCATTTTGTTTTTTAAACACAACAATGATCTATTGAGGCAAGCATTCAACTGGGCCTACAACCGTGCCGTTGGTATCAGAGCTTAATGTGTCTTCTGGTTCCGCGCCTTCCATAATCTGGCGAGGACGGACTTTTTTGCTTCGAATCTTCAGAGAGCAGGCATCATCTGTCGAGCCTTGCTATTGCTGTTCACCATTAAATCAGCAGCCCTAACCTGAGTTATTATTTCAGGCCTCCCTCCCACCACTAAAACAGAAGCACACACAGACGCGAGCATCCACCCACCTGTTCGAGCACATCTCCGCTGCCCTGCAGTAGATCAAGAGCTGTGGCCTTCTCGGTGGAGACCATTAATCCCTGTGTGTCGGGCTCGGCAGTACGAGCGTTGACTGCAGAAAAAATATTTCACCGAGTCTGTGGATAAACAACGGCCTTATTTTATCTTGCTGCAGCTGTTTCCTGAGACCATCTGGGTGCTCCGGCGCAGTCGCAAAACATGCGGATGGATATTCATTCCAAGTGGACTTATCTGCTGCTGCAGGGTTATAGATATATTTTTATTTTTATTTTGTTTGGCCAAAATAATTATGCCTAAATTAAATGTCCTGTCTGGAAAAGTATTGAAAATAAATGATATATATTAGAGAATGCTGAATAACAGTAGATGCATAAGTCAGAGATCCTATGGTAAAAGAGTATGATATGAATTATGAATAATCATAAGTTCCATAGTTCTCCTTTACTTTTTATTTTTACCTTTTATAAAAAACATAGCATGGTTACCACCCGAAAATGAATCTGAAATGTAATATTTTCCTTACTATAATATAAGCCTTCCTAACTGCACACTATATTCCCCAAAAGAACAAATTCATACTTTTAAAATGCTGCAATCCTATCATAGCATGATAGTGCTTTCACATGCAAAAAATGTAAATGGACATAATTATTCTTATTCTACTTTGTCATCTTCATTAGGTTTTTTTTTTTTGCATTTGTGCCATTCCCATCTATACTTTGGCCTGAATGTGGACAATGTAAATCAGTATCAGTCAAAAAGCATTTTATGGGCACTAAAATCTTTGCACAAGATAGGAAATAACTCAAAGAACACCGCGTAGTGAATTTGCTCGGTAAATCTTGTGTTCGTTAAACCGTGGGGAATCCAGTTAATTGTGTTATAAATTAATGGCTCGTCACTGCTTTGCGAGGCCCAGAGCTCTCTTGATTATACATAAAATACAATAACCTTCATTGTCTCGTTTACAAAAGCATGTTGTTCATTTATGGGAGTACTTATCACAACAACTTTAAAGCAGTTTTTTTTAAAGTGCTCTTCACATGTTGATAAATGTATTCTGGTACTTCACTTCTCTGCCACAGAACACAAGGGAATCAGCATTCTGAGATCTCTGTAGCACACTACATGCAAGCACTCACTATGTGCGGTCATAACTTATAAATGCCACATTTAATGTTGTTTGCTAAGTCCAAACAAGCACTGCTGTTTTAAAAACAGCAAGTGTATAATTTTCTAAAATAATAATAATAACAATAATAATAATGTCAGCAAAGTTCAACCGCCCAATGCCAATGTGAGTATGCCAAAACAGCCATATTAGCAGCTAAAGGTGCTTCAGACATGGGAAATCGACAAAACAGTTCACTGCACAGCATCGGACGCCATGCAGGTCAACAAGGGCCGTGATCCGAAGTGAGGAACCAGGCTACACTGAATCCACCTGAGGGCTCAACAACACTAGCCGCCCACCCACAACATATGGTGAGCAAAACACCCTACCGATCGACTCAATCGTGATAGGCCAAACTTGCAAACATCAGAGAAAACACTCAGCCTGGAAATCGAAAACTGAGAAAGAGTCCAGGAAGCTACGAGGAGACTTGTCACTATTGTGTGAAATTGAAAAAGGCTCCAAAATCAAACGCGGAAAAGGACAGAAGCAACGCATACAAGTACGTTAAAGCACAAAGAATGTGAAGATACAAAAATAGAACCTTGTGAGGAAAGCAAAAACCACCTTTATTTTCAGCAAATTTAGGCTGCCTTAAACAGTAAATCGTCAACAATGATGGTATTTTTTGGTTTATTTTCATAAAAAGGTCAAATAAAGTTGGGACAGGGGCAAAAAGGATATCAATAGACTAAATATCTTTTTTTTTTTACAAGCAATACTATAACCTCTCTGCATTTCAATGGATCTCTATGGGAATTGGGGGTTGGGGCTAGATTAAGCTATAAATTACATGGGAATAGTATGGAACCCGAGGTTGGCTAAATGGCTGTAAGTCATCAAGGGTATCAAACAAGCCTCAAACCATCACTCTGCTGCCAGATATACAGTAGATATGGATGGATCACTTTAAGGGTGGTTTCTCCTGACTCATTTTCCTATTGAACTCTATGGAAAAATAAGTCAGGAGAAACAAGCTAGTGAAGCAACATGATGGCAATAACTCCATCAAGAAATAAGCTTCAAAAGATAGGAATGAGCTTGGAATCTCAGAAACCTCACGTCAAGCAGAAAGCAAAGTTACTTGGCCAGGAATAATTGCAGAAAAATTGAGAGGAGAACGCAGCGCTTGGGAAATTAACCATAAAAATAACCAAAGAGGCCAATGTGGATAGGCAGAAGACAAATCATTGGGTCAAGTCCCCTTGGACTGAAAGCACAAATGGAAGGGATGATCATTGCTGCTTAAGCCCAGCGCCTCGCAACTAGATCCTATCACCACAGGATTATCAATGATGCAGCAGAACCACAGTGGAGGATGTGCGTGAAATACAAGGAAACCATCGATCACATGAAAAAGACGGAATATATCAAGAAACATAACAAGGCAGCAACATACCTAGACTGGAAGATCTATAGGGAATACCAGATCAAAACAGCTGACAAGTGGTACCAACACCAACCTAACGCTGTCACTGAGAACGATGAAGTTGTCATCCTGTGGGACATGCCCCATTTCTTTCAGGCTGTCTGGAACGGGCAAAGACAGAATATATCAACGGACATAACAAGGCAGCAACATATCTACTCTGGAAGGTCTATGGGGAATACAAGATCAAAGCAGCTTACAAGTGGTACCAACACCAGCCTAACATTGTCACTGAGAATGATGAAGTTACCATCCTATGGGACATGCCCATTGAGACTGACAGAGAGATAAGTGTGAACAGGCCAGGCGTTGTCATCAAAATGAAGTAAGTGCATGCTCATCGACATGGCTGCACCATTACAGCGCAACACATCTGTCAACGTCAAGCTGGCTAAGTACAAGGATCTCGAGATCGACAGCAGACAATTCCAGTGGTCATCGGAGCTCTAGGACTTGTGAAAAAATGAATGGAGAAACTTGCGAATAAGATCCCAGGCAACATCAACATGCACAAAGTCTGGAAGATCACCCTCCTAGAAAAAGCACACATTCTTCGGAGGGTACTTTCCATCATGTAAAAGACCATTTTCCCTATAGTGCACCAGAACCATTGGACCCGGTTCTATAGGCCTACTACAAGACGCAAGTAATAATAATAATAATAAGAAGAAGAAGAAGAAGAAGAAGAAGAAGAAGAAGAAGAAGAAGAAGAAGAAGAAGAAGAAGAAGAAGAAGAAGAAGAAGAAGAAGAAGAAGAAGAAGAAGAAGAAGAAGAAGAAGAAGAAGAAGAAGAAGAAGAAGAAGAAGAAGAAGAAGAAGAAGAAGAAGAAGAAGAAGAAGAAGAAGAAGAAGAAGAAGAAGAAAATAATAATAATGGATAATATATCCTAGGATATACTGATCCCGTTTTATGTTTAGTCGGCATGTTACGGTATTGACCCTCATACAGCCCCGATTTGGGCTGAGGAATCTAATCTTGTTTTCAACCCCCCCCTCCACAAGAAATTGTGATTTCCACCTTAATGCACATCTAATGAGAATCCACTGGCCCCGGGCTGGGAGAGGCACATTGTCAGTGCACTCGGGCTAAATGGTGTAAACCCCCCACAGAGGGAAACAAAGCGATTTGATCCAATTGCAGGTGTCCATTTGAACACACACTCCTGCGCGTATACGGGCTACACACTCAACAGGACCTGAACACTCTTCACCGCTCAGCTGCAGTCTGTAGGCAACAGCGTTTATGGGGTCTAGGAAGAAGGTGTGTTGAACATCACCACACGTCACAGTATGAAAGAAGAAAGAACAGCCATTGTACACTGCATGCTTAAACAATTGAGATGATGAGACATGTACCTTCAAAATGAGATGGGTACCATGCAGTAATGATAAAGACAAGCACTAAAGCTAAACACAAACAAGACCCATTTGCTTGGAGTTTTGTCTGTATGCGAACAAAACAAAGAAAACTGAAAACATGCTGAAGGAATAGTCCAGCTCCTTCCACAACACACTTCACAGCGGTAACATTGGCTCCAATAACAATGGTACACCTTTGGCACGTGGATACAATTTGAGAGGCCACATTAGGTACAGGGATTCTCAACATTGTCTCTAAAAAAATATAAATGTAGTAGATGTTCACCAAGAATGTGAACTCACTGGTAATAGCCCACACATGCACATGCGCACACACAAAGGTTTTTTTTATTGTTTATTGTTTGTAATCTGTTTCTTTTCATACAGTTCCTCACAATTATCTTTGCTTTATACACAGTATGTCAATGTCAATGCAAGAGCACAGTACTAGAAATATAGAGCCTTACATTTGAGCAGGCTGACCAAGAGACTGCCCTCTTGTGGCAGTGATATCTAGTTACATTACATATTGATTGAAGTGGGATTGGGGATAAGACATTCAGAACTTTCTGCTCCTGGAGCAGGCAACTCGCACGCGCGCACGCACACACACACACGCACGCGCACACGCACGCAAGCACACACACACAACACTTGAGGTTCTGTACTCATACAGTCAGTCAAGACCCACAAGTGTTAAGTGTTGATGCTTCAGACACCATAAAAATAATAAAAGAACACATTTTGGTTCAAAAATACTTTATTATAATTGCACAATAGAAAAACATACAAAATATAATAGTATATGTTTTCTGTGTACCCTTCCCTTTGTGAAAAAGTTTTCCAGTCCTGTTGTCCCTGATTTGAAGGTAGTCTTGCTCCTTTGGGTCATCCATACCCATATGCAATGTACTGAACCCAAACACCTAATAATGTAAATATCTGAACATTATACCCAAAAACAGGATTGGATGGATATGTTCACCACATAACAAGTAAATGGCCTTTAGACAAACTCTTTCCACATATTTGTCATATGGGCATGTAGGGGCACCCACAGGATTGTTCAACATGGTACACACACACACACACACAAACACGCATGACTGTAAATTTTCCAATAGTAGAACACCCAAAACTACTCCTGAATTTATCATACAATCCGTTTACATGTACACTCATATTCTGAAGACAATAGTCCAAATAAGATATAGGTCATGTAAACAGCATATTCTGATTAAATGCCCCAAGTAAGGCCTTATCACAAATACGGCATATTCCGATTAAGACATGAGGCATATGCCGATAATAATAAAAAAATGAAAAGCCATGTAAACACCTTATGCCGTTTATAACTCTTAAACACGGTCTGCACATGTACACATTCAAAGTGTCTTGGGTGTCAGCCAAAAAGTTTACTGTAAAACTGTTTCGGCAAGCATGATTTTTAAACACTTCATACACATGGAAGAATCACTAGGAGGCAGTCCTTTAGCACTGAATGAAGAATGTAAACAGAATATTCAGGTAACCATGTATACCATAGGGGAATAAGATTGTGTTATTTTCATGGCGCATGTAAACGGCATAATCGGAATATGACCATAACGAGAATGTGGATCGTTATTCAGTATATGGTGAGCACGTAAACGTGGTCTGTGTACTATAGAAGTTCTGTTGAACAGCTCACAGTACTGCAAATTCAGTTTTAGGGAATGGATAAGTTCAATTTTTTTTGGTGATAACAACAAAAGCAGTCATTTATGACAATGTCAAACAAAAGTCAATGTAAAGTAACAGTCTACAATGAATACAATAAAATGGTGTCTACAAAGTTGTTGCTAGTTCTCCTTGTTCCCTTGCATCAAAGTCCTATACCACTTTCTCACGGTGGAATAATTTATGATTAATGTTCATAATGGATTAACAATAACACCCCTATGGAAAAAGAATATGCTGCAGTATATTGTAAATATATCAAAATTATCTTCACAATATATTTAAAATATACTGCAGTATATTACATTTCCATATGGGACATCGGACTTATGATAGCTAACGTTGTCCTTCAGCTAACGTTGCCCTTCAGCTAACGTTGCCTGTAGTCTACTGAATTATATTGTTATGTTGTAGCACTAGTAACATTTATAATTTTTTGTCCATTTTTCCTAGATGACTCCAACTGGTAGTCACTGTGAAACATGTGGTAAACATTTTGTCAATCACCAACATTCTGTTTTTGGATTTTAGGAATATTGGTAGTAGATGCAGTCTACTAAAGACCTAGAGAGAGGTTAATTTCCTGCACTGAAACATCAATTTACTATGATGATGGACATACTGATATGGTAAGCTTGTGTTTAAATAGATGTTATTCCATTGCAATTTTGCATTGGAAAACATCCAGCAATATCTTTATTTTATGGTATGCACAGTGCGTATGGGTGTATGACTGGGGGTGTCTCTGTGGCCATTCAAATGACGTTCTCCATACAACCCTAATCCTCACAGCAATGTCAGAAATTCCATGTTAGATGTGGTACGTTTGTTGTCTGATACAATTAATTATTTTGTTCGAACTACTACTGTTTTCTGAAGAAAAAAACTGTTTTGCATAAATTTAAATAATCCAAGACCACAATAGTTTCCTTGTTTATTGTTGATTTTAATAAGCTTTCATTAATCTTTCCTATATTACTATAATTTATGTAATTTGACTGGCTGAGCTCAACTCGTAGTGTATAATGCATTAAGTTACAGTATATATTTATAATATAAAAAGAAATAACACTGATATTGTGCTTCAATCTAACAAACGCACAGCGTTCGTGACTCAGGAAAAAAAAGAGGAAACATTAAAAAAGTTATTTTTATGAGATCCTTTTGGCAGAGTTTTCATGGTAAAGCCAGTGGCCACAAAACTCTCCCACACTCTCAAAACACATCGAGGTCCAATGGTATTTATAGAATACTTGCAATTCCAGTTATCTGCTGTAAATCACTAACCAAACACAGAATCTTCTTAAAACATTTCCTTTAAGCACACCTGTCAAGTGAAAGGCTTTTTATCGCCTTCAGTAATGCCATATGAACTGCTCTGTGCTATAAAACAGATAAATATGGCAGTTTGTTTCTAAAGGCATATATTGTGGTCTCTGTTAATATCTCAGTGTCGTTCCGTTTCCAGATCCTCTGACGTTAACCATGTTTCTGAACCATCCTGTTCCTTCTGCCACGTCCCCACATTGTCTGTGGGCTCACTTTAACTGTCCCCGCAAGACAAACCCCACGCATTTCTTTTTCACAGTTTTCTCCAGCTTCTACCTCCTCCGCCCTTTCCCAAATACACAGTGCTACTCCATTTTACAGCTCATGCTTTTTCTCCTCCTATTTCTTCCACGCTTTCCTTGTCTACGATACATTTACTTAAGTAAATACAGTCCTTTAATGCTTAGATATAATGGATATCTCTCCATGTGGTTATTGTGAGTTTACTGTAGCATGTCTGATGCTCTTTTTAATGAGAACATGACATTACGTTTCTCTATCTAGCTAACTGTCAGCTCAGAGCAGCTGAAACCCTCCTTGCCTCCAGCACAACTCACCCACACAGCCCATGTTACCAGAGACCTGCTCATTTACCCATCAACTACCAACAGGTTTACCTGGCCAATAAACACATTACCCCCTCTTCCCTTCCAAAATGCTGCTCCCCTGCTCCTTTCAACCTGTAATTTAATCCTGTGTCATCTTTCCTTCATATTTCCCTGTTTTTGCTGGGTTTTTTTCCAGACAAAAAGCCCTTTTTAGGGTATCCCGATGTCCATTCCCCATTGGTTCCTCCTGCTGTTCAATAGACCCCTCCCCTCAAAGTCCAGTCTAATAATAAGTGCCCAGGTGGGAGGGCATGTGGGTGGCGGGGGTGACGGGCGTTTGGGTAAATGCCCCCCGCGGGGGAGTTCCAGTAAGGGTTGGGGGCCGCAAAGAAGCTGGAGGAAGTGACTGGCAGGGCCGGCGGGTGGGGGGTGACAAAGTTAATCTTCTGCTGGTGGGCGTGATAGGAGCTCATGTAGGACAGGTCCGAGGGGGTACTTGTAGAGGGAGGAGTCGGGAGGGTGGGGCTGCAGGGCCTGGGCGATGCCGTGGAAGTCGAACTTGTAGGCGTAGCGCTTGCCGTGCACCTTGGTCATGATGTTCTTGTCGTAGTAGTAGCGCAGTGCGCGGCTCAGCTTGTCGTAGTTCATGTTGGGCTTGCTCTTGCGCTCGCCCCAGCGCCGAGCCACCTCGTCCGGGTCGGTCATCTTGAACTCGCCGTTAGTGCCCTCCCACGTGATGCAGCCGGCGTTGCCGCTGTCCGACAGCAGCTCCAGCAGGAACTGCCACAGCTGGATCTGACCGGAACCTGGAGACGAGGGAAACGCTAGGAGATCACTGTCATTCATTAACCATATCTCACCATCCTTCAGCACAATTACCCTCAAAACATCATGCCTAAACAAATGGATCAATTTGATTATTTTTGGAGGAAAGTGTACAAGATGATTGTTTGTAAAAAAAAAAGAAGTTGGGTCAGTATGATATCTGTCCGCCTGTCCAGCATCTGTTCTCAAGGTTTTTAAAGCTGGTGCAGAGAGTGTGCCTACTGACACAGGTTACAGAAACATGTGACAATGTTTGACGATATAACGCAGGCATAGTCACAGGACTGGTGGGACGTGTGTTTCTCAGACGCACTGCAGAGGGTGTGCGACGGGTAAAGTTAGGCTGCACCTTCCACAAACTCCCCCACACCCCCAACTTCCTTACCTGGATTTGCAAGCCTGCTGCTTGTCGGCCCAAGTATCTGGTAGGGATCTGTCAAATGAATCAGCACACAGAAACACTGGATCTTAATGCTGTGATGTGCCACCATCACCCAGCAAAACATCGCACTGACATGCTATAGCCTACAGTCAGCCAGCTGAACATCTCACTGACATGCTATAGCCTACAGTCAGCCAGCTGAACATCTCACTGACATGCTATAGCCTACAGTCAGCCAGCTGAACATCTCACTGACATGCTATAGCCTACAGTCAGCCAGCTGAACATCTCACTGACATGCTATAGCCTACAGTCAGCCAGCTGAACATCTCACTGTGACATGCTAAACAGTCAGCCAACTGAACATCTCACTGTTACATGCTAAACAGTCAGCCAACTGAACATCTCTGTGTTACATGCTATACAGTCAGCCAGCTGAACATCTCACTGTGACATGCTATACAGTCAGCCAACTGAACATCTCTGTGTTACATGCTACGCACATGCAGCTGAACACCTAGTGACATGCAATATACTCACCCAGCTGAGGTCTCTGATCCTCAGTTTTGGTAACTATGGCAGGAGATGGCTGGGAACCTATAAAAGGCAGACTATCTTTACTTTGTATACCATGATTTAAAATAGGGTTGCCACAAGGCATTTCACAGAGGGGGAAAAAAGAGAAAATTAGCAAAAAATAAATCACTCTTAATAAAATAGACTCCTCATCAGGTGATACAGTTGAGTGGCCAGAAAACAATGATGTAAGAATGTGTCCTTGCACTCACCCTTGGAGGAAGGCACAGCTTGCGGCGTCCATCCGGACCGTCTTACAGCCTCATAGGCTATGTCTGTGGAAAAAAAACAGGTCACCCAAAGTGCAACAGCTGCTATGACTGGCTTCCACCACCAGAGGGAGAAACTGCACAATATTTACAGGCTATGGTGAACCTTCTCTCAGTTCAATCTATGCGGCCAATGAGGAAATGGCCATGACAAATGACAAAATTTTCCCCATTCAATGAGAAATATAATTTTTCAGATGGGAGGGCAAATGGAAGTACAAGGCCAAATGTTCCTTATATTATATTATATATATATATCACAGGATAACTTGGCAGTTCTTTCTTTTGGTACAGAGTTATAATTTTTTGTTCAGTCTACATTGAAACAAATATGGGCATACTAGATCACACCATACCAGGAGCTTCAAGTGTACCTATATTTAATCCAGACACACAAGGTGCTCATCAGGTAACCTATTGAAATGTCACCCTGAAATAAAATAATACACTAAATGACTTTTTTATATAATAAATAAGAAATAATCTTATTCAATGGGCACTGGATCTTTGTTATTCATCAGTACTGTAGCACATTAGAGAGGGGTGTCGCTCACCTGACCGAGCCGTGACCCTTGAAGGAGCATCAGGATACAGTGAGGAATTGGG
The DNA here is from genome assembly GCA_029718625.1 of Synaphobranchus kaupii. Classification (NCBI taxonomy): domain Eukaryota; kingdom Metazoa; phylum Chordata; class Actinopteri; order Anguilliformes; family Synaphobranchidae; genus Synaphobranchus; species Synaphobranchus kaupii. The sequence goes on from CM056378.1 coordinate 19,670,903, forward strand.
GAAAATGAAGCTTGTGCCGCCTGTTGACAGGAGGGAGATGGCATTCTTTTCAAAATGCTGGGGAAGCAAACCCTACCTCAATGTGTCACAACATTGCAGTGATGCCCGTCCTGAAGCCTGGCGTCTTGGCAACACACTGCACTGTAGCACCGTGCAAGTGCCAAGCAAGAAACACCAGCAAACAGGGCTGCCTTCAACTCTGCGAATATTTGCTGACAAACTCAAACTTTTCTTACGCTTAGTATTGTGTTCACCACGAATGCATGCAAACAACAAGAAGTTCAAGAACATAGTGTGTACCAGACAAATATACCTCTGTGGTTATTCAAAGTTGTTCTGTGAAAATGTATAGGGCAGGTGCCATCAACCTTTATCCAAGAGAGCCACAGGGGTATCTTGTTTCGGTTTTCATCTTGAAAATCAGCAAGTAGTTTAGACGCAATACGTCAAGATAAAGCAACCTAGTTGCGTAATCCAATGAAATCAAGCTTTGCCTAACAATAAAAACCAGCAGAGCCTGTGGCTCTCCAGGACCACGGACTAGCACAATGTCAGAATGCAAAAAGCTCTTTAAAGCTAGCAATGGCAGTGCGACAGCTTCTAGTTTAAAAGCAGTAGAAATACACTTGATGCTGTAATGGTCACAACAGTAAGTATACTCTATTTTATCGTACTTTGCAACCAAGCTTGTCAGCAATCTAAAGCATCACTACAATGAATAAAAGAATGAGTCATAACTCATTCATAGGTAATAAAATAACTCTTTGAAACATTCATAGTCTCCAATAGCTAGAGCAGTAACAGTTTGGATTATGATTCTTTCCAGAAATCTAAAGAGGGGCATTCTCTGAAATTTGTTTTCACAAAATAGAAACAAGTGGATCTAGAAATATATCAAACAGAAATAATTTACATTCTTGTAGGGCGGACACATACGGACACATAATGAGATCAGGCCATTCAGGCTCTTTTACCTATAACTACATATACATTGTGTACATACATTCCTGTGCATGTCATACACTGTATGCATGTAGGGGTGTCAAACTCAGGTCTGTGTACAGGTATTTTAGCTGTTGTCATAAGCCTGTTAATTTTTTTATTTTTAAATAGTATAATTAGTTGAACATGCATATGCTTTTCCAAAAATTAACATTGCTGCAATCATTCACTGATTTGCAATATGCAGTGTTCTGCTGTGGTATACCAATGCAAAAACATTAATGTCACATTGAAAGAATAAATATTTGGCTAATAAATGCTGGATTCACAGAAGTGCTTTTGAAGACTAATGCTTTTTTCATAACAAAACAGAACTTGACTTACAAGAAGGGTGAGGTCAGAGATGCAGAGAATGGGGTCAATAATGTTGCTCATTAAGTCTTGAATATCAATTCTACATTTAGTCTATTTCTCAATCAATGCCTACAATCCAAACTATTATTATTTTTTCCTTGTATTATACTCAAAAGATGTGAACCAAACAAATTTAACCTACAGGAAAAAAGAGTCAATTCTATGACTTGCCATTATTATGTGATTACTGCCAGCATGAGATTTTCACTCATCACTAAGAGCAGTTAAATTAACAGCAGTATACACCCAAATCCCTTCAAAAGCAGCGTTCTCCTTCTGAAAAAAACTGAGAAATGCACCTAGTAGTCTTTACTGGGCTTCCAGAATCAATGGGAGAAGCAATAAAACCAGGTGAAATAAAGCTTCCCTACATGAGTTTACAGGAGTTTAATGGGTTCTGCATTGGATTCTTCCAGCAATGCGCCAGGCGCCCACAGATCAGTGAGCTCTTCTCCATTTGGCACTAGTTCTCCTGGAGTACTCTGCAGTCTGGAAAATGGCCACTGGCTGGGATTCAATCAACATTTGAGTAACAACTGATTGAAGCACAATTTGTTTGCCTAGATCCCTAGAACTATCTCGCTCAGCTGAGTTTGTGTTTACCTATAAATGCAAGTTAAGGACAAATTTTGATTGAATGCAGACCACTAACTCTTCAGTGCTCCCATGCAGAGTGGCCACTGACTCCAGTGCTCCTCTGCAGAGTGTGGGTGGTACAGCTGTAACTCGAGAGGCGCAGTTGCAGATTCCGAATTGGTGTAAAGAAAATAGGGAAAAAAGCTTTAAAAGAAAGATGTAGGCCGTTTGAGTTGTTATGAGTGGGTGACAGCCCTGTTTGTTCTTGAGTTTTAAATATTTTCTATGTTAAATAGACTGATGCAAGAAGCACATTTCAATAGAAAGAGACTAACGGTTCCTAGCAATGTTCTTAGGGGGCGATCTTTAGACTTGATCTTAAATTTACAATCTTAAATTAATTGTTCTCCCTGAAATGTTATGCTTAAAAACTCGTGCCCATCTGAAAATATTTTTTCCAGTCAGTCACCAGACTGAACCCAATCCACCTTTAGGATAACCTGGAGAAACGCCTGAGTAAGTTACCTGACATTAGTGCTTCTACCTCTTTCACTCATTGCCTATATCTTCTGAGTCTTTTCTTACAAGTCAGATCAACCTTAAATGAGCCATCTGCAAAATACCAGATTTCCATGCCAGACAACATTCCAGACAAGGATCTAGACCTCCCCCTCTTTTTTTCATCCAATATTATGAGTTGATAATATAATACTATGAGCTGATCTCATAAAAGGTTACATCAGCTAAGACCGTGTAAAGAAACCAAGGTTGCCTTTCAAATAAAACTTTGTGAACTACTTATTCATTAAACTTTCCAAAGTCTCAAATGTTTTTTTTGTGTGGGAGAAATATTTTACCATGGAAACTGATTATTTATTTTCCCTTTGCAGGCTGAATATAAATATAATTGCTCTTGAGTATTAGAACAGCATAAAACCCATTCTGATGTTATGCATTTGTTTGGATTTCAGCCATAAATGCACATGATTCAAATGTGAAAGTCCCAAGCAGCATCCAGATGTGTAGAAATACCACCAAGTTGCTTTTGAGTGAATGTAGCCCTGGGAGTAATTACGACCAGAGCTTGCAACAAAAAGCAACACGTACACTTTGCCCTGCAGAAGCGTGAGTTTGACACCCCCTAAATCAATACGTAGCCAACTGCATGCTTCTCAACGAGGCTCAGAGAGGTGCCACAGCAAAGCACAGAGAGAAGGGGGGGAGGGAGCAGGTTCTTCTTACCTGTGTTACGGGCATGCATTAACCGTGGGGAGTTTTGCAAGGCTTTGTCAACATCATCTGAAGTCAAATGAGGAAGGGGAGCTGAGAAACAAAACATTCTTTTGAACGAGGTAACAGACGGCAACGCCTCCTAACAGTCCGCGAGGTAGGAGGAACTCAGACGGCGGCCATTACAAGCGAAGTAATAGACGGCAACGCCTCCTAACAGTCCAAGAGGCGGGAGGAACTCAGACGGCGGCCATTACAAGTGACAGACGCAGGCCCGCGGCGGTAACACTCCAAGCAAGTGGCTGTCGTCTTAGAGCAGTGAGGATGGCAGGCAGGTGGGAACAGGGAGGCGGAGAGAGGGAGAGCGTACGGTACACATCGGTGGAGGCAGAAGGATGATAATTAGCACGGCGACAGAATGGAAGCATCCGGCTAATCGCTGCAGCCCACGATGATTTGTGAAACGTGTATATCAAACCAAGAGAGGCTGATTGGGCCTGTTCTCCTCACTAAGAAGTATTTTGGTTCTTAGGTGCATTATGAAGTTTGCCTCAGGAGCCATATGGTCCAGCAACTTGAAGTGAATGTCTAAAACTGATATGTAGGCCTGAGGAAAACTTTTCTTCTTCCATTGAGGTAATAAAACCAACATAAAATTATGAATTATGTGTAATGTGTATTGTGTTGCATGATTTGCACTGAGCCCTGGGCTGCATTCGGATCCATTTTTACACATTCCCTTCCCTTGCTCACTTCCCTCGAGGGAGCTATCTTGTGGCGTAATTTGCTACGTACAGCAAGCAAACTTAACAGGTGCTCTGCAAGGGAGGATTGACGAGAAACTAACAAAAACGGAACTGAACCGCCCTTGCAACATATAGGAAGTGCAGCACCATAGAGTAAATTAAATGTGACCGCCCACTTTTTGTATGTGGAGCATTGCATTGTGGGATACCCTTCTTGCAGGAAGCTTGCATTTTATACCCTTGGTGGGAGGGAGAATAAACGAGGGAGCGAGGGAATGTAATTACCCCCCCTTTCTTAAATTCCCACTTGGTGTGGCTGCCTTATTTCATCCTGGCATTTTGGGGATTCCCCCCTTGAAGCAAGGGAAGGGACCGACAGGAAGAAAGCATAAAATCTGGATCCAAACACAACCCCATTCTTCCTCCCTTGCTGGGAGGCCCGCTGTTTAATTAGAGTAGCCTGTAGATTAGATCCCTGAAGAAAATGTCGGGCTGAGACACACGTAGCAGTTTCCATGGGATGCAGAGAAAAAATGGAAAAGGGCCAGAGTTGCAGAGCCACAGCTACACACAGCAAAGCAGATATCTCATAAGTGTCGTGTACAATCAAACACGGTATATAATGAATACACAGTATATGAGACCAGACCTAATTCAAGACTTTCAAGAATATCTGACACCTGCCAGCTAATCTAGCGCACCCTGTGGACTATCCCATGAGTGGCCGTACTCACTCTCTCTGAGATAGTGGAGGTGCGACTGGAGGATTTCGGCGTTGTAAGAAGGGGTCAGCCTCTGGAAGTCCTCTTTGCTCAGCTTGCAGAGCTCTTTGCCATCGATGTTCTGGAACAGGGAGACGTCCACGTCCATGAGGCTGTACTCCTTCACCGCCCACTCCAGCCACTGCCGCACGTGGCTCGTCGTCCACAGGGCAGGGTCTGCAAGGCAAGGCACGGGTGATCTCACCTCGCTGATAAGACCGGTCACAGCACTGAAAACTTGTTATGCATATCATCTTCCTTCCAGAAATAGTCTGTATTACTTTTCTCATGAGTTTTTTCTTCCATCTATGAAAAACAATATAAAGTGCTTCTACACTTTGCTCACAATAACATAACATTTAATGACATAATAAAGTGTAAGGCACATACATATTGCAGCGCGTGGAGATGTACCGGTTTGACTGTATTTGCTCATTTGGTAGGGGTTATCTCTTTAAATGGTGGACGTGACTGTGGTTGGATTTTTGGAAATCATGCTGCCGAGAATTGCCGAGCTGTTCTGCTGATATTGATATGATTCAATAACACGTGACCAACTGCTTCCATGTCCACTGTCCTTTCTCAGCTCGGGAGGTTACTAGCAGACGCAAGAGTCAACCAGTTCTAACTGTCCTGAGAGGACCACCAGGAGACACGAGCGAGCCGTGTGCTGCATAACGAGGCTTTCATACCCGCCCATCTCGTGCCGTGTTGGACCCATTCACTGCTCAACGTGCAAACGTGAACGAGAGAAAACAATGGGAAGAATGCAAAGCGAACATGGAAAACCAAGAAGCTCTGCATGGCAGCGGACCGTAAGGTGGTGTAACCTGTAGCATTCCCTTCTCAATGTGAACTAGAACAGGAAGAGGAATTGTCACCTCAGCGGGGGAATGGGAGCACTGCTCTTCCTTGCTGTTTTTTAAACCTGGGGCTAAAACCCCCAGCTGTAGTACCTATGCTGTAGACACCAACATAGTTTGTGGATTGCTGTGTACTTCATCATTGACCTCGTTTATTGAGTATAGCTTTTATTTTCTAGTCATTTACATACCACCCAGACTGTATTTATCTACACTGCCTGGCCAAAAAAAAAGTTGCACACTGTAATATTTCGTTGGACCGCCTTTAGCTTTGATTACGGTGCGCATTCGTCGTGGCATTGTTTCGACAACCTTATGCAACGTCACAACATTTATTTCCGTCCAGACTTGCATTCATTTTTGGCCGAGATCTTGTATTGACGACGGGAGAATCGAACCACTCCGTAAAGTGTTCTCCAGCACATCCCAAAGACTTTCAATGGGGTTAAGGTCAGGACTCTGGTGGCTAATTCATGTGTGAAAATGATTCCTCATGCTCCCTGAACCACTCTTTCACAATTTGAGCCCGATGAATCTTGGCATTGTCGTCCTGGCATATGCCCATTGATGGGATAACCTGCTCATTCAGTACATTCAGGTACTTCGCTGACTTCATTTTATTGCTGCATAATGTTGCTGAGCCTAGACCTGACCAACTGAAGCAACCCCAGATCATAACACTGCCTCCAGAGGCTTGTACAGTGGGCACAATGCATCACGGGTGCAATGGCAACTTTTTTTTTGGCCGGGCAGTGTATATTGAGTATAGCTTTTATTTTCGAGTCATTTACATAACACCCAGACTGTATTTATCTATTTCCTTTCATTTGTATATTAGATTCAAAATTCAAAGATTCAAATTTCAAAATGTACTGGCCATTAATGCAGGCAGTAATGGAAACTTAGACTTTGGCAAAGTGCATAAAAAAGGCAACACACAAAGAGTAAAAATGAAAAGTTAAGTTGACAGTTAAATGTAAAGTGCTGTGTGCTTGATCAGCTCACTAAGTCCACAGGTTCCTACTTTAATTACTGTTGAGCTGGGCAATGGCAATAGAGATAACTAATCTTTTAATACAGCACTGCTGTACTTCTCCCAGAGGGCATAATCTCAAAGGATATATGAAGGGGGTGAGATGCGTCATCCAAGATTTTGATGGCCATGATTTTCACGAATCAATTAAACAATTTCTTAAAACACACAAGCTTAGGAACAGTTTGAACTATGATAAGCAGAGCCTCACTTTAACCAGATAGCAGAGCTGGGCTCTCTTGTCTTTTTAAATGCTGCAAAAACAGGATGTCCTCAGCGTGCTTCATCACTGTCCATGTCAACGACGGTTGGAGAGGAAGTTGCCCTATAAGAATGAAACTATTACCCAACTCCCCCACCGCAGGAAGAAAGAAAGTTGTAACTGCGGATGACCAACAACTAGTGGAATGAGGGAAAACATTTTACACTAACCCAATGTGTGTGAAGTGTCCTCTATTTTCTGTTCTGTATAAGGTAGCATTTAACATCAGCATTAAGATTAACATCACAAATGAAAATATTCCAGCCAGGACTGCGTACCATATTGTTCTTAAGAGAGTCATAAATCTCAACTTTTTATAAGTGGAAAAATAGTCAGGCCCACCTCCTCCCTTCCTCTGCCCACATGCGTGTGTGAGCAGCTGAAAAGGTCAAAGGTGACACTCTGAAGAGATCTCTTCCTTAAGCGTTTGTCTCTGAGAAAGTGCTGATAGGAATGCGTTTGTACTGAGTCCTGGAGGATATGGCAGTTTGGCTGATGCTTGAAGCTCCTCTCCCCTTTTTGGACGTGTACCATAGGAAGCGGTCTAGACAAAAGCACACTTGCACTAAACCCTCAGACTTCTGTGCAGGGCGGATAGGGGGGAGGGACTCTCTGTGCCTTTATCTCAGAAGCCAGGGCTGGAACTCAATCAGAACCCTGACCCTACAGTACCTTCAAATCACGGCTCTTCTACTAGGGGTCCACCATTAGTTATTCTGCTGTTGTCTGAGTTTAGCTGAAGGGCTGCACTTTTTTAAACCTAAATCTTAAGGCTGGTTTCTTGAGGCTGTGTTTTTCTTAATCGGCGACGTTGCTTCTTCTGATTGTGCAGTCCGCCAGGACACAGCTGCCAGGAGGCAGGAGGTAGCCGAGGGGCAGCAGGTACAGGCAGACTGTAGGTACTGTTATCAAGAGGAATCACTATTGCACACTGCTGTCCACAGCCATCCTTCCCTGAGTGAAGCTATGGGGTATTACCCATTAACATGTGAGACTCTCAGTCAGTCACCACTGACGCAGTAGGGATCTAATTCTGCACTGAGGGGCTTGTCACTGTACCAAGGACCAGTTCTTTAACTGGGCACAGCAGCAGGATGCCAGTTTTAATGTGTACCCACGTTGCCCCGGTTACCTGCAGGCACGATGACTCTGCGCTCACTGCTGGTCATGTTGGGGGGAGGGGTGTGCTTTTCCTCAATGTAACTGTTGTAGTTCATGGGAATACCGTCAGCTCCACTGGAAATCTTCCCCGTCTTCACCACATTGCAGTTATCTGGAGAGTTCCTGTGGAAAAACGGACACAGAGACCAGAACACAGGAACACATTAGGTATAAGGAAATAAAACAATCACAACACAAGCAGAATTATTACACTGAAGATGAGAGACCTCACAGAAAGAAAAAGAGGAGCGTTAATTATTTGTTTCTTCATGTGGTTTTGTAGTTGATACACTGATACACAAAGTGGAGGCGACACCATGATGTAGTACCTGTCTTGTCTAATTCCGTTTTATGGAAAAAATTAACCTGCAGTTGAATTTAATTTAACTATATATATATGCACTAAACATACTGTTCTAAAGAGACACAGCACCCCATGATTGACCCTGTATCCTTTAGTCATGCGGATGTTATCCTGCCCGGAGGATCTGCCATCAGCACGGCCACCAGATGTAGCCGGGAATGTCTCCTTAATGTACACCAGCTTAACATGGCGTCCCAAAGGGGAAACTGAAATCAAAAGTGAGGAGTGAAGCAGCCTTCCCACACACAGAAACCTCCACACCCATCAGCTTGTAGACACATGTAAGGCAGGATCATAAAGCACTTGTTTCACCTGTTTATGCTCTTGATTACAGATGCACCCCCCCCCCCCCCTCTCGTCCCTCTGCCCACCACCACCCCCCCCCCCCATCCCCCACTATAAAAATCATCCCCCTATAAAATCAAATAAAATGTGAATTCCCTGGAAGGCTTCACTGAGTAGAGTAATCATATCTGAAGATAACCCGGCAATCATAATCACAATAAGCTCATCCAACAATCACCATAATCACGATCGTCTTTTCATCTCCGTGAGTTTTGCTCTATGGCATAAACTGCGTGGCTGGCGCCGTCTCATTTACGGCACTAAGAGCCCATAAGAAATGGAAATGTTGTCTACTAAGAAACATACCTTTATTAAGTTGCCTAAGCCTGTGTTTCTCCTTGAATAATGCTTCATTTCTCGCTGTCCAGTGTGACTCAGTGAATCCCACAGGGAGATCTCCACCGCACCCCCACCGCCGTTGCTTGCCAAATTTTCAGCAAATCATCCCGAAAGCCAAATAATTTTAGTTTCAGGAAAGTGGAAGTTAATATCTGACATCCCTCACAATGACTTCTTTCGCACTGCAGCAACTTTAAAAAAAGCTTTCACACTACAGGAGTTTTGGAACAAAGGAAACCCATTGTTTTCTCTCTCGGAAACAAAATGTAGTTTCCAAGTATTCCATTACGTGTGCAGTTAAATTTTACCCACTGTGTCATAGAGACTTGAAATGCAAACAAACAGGAATTAGATGGCAATCCAATTTTCTTTTGATGCTTTGTAATTATAAAATCAAAAACTAAAATGAAAGTTAAATATAAGTAATTGCTTTCCACTATGTTTGTGTGTGTGTGTGTGTGTGTGTGTGTGTGTGTGTGTGTGTGTGTGAGTGAGTTCAGTGGAACTTGCATGGTTTATTTTAGTTCTGCTGCAGCTAGCCGTCAAATGATTCTGCCATGTTTGTCTGAATAATACCTTTTTTTATGATCTGGGAATGTCATTCAGGCCCTGCAAGAGTACACTTTTGCATTTATTACTGGTACAACACACCGTATGGAGCTGCTAGCTAGTAATCATGCTATGTACCAAATCCATCTGTGACACTGATTAAAACATACATATAAACAATATTGATATGGAAAAACAGTCCCTTTGCAAATAAAGCTATGTTTCTTGCATCAGCAAAACAGATGGAAACTACATTAACATGTTGAAGTTTGGGGTAGAATCACGTCATGTCTGCGCCTTTAATTAGTGTAACTCCATGGTCCTCAGCCTGTGGCCCAGGGGCCGCATGAGCAAGGCTAAAGAACGCTTTTTCGAGCAAAGTGTAAACGGAGAAATGGCCTGCAGCCTTGCAGTCCCTGGCCTCACCCCAGAGGGACACGCAGAGAGCAAGCATTCACACTCCTGCATGCCGTGGCACAAGCGTTTGCCAAAGCAAGCTAAGCCTGTCTGGTGAAGTGCAATTAAGAGTCTGGATCTCTGCTTTCCAAAAGGAGGGTTAGAGGAGTCAAATCCATGGGCTTGCAGCCCTTGGATCACCCCTCCTGTTACCACTAGTGAACCTAACATGAGACCCAAGGGAATAAAACAAGAATAAATTAACAAAAGAATTATTGAAAGTCCTGTAGAAATGCAGACACCCCCCCCCCCCCCTTCATCTTAAGGTAAAATGGTTCATGCTCCCTGGTTAATTAAATTCCCATTAAGAAAATCTCCAGTGCATTATAGCACTCAAAACCAATACAAACATTTTCTTTTTGGGTAGGATTTAGTGTTTTTTTTTCTCACTCTTGGCATAGGTCAAAAGGTAGCTGAAAATGCAAGCTATGTGAGCTGTCTGGCTCTAGTGGCATAAGAAACGTTTGTGTAGAAATCTGAGTGGACAAAAATCTTATATTAAAGCTGCACTATGCAGAATTTTCACCTCAAAAGTTTTTCCTCAAAAGTTTTTACCGTTAAATAACCATGCTCAGTCATATCTATGATGCACTGGCAATCTCTGTCTTTGCACACATTAGCCAAATCAGTGCTCCTTTGCCTGTATTTATTATTCTGAGATCTGTTTGGGATGTTTCGGGACGTGACGGTCTTTTCTGCGTGGAGAGGGGTGGGTGTGGCTACAGAGCCTGTGGGGTGGGGTCAGGTTTCAGCAGAGCGTTAACTAGCTACTGCAATGGCGGAGGTGAAGAAGCGCAAGTACAGCGCTTCCATGAAATGTTCTAAGCAGACGCACAGAAGATTCGCAGGGAGAGTAGTAAACACTGGAGGAAGAGGACCAAGGGCTGCTTCTCATGACGCACTCTGGATACCCGCTGTTTTTACTCCACGAGACTCACCTGGAGCCGTTGACATGGCCGGTGTTGCACTCCATCTTGACGCGGGCGGCGGGCTGGGCCAGCCAATCCGGGTGGTGGACACGGGCGCTCAGCTTCACCGTCTGCCCGTACTCGCTCGCCGACGAGGCCGTCATCTCCGTCTTGGGCGGGGGCGGCACTCCGTAGCCACAGTCGAACAGAGACTGGTCCTCGCTCACCACCGACAGCGCTTCCTGGGGCGGACGACAAGACAACAGCTGTCATCCCGTGATCGTCATTATTTTGAACAGTATCTCCTGGTTTTCGCGTTACCGCTGTGCCGCCCGCCTGCACCCACGCATGGATCACTGCAGCTGAACTGTGTGCGCTGCCTGATGTGCTTAACCCACAAGTCAGTCACATTTACCACCACAGGCTACACGGTACATGAGAAAGTTTGCACTCTCACCAAACTACGACTGTTGGAGTGAACTAATGCAGTGATAACTCTACACCTGGCAGGATGAGGCTAATCATTTTCCACTGTTAAAACCACCCAGGCACATTCTTCAAAGCCTAGGGTCGAACCCACAACCGCGGTGAGCTTCTTTTACTAACTTTACATGTGACAGAGGGGAAAGAGACAAAAAAACATTTTTTAGATTTAGATTGCATGAAACAGTCTGACATACAAGAAGTATATTATTATATTAGACCATGTCTAAAATCTAATTTATTCGTCTTCTTTGCTCAACACTGTATCTAGTCTTGATTCATCTCTTACACACAATGTCCAAAATCAATCCAGTGCCTTTCAACCATTATATTTTCACATACCTCTCACAGTTCATCATACCGAGATACAATATGTCCACCAGGGAGTGTAGTGGAAGGAAAATATTGCTGATTTTGGCAATTAAAGTAATTTATTTGAATTATGTTTAATTAGAGGATAATGCATAGCTTTACAAACAGATATGTGTCTACAGAACATAAGCCATGTGATGACTGGGTGGCTGTGTGAAAAATGGGATAGTGAATTGTAACATACGTGTGACCATCTGTGTGGAGGGATTATGTTTCTGTTTAACGTCTTGCTGACAGTGACTAACAGTGTAACCTCAAGCGTGGGAAAACTACAGTGCACCTGTAAGCCAGACAGGATTTGTGACTTTTCAAATGTAAAGAATACAGAACTAGTGTTGCTGTTGTCACATGTACAGACCATACAAGGTTTAATACATTATACTGTACTATCAGTACGTTAAAAAGGAAGATTATAATCCTCTGTAAGTGAGCTTTGATTGCTTTAAGTAAAGTGATGGAATGCCCGAGGGCACATATATTTATTTTGATTAAATATCATTGTGGGTTAATCCGTAACTTCTAAAGCTAGCTAGCTCGGTACAGAGTAACAAGGCTGGCTAGCTTGCTTACTAGCTACAATGTTAGCTACATTAAAAAAAAATTTTTTTTAAAAACACTGTTTACCTTCTAGCCTTTTTGAATAGAATCGAAGGGACAGCTGAAAAAAATGAACACCAAACATTCCTGAATGGCACGCCACCAGAAGACCACAATGATAACCACATTCAAACAAATATCATGCCATCTGTTTTTTTAATATCCTCCCTAAAACCACATGGTAACTGTGGACATGGCCTCACTGGATCTTTAAGAACAATGGGTATACTTCCTGAGTTACAGAACAGCCATAATGCTAATTTACTCCTGAGTTATAGTGCAACTTTCATATCCATCTTATGCTATCTTGCGTTCCACACCTGATATGCTAAATATGTTACATCCCACTAACAATTACAGAGAAAGTCATAATCCATAATTTGTCTTTGGTCTTACTAAAAAAAATCATAACAAAAATTTTATGTATTAAGACTTCAGATAAGTTAGTTTGGTTTTTAATCTGAAATCCTTTAATAATTTGTTCATATTTCATTATGGGTACTGCAACTAAAGCCTTTCAAGTGACACAGTAAAATCAATACTGTAATAAAACAAATAACAGTCATATAAACAATGCATATAATAATAATAATAAGAATATACCCTAAAGAACCCACAGCAGTTTTAATGGCCTGTCCTTTCTTTGCATTCATGAAGGTCTGAAAAAGGAAGAAATATTTGCGCTCCTTCTCTTGCTGTTTGAAAGTGCCTTTTGATTTTGGCACTTTTTTTATCGACGTGTGAATATTAATAAACATATTTTTAAAATGTGTTTTTTTTTTTTTACAGTTTTTTGTTAGCATTCCTACTGTCTTAAATAATTATTGCCACACACCTGCAGCATAGTTTGGTAGAGTTTATTGACAGGACACAATGCTTTTCTAAACTTGTCCTTTGTTAACTTAATCAAAACTGAACCCGCAAAGGAAAGGTACTGTATGTCCAAAAGAATGGCCGCCTACTCCAAGCATTCTCCCCCACCCACAATTACTGTACTCCCCACGCTCCTGCTGCTGTGAAGGCTACTCTGGCTTCATTCCAGCATACCTAGAAGCCTCCCCCCACCTACCCTCCACTCCTGGACCCCCCGTGGTAGGTCACGGGGCTGGGCTGGGATCAGTTAGAGGAAAGGGAAGCCATGTCGGAAACCAGATTGATCTTGTGGCCACTGTTTCTTCCCTGATAAGTCAGCAGCAAACCCCATTAGAGAGCGACTAGGTGATTAACCACTGCTCCGCATGGGTCAAAGGGGTTGGTGCACATGGCTTGATAGGAGCAGAGGGATGCGTTAGTTCCTGTACAGAGAGCAATGCAACACTTTGTGCACTGTTGCCCCCTCCTCCAAATAGGCACACTACTTCATTGGCATTGATCCTGCTGAAAAAAAAAACACGAGACCTTAGACCTTTTCTGTCAGCAGTGTAGACTCTCAGCAGAAAATACATTCTGCTGTAGGCCTACTTTTGGGAGGGACTTTCCATGAATCATTCGTAAGGCTATTCTGTAAATGCAGCTTATTAAAGGGTATTTTTATACATTTTGGTTTCGCCATGTAGAAATTACAGCACGTTTTATACATAGCCCACGCATTTCAATGTTTGGGACTTTTTAATGTTCTGCAAATGAAAGTAGTCATGTTTAGTACTTTGTCGCATATCCTTTGCATGCAATGACTGCTTTAAGTCTGTGACCCATAGACGTCCCCAAGTGCTGAGTATCTTCTCTGCTCTGCCAGGCCTGTACTGCAGCCATCTTCAGCTCCTGCTTGTTTCGGGGGCTAGTTCTCTCTTCAGCATATGACACGCATGTTCAACTGGATTCAGACTGGGTGACTGACCTGGCCAGTCAATCATTTTCCAGTTTTTGGCTTTGAAAAAGTCCTTCAGCAGTATGTTTGGGATCATTGTCTTGCTGTAGGATGAAGTGTCGTCCAATGGGTTTGAGGCATTTGCTTGAACTTGAGCAGAGAAGATGTTTCTGTACATTTCAGAATCAATTTTGCTATCAGCAGTTACATTATCAATGAAGACAAGTGAGCCAGTACCTGTGGCAGCCACACATGCCCAGACCATAACACCTCCCACCACGTTTCACAGATGAGGTGGTGTGCTTTGGATTTTGGGAAGTTCCATTTGGCCTCCACACTGCGCTCTTGCCATCACTCTGATACAAGTGAATATTGGTCTCATCCATCCACAAGACCCTTTTCCAGAACTCTGCAGGCTCTTTTTTGGTACTTCTTAGCAAACTGTAACCTGGCTATCCTGTGTTTGCTGCTAAATAGTGGTTTGTATCTCGCAGTCTAGCCTCTGTAGTTCTGTTTGCAAAGTCCTCTGTGGACAGTAGTTCTTCATTATGATGATAATTATTTTGGTCATCAGCTGTAGAGGTCTTCCTTGGCCTACCAGGCCCTTTGTGATTACTGAGCTCATCTGTGCTCTCTTTCTTCTAAGGTTTCGCGTACAGTATGGCTCTGACTGTTTTTGTCTTATTCGTCAGCATCATAATGGCTTCCTTGACTCCCATTGACACAGCACTGGTCCTCATTTTGACAAACGCTAATAACAAAGGCAATCAAGACTACAAAGCCAATCAAAAGCCTAGAATCAAGACTAGATACTGAACACTCACTTATACCTGCTAAGGAAGCAATTGAACACAATTGATTAATCAGGAACACATGTGAAGCCATTTGTCCCAAACATTATGGCGCTCTTAAATGGGGGCTATGTATAAATAGTGTTGTGATGGTGAAAACAAAACATATAAAAATACCCTTCAATAAAAAGCTGATAATCTGTATTTTAACCACACGTAAATAGTTTTATCACAAATCTAAAATTGTGGAGTACAAAGCCAAATCAAGAAAGAATGTCTTTGTCTCAAATGTTATGGAGGGCACTATTTAGGGAGAGGCTTCTCACAAGTTTCCTTGTTAAGACTGCAGCCCTGGGATGATGAATAACAGAACTGGCTGCACTCTCACTCTGCTCTGCGGTGCTGGGTCAGGAACAGAGAGGCGTTAGCTGTGCCGTCAGCCTGGCAGCGCACGCAGGGATCACGTTTTCTGACTCATTCTTTTCATACAATTCCCCCAAGCCGCTGTACATCACATGCCCACCAGGTGTGTCAGCAATACAGCTCAGGCATGCTTGTTAATGCTTGGGATACTGTAGTTCATCCGCACTCACTACAGTTAAACCTGTCAGCAAACGGCGTTACACAAAATAAAGGCCTGGGTTGTGCTTCATTTTCACTGAAAAATGAATGGAAAATTTTGATTTTTTCCTTCGCAGTTAGCTGAGTTCATTTGGTTGACAGGGCTAACTTCCCCAAACGATTTGTCAAGAAAGAAAGCTTACTTTTAATTGTGAGCCAAATCTAAGGGCAGATTTTGGCAGATGCAGAATCCAGGCTAGACTTTACAAAATGCTGGACTGATAGAACCAGAGACTGTTGCTGTATTTAAGAGTAGGCTTGACACAGTTATGGATTTACATTAGCGCTAGATGAGATGAAAGACTGCAGAATGTGGAATTGTGTAAATGATTACACAATAAATATGAAATAACTTAGTAGTAGTATACACTAAGATATGAAGCAAGTTACTATATGTATGAACTAAAGTGACCACATTAACAAAGTTGAAATCTATACACACTGAAAATGTTGCTGGCCCAGAATACCTTTTCCTGTATGCAGATAATGCAAACATCCAGAACATAATATGTGCAATACCTGCTTTATAAGGTAGTGCTCTGTTTAATATGAAATGTAAATGGACATTGGCATTCATGATCTTGGTGATCTGTCATTATATTTGAAATTTCAAAATCAATCCTATATACATCTGTGGGTACTTGTGCTCTGTCAAGCAGGACGGCATGCCAATATGATGTCCCTATCCCTAGATGATGTGCACAGCCATTTCCATGGTTCATTGCAAGTGAATTGCTTAATTACAAGTCTTTGTCTATGATGTCTATGTCTAATAACATATTTTTATTGAAATGGCGTGATTTTTTTTCACGAATGAGAGAAAATTAATAACAACACAGATTAATCACTTTACCTGAATGCATCCAATCAAACAGAAGAATCAACCTTGCATAATAAGACATTGAATAACTTGTGAAATCTTTACCTTTGACATAAAAAATCATAGGTTTTCTAATAACAGTTACAGGATCTCTGATTACAAAAGAGGTGAGTAACAATAGCTCGCAATTACATTTCTTCATGGGAAATATAGAAAAATAGGGGGAAATGAAAATCATCCAAATTTAATCTGGGTTTGGGAGAAAGACCACTAATAAATGAGATCCCAGTGGCACTATCTTCAACAGAAAACAAAGAATTACATTTTCTCACATTCATTTGTTAATGTTGCTCATCTATACCATTTTCCAAACTATCTATCAATACATTTCCTCACTGGCATGTCTAATAAACTAATTGGCTTAGGGTTAGTTGCAAACACCTAAACATGAATGATGCTTAAGATCAGATACATCAGGATGCAGTGGTCATTCATTCATACACATTTCACCATCGGCTCGTGCTAACTGTGCGGCTGCAGACAGGAAAGCCCTTCTGAAAGCATTTCCTGTATTTGGGAGGGGGTTGGTTCGGGCGTGAAAGCTGGTGCCAGGGAGGCAAAGAAGGAAGTGCTTGTCTATCGGCGTTTTGATTGTGGCCACTGCTGCAAACCTCTGTGCGTTCCGAGTGTTTGGCCCTCACACTCTCTCGCAAATGGAGGCTATCACAACTAATTCTGCCCCCCCACCCCCCCCCTCTACCATTCACACAGAGGGAACTGCTAACCGCTAACCTCCAAACTTAGCTTGCCCTTACTGTTCCCCACCATCAGTGTACTCTACCTCGTGTTTTTACAGACCACTCCCTCCCCGGTCTATCTTTTGCTTTTCCATAACATCAGACCAAGTATGCTAACACTAACTGGCTGCTGTTGTTATTACTGTAACTTTAAAACATTAGATAAATGTCCATATATAGCATAGCATGGCATAGCATTTCATTATATAGAGTTAGAGTACAATATAAACTATGCAAGTGTGGCAGCTGTGAAAGTGCACACTCACTCCCTCCATTTATGCAGCTAGACATTTAACAAAGCAATTCAAGTTTGGCAGCTTGATAAAAGGTTTGATAAGTTCAGCGATCACCAAAATTAATTTGCAAAACTGTGTTGGTAAAGAAGAAAAAAAAAAGTAATTTCTCCTAAGTCAACATTAAGGAAAAACATTCAAAATATTTGTTCAGAAGTTCTGCAAGCCAGCCTTGTCGAAGGGTGGGACAGTGATTGAACTGGACGCAAATTAAGGATGTGGGAAGATCCTGAGCAGCAAGAACTTTCAGCCTGATAAGACATTTCCCTCAACAGCAGAAAACAGATAGTTTTGTTTGAAAATGTGAATCTCTGTCACCCATTCAGCCCGGCAGGCCAATCAGGGATACGGCTGCATCGTGGTTTTTCGCCCCAGACCTCCCACACTGTCACAGCCACAGCCACAGTCACAGAGCAACAAATCTCACAGCTCAATGTTTGTCTCTGAGAATATTTGCCCAATATGAGCTCTTTTGTTGAGCTTTACTTAAGCCTTGCATTATCCCTCCACAATAAATAAATAGATAAGAAAAACGTCAGGACCTCTTCACACAAGCAGCACATTTAGTTGACTGTCTTTCTTCTACACTTAATTGTGCAAAGCAACCAAAGAAGAGCCTATGGATTGTTTTATACCATCTGAATACTGTTACTGTGCAGATGGGTAATTAAATAATATTGGCTTATCCCTATTAATGAGTAAAGCAGAATTCCAAAAATAAAAACCTATCAAGCCAAAGCTAGCCAAAAGCTAGCTAGCCAAAAACCTATCGAGCATAAAACACCTAATTATGTCACTGCAAGAAAAAAAATTATTTTGTTTTAAATCAGAGTTTTATACTGTTAGGAATAACAAGTACAGTCCAGGTATAAAAGTTCCACAGAAGCAACGGATGATTCCAACAGTGTGGAAATAAGGATGATAGTAAAAAAATAACTTTTTGGAAAATTCCAGAATGCCCCTTTGATAAAATAAAAGTGTGTGACCTGTTGGAAATACAGTGCCTTCCTATCAACCATTCTGAAGTAACATTCTCAGTTTCTTCTCCCTGGAAAGGACCATGTTTTTTCCATGTTTTTTACCTAGTATTTTCACAAGACAAAATAAAAGAATAAACAATCTCTCAAAAGACTTGCATCAAAATGAATCAGCTGAATTGTCTGAAATATTACTTGCCAATGGCAAAAACAATTATTCTAAATACATGGCCTCGGTTTGCTCTTCAATTGAATGGTTATTTCAAACACATTTCTACAATGAGTGATGGATAGTGTATAGAGAATATTGTATGGCCTTTTATGTGATCATTCTTAGCTTTACAGTATCTTATTCTTACACAATTTTAACTTTACAGTTATCTAAGAAAAAAAGTATTATCAGCAGATGACTTTCGATGTGTCACAGAAACCTGCTCTACATACTAAATTCTCTACATTACACTTGTAAATTACAACAGAACTTAATTGGTTCACCGTACACGGTATGAAGAGGACTGATAAGTACTTCAGGCCAAACCTCACCCCTGGTACGTTGATTTTTATGTTTGAAGAAAACCACAAGTGCCGTTGAAAACACTGACCCTCTATAGCTAAGGAAAAGTACAGTAGGCTATTAGAAAATAAAACCATATATTTTCAATGCATATTTGTCCAGGGGCTGTGGAATCTTTCATTTTTTAAACCGACCACTAATCCCAGAAATGATCAATTTACCATAAAACAATGCATAAATCACTTACATAAATAATTCAATAAAAAATTACAAAAATAAAAAATTCATTTGAATATTTATTGACAAAGATTAATCACTGAATTATGATCTGCAAACTTTTAAACGTTAACTTTTTTTTCCAAATAATTTACTAAAATGTGTAATTTGGAGAGGTGCTGAGTGTCCTTTAGTAGTGGAAAGGTTCCTACAAAAGACGGTTTCTACTTATTTGCTGTGGCCCCGAGCTTCAGTCCACTATGTCCGATTGAGGCAGACGGACATTGTTGTGATTCCTCTAAATATTTTTTGAAACCTTGTGGACATTGACAAGGCAACAAAATAGGAAATCCTGTCATACTGTTACACCAGAAGGGTGTTCCCTCTTAATCTGTTATCCTTAAAGCATTGAGAAAATGAATCACAAAAGCCCCTTTACACAATTCAAACATTGCCAAGAACCCCTCTTTTCTGACTTACCTTAATAGTGCTGGCCATTCTCGATCAGGGCGATTGATCGAGCTGCTTTATCGATATAGCGATTGTTTTTTTTTCGTTTTTTTTTTTCTGAAGAGCGAGCAAATGTTGCGGTTTTGCTAGCGTTGTTTGGAACGGATGAGATTGTGCTAACGCTGGGAAGTGAAGTCAGCCAATAGCAGGAAGGGGATTCTATTGGTTCTGGCTGCCGCAGTTCGAAGAAACAGGATATTTGGGAGTGAGGAGATAAGAATGGTTAAAAACAATGTTGTTTTTCATGATGATGTGCGTTCATTTTTTTCCCTTTTAAGAGGGGAGGCTGGTGGGGGCCAGGCTAGCTAGAGTAGGCGGGCGTGTTACCTCGACAGTGGGGTCTCTCGTACAGCAGGTGCAAAGCGTTTTGTGTGTTTGTGTGTGTGTGTGTGTGTGTGTGTGTGTGTGTGTGTGACACTCAGACCGGGGGCAGGAAGCAGATGTCTGATCATGAACTCAAAATTTAATATGGTTCCACACCACCTTTCCCCCCTAGAGAATTACAGCTTACTGTAACAGCATTTGCTTCACAACCATGCACATTGTCTCTGTTCAAGGGCGCCTGTTGAGTTGTTGAACAATGGCCTGGGCGCAATGTTTGTCCTTAACTTTAACTTTCAAATAAACACAAATCATGCTTTCTTCAGCGAAAACACACATAGGCACTGATCTTCTTAATTGAAAAATCCAGGCATTTCTATGGACATTAAACCTGCTTCTTGTAAGACTGTAATGACAAACATGTATGCATTCGGCCAATTTAAATCCATGATGTTATTGGAACTCTAACTGCAGTTCAGACACATGCGTCTAAAAAAGCTACAGCAGAAAGTAGATAAGATCGCATTTGAAATCTGGCCCCGGCATATCGAGAGGAAGTTGCTCCGAACCACAGCCCATCTTCTGTTTAATGGCACACGGAATGCAGTATGGCTGATGACTGACATGCAATGAGACTGTTGTGTAAGATCCATGTGCCTCGTATTATACACATCACTACTCCACAATGTATGGCATAATACCAAGGTTTCTTACCATCTCCAGAACCCCCCAACAGAACCCATGCACCCCCACCTCAGTGAATCGGTTGGTTACATTTTGACACCTTTATCTAACACCCAATACAGGCTGAAATATACACTAGTACATGAAGGAACATAGAGGCCTAAATCATGTCTATATCAACATAATGGATATACTGTGTGTGTGTGTGTGTATACACTACATGGCCAAAAATATATGGGCCAACATGTCATTCCAAAATCATGGGATATGGAGTTAGTCCCCCCTTTACTGCTATAACAGCCTCCACTCTTTTGGGAAGACTTTCCACTCAATGTTTGGTCATTGCTGTGGGGATTTGCTTCCATTCAGCCAGAAGAGCATTAGTGAGGTCGGGCACTGATGTGGGCCAATTAGGGTTGGCTCGCAGTCGTCGTTCCAATTGATCGCAAAGGTGTTCGATGGGGTTGAGGTCAGGGCTCTGTGCAGGCCAATCAAGTTCTTCCACATCGATCTCGACAAACCATTTCTGTAGTGACCTCGCATAGGGCACAGGGGCACTGTCATGCTGAAACAGGAAAGGGCCTTCCCCAAACTGTTGCCACAAAGTTGGAAGTACAGAATCATCTAGAATGTCATTATATGCTGTATAGCATTAGGGTTTCCTTCACTGGAACCTAGCCTATATACCTATATATATATATATATACAGTATATATATATAGTTTTTTTAATACAATATATTTCTTTATTATTATTATTATTATTTCCATTATAATTTCCCATACCATTATCAAGCGCATGTAAAGCAGGCAAAAATAATTTCATCTCAAAGTCTAAAATATGTGATTCCTGCTGAAATATGAAAAGTTAACGTTCTTGAAAGAAGCAAATGTTCCATTTTATTGAGCACCCCCTGGGACTCACTCTTCCTCAGACACCAGCTTAGGAACCCCTTGTTTAATGCACTGCAGCAAATATCAGAGCCTATTAAACAGCCTTATGGCATTTACTGTGTTCTTCCTGTTTCCTTGCTGGGAACACATTTGCATGTCTCTGCAATTATTTGTAATTGTACTTTCACAACAGAAATGACCCAGCCAGCCAGGCAGAAAAAATACGCTATTTCAGTTTTATCAGACAATAATTAAGATCGTATATTTTTAGTCTTCAGTCCCCTGCATAATTTTCAGTGGCATTATTCTCTCTCCATTATGGGTGATTGTTTTGTTTGTGTGTGTTGGGGTGCGTGTTTGTGCGCAAGCGCAGATGCGTGTGCACGTCTGTGAGTTTGCCGAATGCAAGGGATCTGCTGACCTATGAATTGTGCAAGCACGGTAACAAGGAAACAGTGCTGTTTGGTCTTATAATAGCACTTTCTTTAAGGATGACACTTGAATAGGTCTTTTCAGTGGCACAGAAGACTGCAAGTCCAAAATGAGGAGGACAAGACCATCATTATTAAAAAGGAAATAATCACTTACAGTGTTAATATATCACTCACAGTGTTAATATATACAACTCGGTTGATTGATTAATTCATTCATATATACAGTTTAAGTCGAAAGTTTACATACACCTTAGCCAAATCCATTTAAACTCAGTTTTTCACAATTCCTGACATTTAATCCTAGTAAACATTCCCTGTCTTAGGTCAGTTAGGATCACAACTTTATTTTAAGAATGTGAAATGTCTCTACTAAAGAATAATAGTAGAGAGAATGATTTATTTCAGCTTTTATTTCTTTCATCACATTCCCTGTGTGTCAGAAGTTTACATACACTCTGTTAGTATTTGTTAGAATTGTCTTTAAATTGTTTAACTTGGGTCAAACATTTCGGGTAGCCTTCCACAAGCTTCTCACAATAAGTTGCTGGAATTTTGGCCCATTTCACCT
Organism: Synaphobranchus kaupii; assembly: GCA_029718625.1. Lineage (NCBI taxonomy): Eukaryota > Metazoa > Chordata > Actinopteri > Anguilliformes > Synaphobranchidae > Synaphobranchus > Synaphobranchus kaupii. Next base: position 19,693,550 of record CM056378.1, read on the forward strand.
GACAGAACTGGTGTAACTGAGTCAGGTTTGTTGGCCTCCTTGCTTGCACACGCCTTTTCAGTTCTGCCCACAAATTTTCAATTGGACTGAGGTCAGGACTTTGTGATGGCCACTCCAATACCTTGACTTTGTTGTCCTTAAGCCATTTTGCCACAACTTTGGAAGTATGCTTTGGGTCATTGTCCATTTGGAAGAGCCATTTGCGACCAAGCTTGATGTCTTGAGATGTTGCTTCAATATATCCACATAATTTTCCTTCCTCATGATGCCATCTATTTTATGAAGTGCACCAGTCCCTCCTGCAGCAAAGCACCCCCACAACATGATGCTGCCACCCCCGTACTTCACGGTTGGGATGGTGTTCTTCGGCTTGCAAGCCTCACCCTTTTTTCTCCAAACATAACGATGGTCATTATGGCCAAACAGTTCAATTTTTATTTCATCAGACCATAGGACATTTCTCCAAAATGTTGTCACCATGTGCAGTTACAAACTGTAGTCTGGCTTTTTTATGGCGGTTTTGGAGTAGTGCCTTCTTCCTTGTTGAGCAGCCTTTCAGGTTAATTCAATATAGGACTTGTTTTACTGTGTATATAGATACTTTTGTACCTGTTCCCTCCAGCATCTTCATAAGGTCCTTTGCTGTTGTTCTGGGATTGATTTGCACTTTTTGCACCAAAGCACGTTCATCTCTAGGAGACAGAACGTGTCTCCTTCCTGAGCGGTATGATGGCTGCGTGGTCCCATGGTGTTTATACTTGCGTACTATTTTTTGTACAGACGAACGTGGTACCTTCAGGCTTTTCGAAATTGCTCCCAAGGATGAACCAGACTTGTGGAGGTCCACAATTTTCTTTCTGAGGTCTTGGCTGATTTCTTTTGATTTTCCCATGATGTCAAGCAAAGAGGCACTGAGTTTGAAGGTAGGCCTTATAATACATCCACAGGTACACCTCCAATTGACTCAAATAATGTCAATTAGCCTATCAGAAGTTTCTAAACCCATGACATCATTTTCTGGAATTTTCCAAGCTGTTTAACGGCACAGTCAACTTAGTGTATGTATACTTCTGACCCACTGGAATTGTGATATAGTGAATTAAAAGTGAAATAATCTGTCTGTAAACAATTGTTGGAAAAATGACTTCTGTCATGCACAAATTAGATGCCCTAACTGACTTGCCAACACTATAGTTTGCTAACATGAAATCTGTGGAATGGTTAAAAATTGAGTTTTAATGACTTCAACTTAAGTGTATGTAAACTGCCGACTTCAACTGTAAATGAGTGAGACCCCTGACATAAAAAGGGAATGTTCTGTTTAGAAACAAACATCAAAACAAACAAACAAAATCTTACAATTTTCCACACTTCAATTGTAATGATGATAAAATATGGCGCATCTATACTGAGATTTGTCTCGGTCTGCATGGCTTTGCTTTTTCGCGTCCGTAATGACTTGAACCACCTGAGCCGATCCTCCAGACCCGCGGTGGAGAACTCTCTGAACCAGTCAGACACCGACTGCTCACGCTGTCTTTTTTTCTTACTCTTTTTATTGCTTCCAGCAGGAAGCCTGTAGGAAATTACCTCTGTTCTGTCCTCGCACACTTACAGGCAGCCACTCGTACCAGTGCGGCCTGTGACATACCAGTGCGCCGGAGGAACAAGAGGTTGTGAAAACACACTCTCCACGGGGGTCTGAGAAGCACAGGGGAATGTCCTGTCCCACCGCCGCAGCCGTGAGTACGACACCCCGCTGCGTTCACCACACACAGCTCCACTCAGCGGTTCCTCTCATTCTAGCTACAAATAGCTTTTCCACTTTGCCAAATTGTGAAGAAAAAAAATGTATAAACCATGTAAAGAGAGTAATATATATTAAAAAATATATATAATGTAGTAATGGGTTTCATTATTAGCATTATTATTATTACCATTACTATTATTACAATGACTATTATTATTCTGGCTACTATAATAATAATAACTATTATTATTATTATTATTATTATTGTCAGTAGAAAAATTTTTTAGGGTAAGGTTCTTCCAGGTTCTACACTAGCCCTTTGCTTGCTGAAGAAGAAAGGTTTGGCAACTGACTTGAGGTGCTGAATGAACTGAGCTGCCCCCTGGTGGCAGAAATGGGCTAAAGCATTGTTGTTCAAGAGGGCATACGCCAGCTTTGATGAGCAGCCAGGTAGTGAGCCAGGGAAGAGTGGATATTCAGATATTCAGAATCAAGTAACCATTTCCAACTGGGAGGTACCTTCCAAATACTACTCCCACCAGCAGAGGGCAGCACAGGGTGTGGTGACAGTGTGACCCAGATGTGCCTTTTTTTCAGAAAGAGGAGACCTCCAAGCCTCAGGCACCCTGAGACACAATAAGAGGAGACTGCTGAGCTCTCCTTCGACAGTAATCTCACACAGACTCAACCTGGCAGTCTGATAAAACAGGTGAGCCCAGACAGTGTCTGATAGTTAGTCATTCATTACTCTACAACACTGGGTTAATTTTCCTGCAACAGCACAGCTGCTTCAAGTATTTCATTCAGAAGCTTATAGTGCAAGTCCCATAATGTCTAGTACAGGGGTGTCCACATCTTATCTGAAAAGGGATGGACGAGGTACTAGAGCCGGTGTGGGTGCAGGTTTTTCCTTTCGCCAACACCTGATCCAACTAATTGACTAACTACACGACCTTGATAAGTAGACTCAGGTGTCTTAGTACTGGACTGAAACAAAAACCTGCACCCACACTCTCTAGTACCTCATCCATCCAGCTATCTTCAGTAGCAAGTAAATTTGCCTGCAGTACTTAATTAATTTTCCTATGGCATATAGTTAGCACTCACTACTCATTCCCAAGGCAGGCTGTTGGGTGGTAGTGCTGTTTAAATAACCTTAGAAAACCTGTGTGCATGTATGCAGCAAAACCTTATGACCAGCTATCAAGTAAACCATGGGTTGTAGAACGTGAAACATGCATTGTGGCAAGTGTGTGGGATTAAGGAGGGGTGGGGCTTATTTGCTGGACATGGGACCTGAACCCTAGGTTGCTACTCAACAACACAGTAACAAACCGCATCACCAAAAGCCCAGGCCTCCTGGTGAGGAGACATTTCTTGCTATAGTACTCCTCCTGACAGCATCGCCCAGCTTAACTAGTTTTATCGCAAAGGTATCATAAAAACATTCCATCCTCAGAGGCAGCAGATATTGTCTGCAATAAACCATTGTAAATGGTTGTGAACGACCATGGATGCTGTTGTTTTATCTTTCAAAGGTTATTGATGGTTATGAATGCAGTCACACTCTCTTAAGTTAAGGTGTTATGTACACCAGGGGCACCTGCAGGATTTATTCTCAGGGTACGCAGACCTTTTGAGGGGCAGGTGCTGAAAGTGAGAAAAGGGCACATGAACCTATAAAAACTATTTGGGGGACACTTCAGTGCTAGGGGGGTCCGGAGGCATGCCCCCCCGGGAAGAAATCTTTTGAAAAACAACACTGAAATGCACATTTCTAGTGCCTTTTCAGAACAGTATTTATTAATCTGCTGTGAAAAATTATTAACAAAAGCACTCCAAACTAGCTAACAATACTGCAAAACAAACCAATCTTTTTAAAAAAAGTTTAATTTGTGCTCTTGCAAAATTTCCCTCCCTCCTTTTCTTTTCTTATGTAGCTGGATCACATGCTGTAATATTAGATATTATTCTGTTTCTATTTTAATACTTCAGCACCAAACTATTTGTATTCTGCATTGATATTGCCTATGTCTGACACATCTGTTGTTGCTAACGTTAATGCGGGTACCTGGGGCTCGTGAGAGCTAGCGTTAGCCCTGGCAGCTTCTTCGGTCGACGGAAGAGATTCCGGTTCGATTGCTTCTGTGGCTTAATCACTGTTATCCTGGTTAACTTTAGCTGTCTTATTTTGGGCAAACGATTCAAATAAATGTAGCTGTTTTCGTTTCATTTTCTTTGAGTTCGGCTGCGACTAACAAGGTTTTTGTGTTGAATAAATAAATTCCCCACTTTTTTTTTGATGCAGTTCCAACCAAACAACCAGGTGTCAGAATACAAAACGGATAACTGTCATCGCCAGTCGCAGGCCATCATCACATTTTTTAAAGTTTAACTGTAGGACATGAGGATATGGGATTACACTTACATAATTAATTTCACATAAAACTGACCTAAGATCAGGACTAGCCTCACCCCACTCCTTCTGACACTTTGGTAGCGACATACACTGCCTGGCCAAAAAAAAAGTTGCACTCTATTATTTCGTTGGACCGCCTTTAGCTTTGATTATGGCGCGCATTCGTCGTGGCATTGTTTCGACAACCTTATGCAACATCACAACATTTATTTCCATCCAGAGTTGCATTCATTTTTGGCCGAGATCTTGTATTGATGACGGGAGAGTCAAACCACTCCGTCTTCTCCAGCCCATCCCAAAGACTTTCAATGGAGTTAAGGTGTGAAAATGATTCCTCATGCTCCCTGAACCACTCTTTCACAATTTGGGCCCGATGAATCTTGGCATTGTCGTCCTGGAATATGCCCATTGATGGGATAACCTGGTCATTCAGTACATTCAGGTACTCAGCTGACTTCATTTTATTGCTGCATAATGTTGCTGAGCCTAGACCTGACCAATTGAAGCAACCCCAGATCATAACACTGCCTCCAGAGGCTTGTACAGTGGGCACTATGCATGACGGGTGCAACGGCGATTTTTTTTTTTGGCCAGGTAGTGTATTTGCATGTTTGTTGTAGGGCAGAATCTTTGCCATAAGCGCTTGATCTTTTTTTAACAACTTGATGTGCACGCTTACGGTACGCACAGTGCGTACTGCCATACAGCTGCAGGCGCGCTTGATGTACACTGACACAAAAGCCATCTGGCAGTAAAGTGTTTTAATCCCTTTAAAAAAGTTAAGTGAGAGTTACTGTTTAAAAACGGGCTGATTTTCACAACGGGGGGAGGTCTTGTTGGCATCTCCTGTTTGACAATTTGGCAAGTAGTGAATTTGCTCTTGAATACGGCCACCTCCCAGCTCAAGAAGTGCCACAATTTCTTTTCCTATTCCATGCCAAACTCCAAGCACTTAATCTTTCTAATTGTGTTATTCCACAGTGTTCCTGGATGACAAAGATGATATATACATCATTCATTTGAGCAGTGGAAACAAACAGTAAGACATTTTTTTTTTTTTTTCCCCTTAAATGTCAGATGCTTATTCTGTCCTCAATGATTTATAAGTGTTCTGCTGCATCCAATCTTGCGCTGTAAATTAGCTTGAAAATGACTCCGTAATTCAAGTGCAGATGTATGAAAACATTACAGTTGTCATTATAAATATTCCATTCAGGCCGACTAGGTATTTCACCACATTTAATGCTTAAAATAACCCTCTCTGCTGTAAAGACCACATCATCTCCCACCACTGTCCCCCCCACCTCCACACACATGTGAGCCAGAAGGTTGGTGACACCATAGGGAGCAACCAATAGAAACTTGGGACAGCTTTTCTCCACATGCCAAGCCTGTTCAAAAAGGGAACGCTATTCGACCACAAGCTTGTACACAAAACCATATGATGAACTAAAATACCCAACAGAAAAAAGAAAGATATAAAAAGCATCTAGCCTGACCCCAGTGAAAATAAAATTCCTGAATGCCAGATTTCTTGGAATGCGCGGAGGAGTAAAGCGGTTGGCCCGCGTGGTGGTGGGAGGAATTCTGACCACTTAAACACTGAGTCTGTAGATGCTAGACCGGGCTTTGGTTCGGCCCAGGGCGGCTGAGTAGAGGCTGCTTAATCGCAGTGTAGGAAGCGCTGTGGTCAGAGAAAGAGTGGGCGCTGCCTCTCTCTTTCTCTCTCTGAGGAGGTGAAGGAGATAAAGCTGTGGGAGATTTCAGGCACAAGAGCCGTCATGAAACCACCGTTGGCCCACACACTTGACCCAGAACCTTGTTAAGGGACAAATCACTTTGTGCCTGTGCAAACTCCGGTCACACTGTGGGTATAATACACTGTCAGCAGAGCCCTGTTCAAGAAGGTCTGCAACTGGGCTTCAGACCTTAGCCCTTACGCTTGCTGAATGAATAATCAAGGTCTCCAGCCAACGGAATTTATGGGTACTCTTAGTAGGCTCTAGGTTGTGTGCCATCGTCTTCTGTAGTTCATATACTTGCTTATGTTATTGAATTCCACAACATTAGCACCAAGGGGACTACATTGGGATAGTAAAATGGCTAGTGTGTCCACGTTTACATTCAATTGACTCCCAAAGCTAATTTGAGGTGAACTATTGTTGTTGTAATGAAAAGACTTTCACCCATCCAAGTTTTCTGTGGTAAATTTATTTACAAGTGTAATATCTAACAATGACCACATAAGGAACAGCCGGAAGGAAAATTCCACTGCCTGAAATACTACCTGTGAAATTTCGGGACAAAAATGAATGATGATTTGAGGTAAATTATTCCTTCCGTTCACCATTTTATGACAAGTGCTCACATTTTACAGCTTTCCAAAGGACAGAATGTTCTTATAACCCAAGCTGTTGTAAGTTCAATCAAAGCTGCAGTTGACTTTTGGAGAACTCTAGGCTCTCTTGTAAAATGCATTGTAAACACTAGTAAAAATGAGAAAGAAACCAAAAATATGAGAGGCCCAACAAAAATACTTCAGGAAAATAGTTGAAGCTAAGAAAATACTGAACTACAGAAGTGCAAAGACTTACAGAGAAAGAAAACATCAACGTCAATATTAAATCTTGATCCGGGGCAAAATTACTGCTTGTTTTATGGGGAGGTATTTCCGGTGGTCACAAGCGATTCTTTAAAGATCTCAAGGCTTGCCAAACAACTCCCGGAAACATTCATAATGATGACACCATCGACAAATATTATTCCCATTTTCCCTCTATTTGACCAAAGAAAAGATGAAGGAAGCCTTTGCTTTGATCCCACTTTCTTTGGTTCGTAAATCACTGGATCCCTACTAATAGTCTCCACTCTCTGGGGTGCTCTTTGGACCCCTTTTCAAGCTAGTCTGCAATATTTCTTTCTTAAAATGTAAAACAGTTGAGGGGAACTTGAGGTTGTTCACTCCAGAAGCATCAGTACCTATAAGTTACATTTTATTTTCTAACATTAAAACTGATTGCTTTGAAGCTTATTTAAAGTTTCTAGCTGCAGTCATTCATGGAAACTGTTAGTAGAGGCCAAGCAAATACTGTCACTGTGTTTAATTATTTTAAGCAATAATGTACTTGCCTTTAAAATGCAAAGTATCAAAGACATTGTAGGTGTGTGTTCCATTCAGTACTTTGACGGAGTCAGTATCAAATACAGAAAAAAAGCGCTCAGTGCTAACTGTACATTCGGTGTAAATGTCTATCTATTCTAGCCATTTTTACACATGCAGGAATAATTCAGGCTGATGAAGAGTGTTGGACGGTCAGCTGCCACATGCAGTATAAAGTCTCCGCCCAGCCCCCAAACCTGAGCTTCCATACAGCCCTCAGATGTAGACATAACATTGAAAACTAAGACCCTTTCCAGGTACAGGGTACAGAATGCAAAAAGCAGGCACACTAACCCCAAAAGACCTTTCCGTAAACTGCAAAGCCCCCCCCCCCCCCCCCCCAAACTATAAATCTGCAGTCACTTTGCCTTCGCACTGCATCTCTGATCTTACTCACCCGTTTGTCATTTCCTTTGCACTTACAGAGGGGAGAAGGCCATCCTCACGAGGCTCAACCTTTTCTCATTTACTGTCTGGACCATGTGAGGGGCTCTGATGGATATGGTGTTTCTTCTGCTAGAGAAAGTCAAGGCATGCAAGGATCAGCACTCCACCAGGCCCTGGAATTGCTCCGTTGTTTCAGTTATTAGAATAATCTCTGATTAAAGCTGACCCTTTATACAAGAGGTGTCGATTTCCAGCAAAGAACAGAAAATCATGCTGCGAATGGGAGCCCAACACAGACATGGTTCAGGTTCAGAGGGCCCTTCTAAGACCCCTTATGGAAATGAAATACAATATACTGCAGTATATTTTAAACATATTGTGAAGATAATTTTGATATATTTATAATATACTGAAGCATATTCTTTTTCCATAGGGGACTGCACTCATAATTGGACTATCAGTTGCCACAAATCGCACGCGTGCGCGCACACACACACACACACACACACAGACACACACACACACCGGAAAGTTAACCATCACCCTAAAAAAATAATCCTACTTTATCAATCAATAATTAGAAGGGTCATCCCTTGTGGAAGAATACAGTTTTAATCATTGCACCATTTGTAATTGCACAATGTAAAATGTTACATTGAAATTGTCCCATGCATAGGCTACAATTGTCATTATTTTTTACATGTACATTCTCCATTCTCCGTGGTCCATGTTTATTCATTCTGGCCATTAAGAGAAAAGACTTGACAAATACAAAAAACTTGAGTCAATAAAGGACTGGGATTTCGGTTAAACTGATGGTGTAAACTCGACAAGAGGAACGGTGTACTGGGCGAGTGGTGCTATTGTGCTAAAGCAGATTCTGTCTCATGAAGAACATAAGAGTACATTATACCTAAACATGCACATGTGTCCACACTGTATGCACCGAACCTCACTAGGAATTTACCAACAATGCACTTTGAGCCACCTAAACATGAGCACGTGGAAGCCAGAGAGATAGCAAATGGTCTCTATCCATTGCTTTTGTAAATTCTGCAGCTGCACTTGTGACCATGAAATGTGTCAGTCAAAGTCATCGTGTCGTACAGTTCAAAAGGTCTGGTGGTATATAAGGCTTTATTTACTGACCTTGGTGGTGCCTGTGCGGTCTGTTCCAGTCTGAATCATGTCCCCACACAGACATGGGGACTGGTGAGGCTAGACTCTTATGTTTACTCTGCCTTTAGAGGAAAACACAAAAGAAATTGATATTATTATATTTTGGCATTTATTAGACGCTCTTATCTGGATTGATTTACTTCTCACACACACTGGATTTATACAGCTGGACATTTTTACTGAAGCACTTGGTAAGTATGTTGCTTAAGTGCACAATGGCAGTATTCCACCTGGGAATCAAACTCAACATTATATTACACTACTGTCCTAATGAGAAAGACAACTGGATTTCATTCTTCTTTTGCGTACCACTATGTGTGTGTGTGTGTGTGTGTGTGTGTGTGAGAGAGAAGGAGAGTGCATTTGCATGTGCTTATGTATGTTTTTGCTTGCATACGCACTCATGAGTGTGTGTGCGTGTGTATTCATAAGTACTATGGTTGTGTACTATTGTGTATGTGTGTGTGTGTGTGTGTGTGTGTGTGTGTGTGTGTGTGTGTGAGTGTTTAGCATATGCAATTCTGCAAGTGTAGCGGAGTGTATGGGTCTGTATATGTGTGTGCAAGCACGCATGCACGCCTGCGTATGTGTGTGTGTATGGGCGTGTGAGAGAAAGAGTGTATCCTATCTGTGTGCACGAGTCCGTCTGTTTAACACTGGTTCCCAGTCACACAGTAGCTGAGACCACTGAATAATTCTGCTGACACTCTTTACACGTTCATTGGAAGAGGTCCCATTGGCTCCTGAGGTAAGTGAAGCTGGCAGGAAACACAGAGACACACTCCTCTCTACCCCACAAGAAGTGTTTACCTTTGGAAATGAACCTTAACAGTGGCCCTCGCTGAGTGGAAGGGGAACATATCTGCCATAAATAAATGTAAAAAAACAAAGTATGGTCTCACATGATTGTCACAAGTCTGTGAATTTAATCAGGTAACAAACTCTATAGCCATAAGGTTAAACCAACCAGGCCCTAAGAATGCAATGTTCTCAGTGCCTCGTCAATCCGCATCTGGGAGCCATCACCAAACAGACAGCTGTCTCCATCACACATAGAAGCTGAATATAATTACTAACACGGGCATGCTGAGCATATCATCTGCAAAAGACAAGTTCAAAACACTGTTCATTACTCATATTTCATTAAGGAAGGGATGCACGGTTACATATTGTCTGCCCTACTGTGGGAAGAACCAATCGAAGTAGTGTAGTATTAGTTAGTCATTCTTTATACTCACATTAGGTGTGTGTGTGTGTGTGTGTGTGTGTGTGTGTGTGTGTGTATTACTGTAGTGCTTCAGAAAGTATTCACGCCCCTTTAAATTTTTTCACATTCTGCCCTGTTGTAACTTAAAATTTTAAAGCATTGAAAAAATGTTCCTCTTCCACAACACAATAATGTCAACACAGTCATGATGCGAAAATATTTTTTCTACAACAACATTTTCTCAAAAATGAAAGACTTCCATTTAGCATTTACAAAAGCATTCAACCCATCAGAGTCAATGATTTGTAGATAGGCCTTTGCCAGCAATTAGTTCTGGCTTTTGTAGTCTGTCTTTCTTATTCTTGGTTCCCTTTAAGTTTCTTCCGAAGAAAAATCCATATCTGTTATTTTTCATCAGTTAGCCATCCTCCCTGTCCTCGTCTGTCTGTGTCAAGCTATGCAGAAAAAACTGCCATGTAATTTCAGTCAAACCAGTTATCATTATCCTATTTTCCTAACAAAAATAAAACTTTTCCAAAGACGAACGAACCTCGGCAAAATAAATAAATAAATAAAATGTGTTTAGATACGTCACAGTAGATAGAAGTGGCGGTTTGAGTGAATGCTACAATTAGGACTGAGTTAAAAGGATATTTTCTGGTGCAAGAAGACGTCAGATCACAGCAAAAAATGATATGCTTTCTGAGACACAAATACATTAAATGCATACTGTACATTAAATACATTCTATATTTAATATATTTCAGATGTATTTTAAAACTCCCTAGCCAGCTAAGGAATGCAACCAAACCAGTAAGTTAACTCTGAAGAAGCTCATTCCGAAGCAGGAAGTTGAAATGAGAACTTAAATTTTTTTTTTTTTTTTTTTATTATGTCAGTGATAAGATTTTGTATCCACATGTAGCCTGTTCTGCATTGGGTTGTTTAAATTACATAGGTACACATTTCGTACAGAAGCAAAGTTATAGCTGTGTTCCACCCATTCAGATGCATTATAACCAGGGTAAGTCAACTTTCTGTAAAAATTCCATTTAGTTTTATTTATAAGAGGCACTGTCACAAAGACACTTTACAGGAAAACAATGTAGCTAACCAGATGTAGGAATAATGATTTAGTGGACCAGGACAGTGGAGTTAACATTCCTACTATTTATAAATGTACCATTGTATTTCTAGTGACCACAGTGAGTTATCTTTAATCTTTTATCAGTGAGTTATCTTTAATCTTACAAGAAAACGTGGCCGGTCAGAATTCGGAAAAGATTAAAAAATTGTGACTCTGTCCATGGATTATAAAATATAGATAAGAGGAAGCCAGGAATTACAGTCTGAAAGTATCTACTAATCGTTTTTTTGTTAATAAATCACCTGATATACACGTTTCAACAAGTTATACAAGCAAAAAGCTGAATAAATAAATAAACAATTCCTCACTGACTGCAGTACTGCAGCTAAGCAAGTCCTCTTTAATAATGCTTTGCATTTATAGAGTACCTTTCAGGATCGAAAGTGCTTTACAGTGAAGTGAAAAAGCTCACATCTCCAACCAACCACATGCAGCACCCACCTGAGTAATGCACTGTAGATATGCTCACCACATATCAGCTGAGGTGGAGAGGGAGTATTATTAACCCAAGCATACTGTACATTACATTTAGGTCCTTTCTATTGAACTGCTTGCAGTGTATACTGTGGCGTCCCAAGCCAGATCTTGTAAATGTGGCCAAGATGGCTTTTGTGGGCTTCTACACATGGAAAAGAGAAACCATGTGGAGGCCTTTCACTTCCAAAGAGCCACTCGCTGTAGTTTATGTCCTCTCTCAATCACAAGTGTACACACAGGTTCCAGCACCAGTGGAATTCAGGCAAACCAGAAAATTCTGGCTGAAGGTCTACATTTAGCTTTGCCACATTTAAACAATGACAGCTTTGTCAGGTTAAAAAAATCATTCCTCTACTGTGAAAGAAAGGCATAAAGAGTTCAGTTGCATTCAAGGAATGGAATTTTCTTGGAGCAATATTCCAAATTATACACCAGGTCCACGATTTAAGAGTGAACCAGGCATCTCATCTATAAGGAAGCAATATTATTTTATACTGCTACAGAATCAAAGAAAAATTGCTAGTAAAATTAAATATCATAATCAACACTTACAGGTCTCTCTTTAGCCTAACCATAACATGGTTTATAGCATTTTTAATTGCACACATAATATACTGTAAGTACATCAGTTAAAATAACAAGATTTGTATACATTTGTTTCCAAAAATGAACAACAATGGACTAGATCAGGGGGTATACTACGAAGCAGGATTACTCAGTTAACTTAGTTGGAAAACTGCACTGAGCAAAACCTGGAACCCTCCAAAATCTGGAACATGGACTGAAGTAAAAAGAGCTGTTCCTCGTTTTACTCAGTGCAGTTATTCAGCTAACTCAGTCATCCTGCTTTGTAGTATACCCCCAGGGATCTCAAACTCTGATGAGAACACTTTGATGTGTTCTGCACTTGGCTAGAGTGTGCACACCTTGTTTCCAAGGCCTAAATTGGCTGCTTATTGAAATAATTAAAAAAACAGCAGAGACTGTGGCCCTCCAGGACTGGAGGTTGAGACCTCTGGACGAGATATTCACATACACGTAATTACCAAAAAAAAGGAAGCATCTGAGTAAATGAGGGATGCAAAGTATATTGAAAACAGGTGCTTCCACACGGGCGTGGTTCCTGAATTAATTAAGCAATTGACATTCCGTTATGCTTAGGGCCATGTATAAAATGCTGGGTAAGCCTCAACTGCCAGTTATTTTGGCTACCATGGCTAGAAGAAGACTTTGAAAGAAGGGTGGTTGTTGTTCAGTGACTAAGACTGATGAATTTGTGGATGTTTCCTGAGGAGTGGCTAAGGCGGTGGTAGCATGGACGTCTGACGGAAAGTCATCACAGCCTGGGGCAAATGTGGTTGAAAGAGAAGACTGTGATGTCCATGCACTTGAGACAAAAGGACAAACAGATGAGCAACTCTGAATCAGTTCACTGCAAATATAAATATAGGATGTGAGGAGGCAGGCTCATCCAGAGCAGTCCATGGAGAACATTAGCAAGGGATGCTATGTCTCCTTTATTTTGAATAATGCAATTAAAATAAATTATTTACATAGGAAATGCTGCCAAATGGATGGAAAGCTTATCGAAGCTGATCACTGACATTCAACATCCACCAGATGTCCAATAATTTATCAGTATTAAAATACGAAACTCCAACTAATGGAAAACGCTTACTAGAGAAAATCATAGAATTCTGCATAAGTTATAAAAATCATCCAGACAATGTCTTAAACCCATTTCAAGTGCCTCTCTTTACACCAATAATGAAACCTAATAAATTTGACTCTGTTTGGCTAGGGAGATATGGAGTTTGGCATCACCTCACTTGTTGAATTCCGAGTTGTTCCCAGCAAGACAGAGCCCAAAACGGACATGATCATCTCTTTTCAGCTATTGCCAAAGGAACATGCACTAAAAAATCTACTAGAAACTGGCCTCTAAAAGATATTAGTTATTCGATATGAGACCTCCCCTGCAGCAAAGTGATTACTTTCAGGTGGTGTCTGTTCCCAACAGTGTCTGTTCAAATTCCAATCTATATTTTCAATATCTCATCTCTTTTATGTTTTGTAGCCAAATTATCTCCTTTTATTCTTCCCAGGTTTGGATCGTCAATTTGTGAATGTGTCAGTTTGCCGCTGCACCACACATAGGCACAAGGGACACTGCAGTGGAAATGTGTGCACTCTTAGGACTAAATCACACGTGCGCCAGTGGCCTCCATTCTCCAGTCCAAAATCTAGTTGGCCTACATGAGAGCTAGCCGATGAAAGTGGAAGTGTATCCCCCACAGGTTCAGTATTTTTTAACCCAGGCCCTATTTTCAGATTGTCTTGGATGATTGTGAATAACAGAGACCAATATTTTGCTAATCGCTTACAAATTGAGTTTGATACCCCTTTGTTGCACCCTCAGACATGACGAATATATACAGTATATATATTGGGGTAAAATTTTACAGCCTTCAAAAGCCATGATAAACGTATTTTTCGAAAATTTGCAATGATCCAAGACAAATGGATGAAAATAGGGCCTGGGTTCAAAAATACAAAACGTATCTTTTATGCAATAAATTGTTTTATACCAGTGAATTACTATTTTGTTCCAGCAAATGACATGATTATAAATATGCATATCCCCATTATCACAATTGCATCACCAGAGAGATGAACCTGCTAGTTTATGTCCATTTAAAGTTTCATTCATTGATTCAAGTTCAAACAGATAGGATGAATGTCAACCCACATTCACCCAAACCCTAGCCCTCATCCCAAACCAACAGTCAACACATCTGAGCAGACCTCACAAGTGCTTTTGTTAAAAGATCTTTGCAGGTGGAAAGAAGTGTATGTGGTCTACTCATTATGTCATGATTGCATTATACAAGTATTCCACAGTAAATCTCAGCAGAACTGAACCATATACAAACAGGCTGTCTAATAATAATAATAATAATAATAATAATAATAATAATAAATATCAGGCTGAGAACTGGACTGAACCGTTGTGGCTGGTGGGTGGGTCCTGTGACCACCAGCATACTATAAACACCTTTGAAAGCAAAGGGCTGGTAAACAGGGCACACGTGTGTCACACGTGACAACATGTGGAAGGCAGCCATACATTGTTTTTATAGTAAGGCCAACAGACCATTAATTCATCCATCAGGGGCGGGTATTACATGCAATAAAACTCCAGTAATGGGCGGAGGGCGGCCTGTAAATCCCAACTTTACTGCACCTCCCTGCAGTAAAAACGTCGGCCCCCTCGAAAAAAATAAAAAAAAGAGAAACCGCCGCTCGCGCCTCTCCAGTGAAGTGCAGGCGTGGATGGGACAGCGTCTCGGCGCTGAGTAGGACGTCTAAAATTAGTTTATGCCGCCTATAATGGAAGGTTTACAGGCGGGTTTCATTAGCAGTCTCTGGCGCTGAGGACAATAACAGGTCTTCTGGGTCTCTGCTCTCGTCTCGAGCCCCGTGTCCCCACAGTCCCGGCTCAACAGATGCCTCCACACCTCCCCACACACACAGGGTTCGAATTAGGCGGCCAGGCCCCCTGCTCCCAGCAGGCCAAATACAGGGTTTACCACTTCATTCCTTCCCACTTATTCAGACAGGCCTTCCCTTTATGAAGGTCTGCATTGCAATTCCATGGGTTTTTTATACAAGGGCTGTTTGCATTCTATGGGCCTGATTTACTAAGACCTTTAGCACACGCAAAACCAATAACATGACCAATGATTGGTCATGGTATTTGTTTTGCACCAATCATTGGTTGTGTTGTTAGTTTTCTGTGTGCTAAAAGACTAAAGGTCTTAGTAAATCATATTAATGTTTTTTTTTTAGTTCCGTGACTCATAGTACCTCACAATCACTTTCTATAAATATACATTTTGTTGCCCTCACAGAGCTTGAATATAATTGAATTAATTTGTCTGACACTGAATTTGTCTTATACTAATTAAAATGTTGTGCTAATGTTAGAACATGCACTGTGGCTCGTGAGATGAATCAGAAAGATGAGAGCAAAACCAGGAAATGCTGCTAAATTACTCACAGGAATCAAAGAGTAGTGTGTCAATTCAGAGTAGAAACCTGCAGCCCAGGTTTGCAGACATGATATATGTGTACAGACAGATGTGTTCTATATAAAGCACAGGACACAGGAGCTCCTTATGACACTGGAACTATGTCTGAGACAGAGGTAAATGTACCGTATCTCCTGTCCTGAAGAATTCTCCAAAAGCCTAGTTCCCCACCCATATAACCAAGCTCTTCTAAACGTACATTATATATAGGGAGAAATTCACGTCTTGAGGAAGACAGGCTCCGTTTACTTGCTCTTTTTGGTTTTATTTTTCCTCCCCAAAATTAACCAACAAAGCCCCACAACTGCTTGTGTTCTCAGACAGGGCTGCAGCCATAGGCCCTGTGGGTAACCAGCCCTGGGCCAGGCTGTGCACCCCAGAGAGAGGGGCTCCCGTGGAAGTCTTGGCTGATTTAAGTTTCTTCTGTAAGGCCAGGTAAACAAAACCTGTGAAGGAGGCATGACCGCTGTGTCCAAGACCACAACCAAGAGGTCTGAGACCAAGACCAAAACTAAAACTGCTAGTTGGGTGTGAGACAAAAACACTCAATTTGGATGTGTGTGCATGCGTGTATGTGCATGTTTACAGGAATGATATTGAGACGTCTAACATGATTAGATTTAGTGGTACTGGTGTGTTATCTTCATAATGCATGCATATCATATTCATAAGAAATACATATGTTTAACACAACTAACACACAAAGTATTACTTGTGTATAATGATGCCTTACAAAGCATATCATAACTATGTACTGGTAAACATCTATTGATTTTAACAAAGCACAATTTGTGGCAGTACCTGCACCATTTCTTTTTAAATTGCTCCTTCATGGCAATAGCTTATTTACAACAGCCTCATTTTGTGATTAATGACCACACACTCTAAAATGTTTACATAATTTGAAGTTCATAAATCATTGCTCACTATATTTACTGTCATATGCACTATGAACTATGACTAACAATATTGCTATAAAGCAATGAGAGAGTCACATTTAAATACCAGGGCTATAACGAAATTAGATGGCTAATATAGTAACTATATAATTTCATATAGCAATATTGTCACACGCCTCATTGTTCATATGACAGCAAATATATCCCTAGTATTCCAATTAAGCCCTATATGTTCGTTAACCTTATTTGAGCTATCATTGATGTCGCTCTACATTACATTTACAATAGAAGAAACTCCAGGTAAACCCTGCAGGAAAAGGCCTCTGTTCTATTCTGCTGTTTGATCATTTAACAGTTATTTGCACGTAAACAGAATACTAGGCGTGAGTTTATTTTTTGCAGACAAATGTGAATGGCTCAATCTTAGTCTACTGTTGCCCTCACAGAGCACAGCACAGATTACAGCACAGATTGCCAGCACGGCCAGATGAGAAACGATAATATTGCACCAAGACTTCAAAATGATAAACTGCACATAGCCAAAGAGAACCCTGTGTTATGATACCACCCACTTGGTCAGTGAACGAGTATGTTTTTGTAATTTATTTTGCATTTGCAGTCCCTAGCTTGAATGCAATTTTCCTAGCTGTCCACTATGCTCTGTGTCTTCCTCTGAAAAGCGTAAACGTTATCTCTGTGCATCGCCAAGGAAATGTGGCCTATCAGGAGAAAAAAAACGCTTTACCAACAAATTACTTATTACAAAAACAAACAATAAATGGGAGTGTGTGCTTTAAAACACCCATTTATGTGACATGTATGGTCACATGATGCAACTGTATTTGTTTGGTCCTATTTGAG
Organism: Synaphobranchus kaupii; assembly: GCA_029718625.1. Taxonomy (NCBI): domain Eukaryota; kingdom Metazoa; phylum Chordata; class Actinopteri; order Anguilliformes; family Synaphobranchidae; genus Synaphobranchus; species Synaphobranchus kaupii. Next base: position 19,711,127 of record CM056378.1, read on the forward strand.
CAAATAGCCTACATATTGAACGATTATTGCGCCATATTGTGCTCACACAAAAATACATACACCACGGTGTCTGAATCAACACCCTTCCATACTATTAGGTAGGCTTGTTGAGTAGACATTAAGTGTGGGGAAGCAGTGCGCTAATGAGCAAAAAAAAAATGGTTCACTCCTTATAGCATCCAAGTGACCAAAGCACTAAACTATTCAAGAAATCTACACATTTTTAAGCAACTTCTGTAAATAGATGAAAGGTAAGCATTGCTTTGGGTTAGATTTAGTACTGGGAGATAGTTTAAGAGTTGGAGTTTGGTTCAGAATGGTGAGGGGTCACATGCAGCTTAGGCAGGAGTTCAGGTTAAGATGAGGGTTATTCCGATAACCTTTGTAACCTGCACATTTCTGTTCATACAAATTACTTTGTAATAAACTGGAGATCTCATTGGTTCCATGTTGATTACAGAGTAGTAACGCACTGGCATAGTGCCCATTTCTTATAAAATGCTCTTTGAATTTTTGGGTATATACTCACCGAAATACATTTCATTATAGAACAAATTGTGTCTTTTATAGTATTAAATCATTTTAGATACAGTATGAGTAAGACATACGATACTGAACATATGATTTGACTTGGTGACATGCACTGTACAGTCCAGACATGCATCCAGACCTCCTTCACTTTGCATACAGATCCACAGTAGTCTATATATAGACTATTGGGGTCTTTAAACCTGCTCTTGATTCACTGTAAGACCCAATGAAACGTCTTAAGGCTGTTAGCTCTAATTCCCAGGCAGCCCATCAGTGCAAAAGACAAATGTGATCTCAATGGACCTTTGCAGTTGAATAAAGGGAAAGTTAATGAACCAATTTTAAGCGCAGTATATGAGGGAAAAACTGTATTTTCTGAAAGTGGGAGGGAGCTCAAATAGATCCATACATTGAGTAGTATATGCGTGGACGCCACGTGTACCGTATAACGAGGGAACCCACCTTGCTATTCAGTTCTAAAAAAAGCCACTCTCCCGATCTGATCCCTGGCTGCATTGTATGCTTAGTCCACATTTAACGGGTCTTAATAATGCCATTCATGTTTGACCGCTTAAAGACAGCCATTTCGATTTCATTTGAGAATTGTCCACCTAATTTGGTCCATTAGTTATTTTATTCGTTATTTACTCTAAACCAATTTTTTCATTAAAAACAAGTAGCCTAGCCTACTGCATCTCTATGCATTTTAATATCTGGGCGAAGTGCAAATATAATTAATGTGATTAAATGGCCCACAATGTAGCTATTGCCTAGAATCATTAACTTCCCTCAGTTCCCCAATAATTTAACCCTTATTATATCAATACCACCACTTTGTTGATTTCATGTTTTTGAAAAAATAATAGCCTACATTATTCTGTCTTGTTAGAGGCGCCCGTCTATAACTGCCATCTGAAAATACGAATTGAATTACTCGCCAATGTGCTTCATCGATATGTTTCTCAAGGACTGTTTGATCCAAATGCTTGTCAGATTTGCCCATTGCTATAAATTGTGATCATCATCATCATCATCATAATCATCATCAAATATTTTATAGCCTAGGCTACTTGTTAAGGAATCAGGTTTGTAACGCAATGCAACAAGTTGTAGGAGCAAAAGTTTAACTAACAACATTATTTTATACACGTGCTTTAATAGGCTAATACTGACATGAAGTAAGTATCCGCAAGTAGCATAGCCTATGTTTATATATTGGCTACTAGTCCCGCCTCACAAAAAAAATAATTCCAAATATGTCGTATGACAGCACAAATATATTGTAAAGAAAAACTTTCACAGATAAACACAATAAAAGCCATTGCCAATAAATCAATACGAAACTGCAGAAAAGTTGTGAATTACGATATTTCGCTTACCTTAGGCTACTTTTGTGTTTCGGTCACGAACTTTTGTTCCGAAAAGAGGAAGAAAATTATTCAAATGTTGGCTTCTGAGTATAGAGTAGGCTAGTCTCTAAAATACGTCCCTCGTTTTTTTAAACTGTATAGTATCAGACAAATCACCAGACTGCATGGACTAAACTAATATATTTTAAGCGAGTCAAAACACTACTGTCCACTGTGTGTGTGTGTGTGTGTGTGTGTGTGTGAGAGAGAGAGAGAGAGAGAGAGAGAGAGAGAGAGAGAGAGAGAGAGAGAGAGAGAGAGAGAGAGAGATGGTTAAAACCCAAATCGGAAAATCGAATGCAATTAATTTGTGGGGGCTACTTGGGTACTTGTAATGAAAATAATCTTGTAACAACACATGACGTCTTCTGCAATGTAGGCCCTACGTCAAACAAAGCAAGATTTAAATGTAATGCAAAAGTAACGATATAACGCTAGCCTTTTTCCACACAAAAATACTTTAACTACACTCGGATTAATGGATATTAGCATACTTTGCATTGTTCAACGGCATTTCATAGTAGACCTAACAGTTTTAAAGCAGACCTTAGTGATCCTGACCACTAAAAGTGCGCATTTAGACCTACTTAACATAAGATAAGCCTTCATTGCATTCGTGAATCCTATGTCATTTGACCTGTTATCTATTTAGTATCAGCCCATCAAATAAATACACAACAATGTCCCTATGAAAATTCCATGTTTACACATTAGACGCACACTATTTTTATTTTTTTTAACAGATTATAAACAACATACCAATGTGTACCGTGGTCTTTTATTATACAGGGGTTCCCAAATTCTTTGAGCCCTCGAGAAATATATGAGCAAATACCTTTGAAATTACATATTAAAATAAATGATCAAATATGGAATTCAAATGTTTTAACATATTGGTATGCCAAAGAAAATGCATGTACACTGGGCTACATTCAATTTAGTGAATGTAACAGCGACTGAGTTGAATGTCAATAGGAAGGCTTTTATACACAGCTAACAACGTTGTTATTTCAATGCGTTATCTCACAAGCTACCGCAGCCCTTCTCACAACCCACAGTTTGGGAAACGCTCTTCGAAAGTATTTCAATATGGACAGGTGTAGGCCTCGTTAACAGCAGAGATAAATGTTAAAGAGACTCGCTATTGTAGCAAGTGTCAGAGTCAGTGTTCCAAAACAAAAGTCATCCAATGCACTGGTATTTGTAAGATTCGCTTCTTGATCATAATTGAGCATATTTAGGGATCGAAACTAAATAAAGTGTTTTGTTTGACATAACTTTAAATTAGGTCAGGTCACAGGGGAAAAACTTGGAAACACAATTAGGATGCTTAGAGTATAATGCTTGTTCCATTGCGTAACATGAAGTGTCTTATCTTCTGTATTAACGGGGCTGATATACATTAACTTCACCAGTTTGACAAGACATGTCAGTTGTATGAAACTGTATGTATGGCTGTATGGAATCCAAGGGAGCTGCGGACCAAAACTACTTATTCAATATTTTTGCATGTTACATGGATCTTGCACCTCTATTTGCATTATTTTGCATTTTTATTTTTATTTTGTAACCAACAGGTTAATATTATGCAAAAAAGTGAGGGCTATAACTCATATATACACATATATTCGGAATATAACTCATCTACAATACCCCAGTTTTAATCACACACAATAGGCTTGTGGTCTGATAACTGAGGGATATAATGAGAAGACAAATGACAGTTTTATCTTGGATGAGATTAGTGCATTAACCTCATTTCAACTCTTGAGTGCACTGTCTCCTTCTGTCAATAGTCCAGTAATGCCTTCATAAACTACAATATTTTCCACTCCATGAAAAGCAAAGAGTCATTGTAATGCACTCATATCACACATGTGTTGTTGTTACAATGCCCATTTTAAGGAATTAATTTTCAAGGGGCAAGCTTGTGTTTTTATTTTTATTTAATAATTTTTTTTACAGGGTGTAGCACACAGAAGTCTTCTTGTGTCAGAGGGGTGTTTTCAATGAAAGCGGTTATTTTAGCCCCAGACGTGTTTACATTTCTGTGGGCTCGTCTCTAGCTCTCCCCTCTCTCTCTCTCCTTTTTTTCCCTCCCTCGTTTTCAGAATGCTACACCACGAGCACAGGTCCAATCCCCCCCAGATCCCAAACATTCTTCAAGTCCGCCGGAAACAGGGAGGGTCAGAGCAAATGAAACACCTAATTTAGGTGAAGAGTTAAATAACAGTGAAAAAATACATACGCTTTCTTCACAAATAGAATTAGGAGGAAGTAAGCACATCGTATAAACCATTGTGTATATTATTTTCACAGTGCTTCTGCAATAAAGCTAATAATATTTATCCGAGATCCACTGCAGTTTTACATTTTGTCCTGTGACAAAAGTGTGTAAACAGACATCATCAATCCATCCCAGAGAGAGAGAGAGCGAGAGCTGTTTACTGAGGACAATCTGTTTGTGCCACCGCCTTGCGGAACCTGTTACGGACCTGGGAGTGTCCAGGCATTACCCAGCAGGCCCACAGTACACATGGCAATGCAGTCCCATTTGGCATAACAACGTAAGAATGAGAGTATCATGACTAACGCAGGCCATTCAGCCCAAGAAAGCTCAACATTAAAGGCAATTCATCAACAGTACACTGCTGTGGAACCAGGGGTGGTCAGCCAGTACCGTACCCCAGTTTCCAATACACAAGGCGAGGTCTGCCCCCACATCGTCAAACGGGAAAGGGACAGGAATTCTGTGTAAAAGTTTGTGTAAAGAGCCTGTGTTCAGCTGGAGCTGGAAAAAAAAATGCAAGGCAGAAGTCTAGACAGAGGAGCTGGGCTGAAATCTGGAAGCCATTCCCTCTGACTTGGCAGCACAGCCTCTCTCCAGTGTAGGATCACATTTCATTGCCTAATTACACTTGAAAGCGCTCATATGTTTTTCAAACCTTTTTTTTTCTTTGGGTGTACAAATACAGTGTGGGGGTGGCAAGCTTACTCACAATGCTGTTAAATGGCTCGGTTTTATTATTGTAAGGGATGTGCTCCATACTACAAGAGTTATAATACAAGTGATAAATGTTATGACTAATATAGCAATATAGCAAATAACTGAAATATGCATGCTTTTAGAACTGGTCAGTATAATGCAGAGAATATTTCATCAAGCATTTTTCAAATACAGGTATTTCTTGAATTTTCAACTAACAGCATTCAAAACCTTTAGATTTAAAACAGATTTTACAGCCAAATTTACATCCACTGTTTTTTGTGCAAACTGTAGCATTGTGCCATAGACTTTTGGAAATTATACAGAACTATTGTAGGAATATGGTAAATCATATAAATACAGAAAGCTGTAAAATACCAGATGAATTTCAGTATATTTGTTAGATTGTTGTTTTTCATTTACTTTCTATTCAAGATTTCCCATCTAGTGTTGCAAGTGTGTTATATCACCAGCAGGGGGAGGCAGCGTAGCGCGTTTAGGAAAGGATCCAAATAAAATAAATTCAAATGATTAAATGAATTATTAGGGAAAGCGAGTAGTTTAGGTCACAACACTGTGTATGCTGTTTTGGTTGTTGTTATTGTTTTGCTTTTTTATTTCTGCTGTGGTAATTTACAAATAAAGGTGTAATGAAGCTAAATGTATAAACGAATGTGGTAATTAAAATCAAATATTGTACATATAGCCAGCATGCACATGTACCTCCAGGAATAGAGCTGTAAAAACCATTCAAAAAACCTCACCCATATGGCATGCTTCACTCAGAAGGCAAATACACTCTGTTGAGGTCCTATTTATGAACACGTATTTAACTCATTCATGAAATAAGTTTAAATAAAACAAACTAACCAATTACATGTATTATTATTATTATTACTATTTATTTTTTTTTTCCTGCATGGGAATGCAATTCCCACTAGAAAGGAGGAAGAGAAGGGGACTGTGTGCCAGTGCAGGATGGCTTATTAGCTCTTGGATGGTCTTTGAGGGGGGGCAATTCTGGTAAAATGGCTTTCTCAAGGACAAGTGCGTTTCCATCGCAGCAACTGAACATTTGAGGTTACAGTCAGGTTCATGTCCCACAGACCCACACCATATAGCAATGTCCCTCCAAGGTGAAGTCATTTCTGAACTTAGTTTATGAAACAGGAGTTTCCTGTAGGACTGACATAGGCCTACAGTATACAGTATCTTTATACAATCATTTTGGTGTCATCTCAAATCATTTAAGATGGATCTCAAGAATTGAATCATATATTAATAGCATCATACTCGCTAATCCATATATTTAAACAGTTTAATTACGAGTAAAATGTGTGTATGTTCCAAACAATAAATAAATACTAGTGCCTTCAATTAGTTGTTGAATCTTTATTTAGTCTATCTGTTTTAATTTATATCTATGTTTAAATTGGTTGAATACGTCCTCAGCTATGTTGCAGACCAAGTACTGATGCAGCATGGTTTTAAGATGATATCAGAGAGATGGAAACAAATATTACCCCAACGTATGTATTTTAAAGGGCAGGCTAATGTATGTCCCTCTGGCCAATGTAGTTCGCCTGGATACTGGTGCTAACTGTTTTGGTAGCTCGCTACGTGCATTCAAAGATGTAGGCCTATGTTGACCCAGCCTAGAAATGCAAATGAATTCACATCCAAAGTAAGTTATCCAACAATGGGCCATCGCGTGGTGTAAAACAGACCAACACCTCTGGCTACTGTGATACCAATTTACATTGGGTTGGGTTACTCAGGTTGGGTTACTCAGGTTGGGAGGGTGGGGGAGTGGTCGTCTGTGTGATAAATTAAGTCTGAAGGAAATTCAAATTGGACTTGGAGGCCAATACGACAGAAATACCTTCAACACCCTGCTGCAATTTTCTAAGTGAGTTTATTAAACTGGACCGAATTTCACGTGACAAGAGAGTGAAAATGAAATAGGTTTATAGAATTACTTGGTCAATTTTGTGCTGAAAGAGCACTTACCCTTTTGAAGATCGCAAAGAAATGCCAAGGCTACGAACAGGCAATAAACTCCAATAGCTGTATGTTAGTTTAGACCCCACCCCTAGCCTATGTGTAATGGCTAACATGATAGGACCAAACATGTTTACTTCCCCATTAGCTACCGCGATAGCTCTTCTCGCAGACTGAGTCATTCAGAACAAAGGTGGATTGGTTTTCTCTTGTGGTTTTCAATCGGAAACTTGGAATAAACAGAAATCGGACACAGAAGAAATTGACCTGAACTTTATTTCTGGAATATAATCGGTTCTTCTGGTTAGCTAGCTACATGGTTTTCCACAATATTAACTTTCGACGACAAATGGTAGTGCGCATCTGTGATTAATTTCGCTTACGTTTTCAGACTTTAAAAAACGAATAATTACGTTAGGCTACTACATCAACAACAGGCAAATAACGTTATAGCTTTCTAATGGTGAACAGGTCATAATCAGTGATAGGCCTATCAATAAATGACATAATCGCTAACTAAAATTTCCGTTTTCAGGCAAATTGCCAAACAAAATATCGTCGCTAATTCAGCTAATGTAATTTGCCATTCGCTGACAATGATCTCTTGGCGAATTGCTGTTGTTCAGTAGCTTGGCTTAAAGTAGCATATATCTATATTCTAGACATGTTGATAGCATAGCTAGGTAGGCTACTTACCTGTCTTTAGCTTTCGACATACGGTAAACAATATCAAAACAACACGTGTGCCTACGGATGTTGATATATCTTGCGTCTTGGTATTATGTGTTTCATTATTGCTTGTGCTTATTAGTCATTTGAAATGTATTGGCTGCGAAAATGAATGCCGTATTCCACTGTAAACGACCCACCCACGCTCTAAAGAGCGCGCGTTAGTCATATCTAATTGGATACACCCACTAAACTTGTGACCAATGAGATAATTATGCGCGTTTTTCTGTCGAGGGATTTATATAAATTTAGCAAATGTGTTGTCACTGGTGATTTATTGACATATTGTCAATATAATTTAATATTGTATTATTTTTACACTTTTTATTTTTTTGTTAAAGTTTAAGGCGCAACAATTGTAAAGAAAAAAAGAAGAGAAATAGACTTTAGTATTATAGGACTTGTCAAGTTAATTGTTTTAACCTAAAAAACTATTCCCTGTTGGCTCTAGATTCCAATTTATCACATCAGCAATTCAACATGGACCATTTGTCTTCTGGTAATCCTGCTGTTCTTAAGGTAAGACAACGGGTTCCTTGACAATCCCTTAATGCTCTAACCGTAGCTTACATTCTCATTAAAAGGATAGCTACAATAGGGTACCTTCAAAAAATACTGTACCTGGGGGAAAAAAAAAAGTTTCTGTTTATAAACCTCCCTCAGTCAAGAGTGTCAGCCCATGTTATTTCTTTTTTCTCTCCCCAGTGTCAGATGGCCTTTGATATGTTCGATGATGCTATTTCATTGTTCCCAGAAACCAATGAGCAGTCTGTCCAGGAGGTTCCCTCTGGCCTGGACTCTATTGCTCATGGTATGAGAACTGCCTATCACTCACTGGTGGCTCGTTCTGGCATGTTTAAGTAATTATTTAACAATGAGTGAATTTCATTGATGTTACACCTTTGTCGATATTTTTTGAAAGTGTGTATGTGTGAGTGCGGATGGGTGAGAGGTGCAGGGGCAAGGTGGACAACATTACTCATTTCAACTACCACCATTATATAGTACCCAACTGGGTCACATAGGGCAACCATTTTGTGTCAGATTTCTCACCACATATCAGACGGAGGTTGACTAGAATGTACAATCAAATTTAAAAAAACAACTTAATGTGGTCACCTGAGTGGATTGGTGGTGATGTATCAAGTTGACTCTTTCAGAATTTATTTCCCTGATTCCATTGTTGATTGGTGGACTGCCAGCAAAACGGCAGCTTATGAGAACACATGCCCAGTCCAAATTGCAAGAAAATTAAAAATGATTAACGGAAATTAGCTATACCAAAAAAAAAGAAAATTGATGAGCATGTTGATTGAAGTCCTCTCTGACACTCCACACCGCTCCCACTCCCTGCCTGTCCCCCAGACCTGGATCCCAGTTCAGTGCCTCTGTTGACCCCCTGCAGTAAAGCAGTTATGAGCCAGGCTTTGAAGGACAGCTTCAGTGGGTTCTCCAGAGTCCAGCATCGCCATGGAATTTCCAGCAGTGGGTCTCCTTTTTTTGTCTTTACTTTTTTTCCCCCCCAAGATGTACAGTTACAACAAAAGTGCGCATCATTGGGCTTGATGCATCTCTCTCTCTCCCTCCCTCAGACCCCCGTGCATGGGGCAAAGCCGAAGTGATCCAGTGGCTGCGGTGGGCGGCTGGAGAGTTCTCCCTCGCCAACATCGACTTCTCCAGGTTTGACATGAGCGGGCGGGAGCTCTGTGGCTTGGGCAAGGAGCGCTTCCTGGAGCTGGCGCCGGACTTTGCGGGGGACATCCTGTGGGAACACCTGGATCAGATGGTGCAAGGTCGGCAGTCTTCTCTTCACATCCCGCGATCTTAAGACCTTCTGTAGTGAACCTCCATGCCATTTACAATGTGGCTCCTGTTTAAGATCTGTTATTTCTCTCATTAGATTATCAAGAGGGAGATGAGACCCAGAGTCTCTGTGACACTGTGCCTTCTGCGGCCAGCTGGATCGGCAGCTGTTCCAGTGGTGAGCATTTGGGCATTTCAATAAGAAGCACAAAAAAGGAGAGGACAATTTTTTAAAAATGGGGACAATTCAATCTTACTCTTTCTTGCTGAGTTCTGTCTCCATTCCATTCACAGGTTATATGCTTGAAAACAAATTGCCTCTGTGACTTTTACTTATATGCAGACGGGTGCTACATCAGACTTATTCATCCAGAAATGAGACTTGACAAAGATTTAAAGTGATAACTATATAATTTATAAATGTTATTGCCTAAAAGGTACACTTTGTCAAATGTAAACTGAGTCGGGGAGGACAGTACAAGACAGAGCCTCCAGTATGGTTCACCATCACACATCTTGAGCTGTGCACACATCATAAAATTACGAGCGCTGCTGTTTCTCCAGACAGCAGTTTGGTTCCCGGGGGCAACGGCGGCAGTTTACTCAGAGAGATGTTTGAGAGGCAGGACGTCATGCCCCTTCCCGCTGTCAGACTGGAGCAACAGCTGTTCTCCAAGCCCCAGGTGGACAATATCACAGTTAACTGCACCTCTGTTAGCCAGGGCCTCTCAAGGAACACCTTGGATGCAGAGCTCTGTAGAGCCAGTAAGTGTGAATTCAAATTCCCCTTGTATGTTGATGCACATTTGATAGGAGGATTATATGCAAATGAAACCCAAGTAGTTCTTGCAAATGCAAATGGAACCCAGTAGCTGTTATTGTAGCTCAGCATTAAAACATACACTGCCTGGCCAAAAAAAAAAGTTGCACACTAATATTTCGTTGGACCGCCTTTAGCTTTGATTACGGTGCGCATTCGTTGTGGCATTGTTCCAACAACCTTATTCAATGTCACAACATTTATTTCCGTCCAGAGTTGCATTCGTTTTTGACCGAGATCTTGTATTGACGACGGGAGAGTCGAACCACTCCGTAAAGTCTTCTCCAGCACATCACAAAGACTTTCAGTGGGGTTAAGGTCAGGACTCTGGTGGCCAATTCATGTGTGAAAATGATTCATCATGCTCCCTGAACCACTCTTTCACAATTTGAGCCCGATGAATCTTGGCATTGTCGTCCTGGAATATGCCCATTGATGGGATAACCTGGTCATTCAGTACATTCAGGTACTCAGCTGACTTCATTTTATTGCTGCATAACATTGCTGAGCCTAGACCTGACCAATTGAAGAAACCCCAGATCATAACACTGCCTCCAGAGGCTTGTACAGTGGGCACTATGCATGACGGGTGCAACAGCGACTTTTTTTTTGGCCAGGCAGTGTACGTCAGGTTGCGTTGGGGCGCCCTGTAGTTAGGGCAGGACTGAAGGTTATGTGCGGCCTTATTGCATTTAAAAGAATCCTGGAATGGGGGTTCCAAGTAATGTCTCTGGTTGTGGCACGTATGCAGAGTGATGATACACTCCATGGGCCATGCAAATCCTGACTGATCAGGTTTGGGTATATGTATATGTATTTTGGAAGACAAAACAGCTTATAAGAAATTGTAGTGATTGGATTAGCCTACAGTGGTGACTGAATGTTGGCAATAATGTGAAAATTGGGGGGTGAAAATAAGTATAGTACCTGTATACAGGCGTGGCCCTGCTTTAACTTCTGTATTTTGGAGGCAACACCGGTATACAAATACCTTTTATTTTTACTCTCCATATTTGTTGCACACCTGTAACTGTGCCAAAGCATGCATGCTTTTGTCCTTTCCAGGCTTGTCACATGACCAGCAATCCCCGGAGAATGAGGACAACTGTGGAGCCAGTGTCTGGAGCAGCCATTCCCAACCGGCCGATGCTCAGCGTGTCCCGTCCCACGACTGCTTTGATGAAGACTCTGGGCCCTCAGGCCTTGGGGAACAGGGCGCGGCGCTCAGAGGCTGCAGACAGGAGAGGCAGGAATCAGCAAAGTTGGGCAATCCCGTCATCCCTGCCGCCACACTGGCGGGTTTCACGGGTGAGCCACCAGTCCACTTACCCAGATTGTGGGCCATGGTTTAGGCTAGCGGTTGAATGACTGATCGAGGAACTTCAGGCCCGTGGGGTTTGTCATGTTGAGCCCTTATACAAAGTTGCTGCTCCTGGGTTTACTACTGTTTTGACTGTAAATGAGTGAATAGAGTAGGCTACATTTTCCTCCTTTTGCACTTGTGTAAACTCTATTAGAGTTGAATTAATCGTGGACATTTTACAGTGTAAGGAAGTCAACCATGCTATATAATGTCCACGTTGTGTAATATTCTTTCCTCTAGTCATTTCTTTATTTATTTAGCTGTTGCCCATATGCACTTACAGAGTATTAGGAGGTAGCCTACAGCAACTGCAGAACAACCAATTGCACAGTATAGAACTAAATACACTGCCTGGTCAAAAAAAATGTTGCACACTCTAATATTTCGTTGGACCACCTTTAGCTCTGATTATGGCGCGCATTCATCGTGGCATTGTTTCAACAATCTTATGCAACATCACAACATTTATTTCCGTCCAGAGTTGCATTCATTTTTGGCCGAGATCTTGTATTGACGACGGGAGAGTCGAACCACTTCATAAAGTCTTCTCCAGCACATCCCAAAGACTTTCAATGGGGTTAAGGTCAGGACTCATGTGGCCAATTCATGTGTGAAAATGATTCCTCATGCTCCCTGAACCACTCTTTCACAATTTGAGCCCGATGAATCTTGGCATTGTCATCCTGGAATATGCCCATTGATGGGATAACCTGGTCATTCAGTACATTCAGGTACTCAGCTGACTTCATTTTATTGCTGCATAACATTGCTGAGCCTAGACCTGACCAATTGATGCAACCCCAGATCATAACACTGCGTGCAGAGGCTTGTACAGTGGGCACTATGCATGACGGGTGCAACGGCGACTTTTTTTTTGGCCAGGCAGTGTATATTGCAGCAACAAAAGTGTAAAAATACAGTTTTAATAACATGCATCCTGTCAGTGTACAGAAAATCCATTATGGCATCACGGCAGTGACAGAAGTTCTCCCTGTGACATTCGCTCTCCCTTCATAGGGAGCGGTCAGATCCAGCTGTGGCAGTTCCTGCTGGAGCAGCTGACAGATGAAACGTGTCAGTCCTTCATAAGATGGACAGGAAACGGCTGGGAGTTCAGATTCACGGATCCTGATGAGGTGAGCGCAGACAAGGCTATACAATCTTACAGATTCCAACGAGTCGTGTGCAGACCGGTCTTACAAAGCTCACAGACTCCAACAGGGTGAGCACAGGTTTTATGTTCTCATGGACTCCAAAGATGTGAGCACAGACACAGGGCAGTTTTTAAATAAAAAAAGCTGAATTTATATAGTGAGCCTTTTGTTCAGAACAAGTTAGTGCCTTGGATATCTACAAAAGCAATTGAAGACCTGGGTGCTAAAAGTACTGAAGTCACATTTTTAGACAATTCAAGTTGAGCATGGAAACTTGTTGTATTTTATTTAGCTAAGTCCACCCTGTAAATATTTTTACCAGAAAAAGTGCCTCTTTTTTGTCTCTTTTCTCCACTATGGAAACAACAGGTTATGGCTGATTTCATGGCTCAATGATATTTTCGGATTTGATTTTCTCAAAATAGACATTTTTTAGCACCAGGGTCTTCAATTCAGGCTAGAGTCAAGAGCAGTAGCCTGCCTGGGAAGCGTAAGTGGAACTTACAAACCTGACTCCATAACCAAGGTGGCACTTTGCTGCTGCCGTTGCCTCTCTTCATCCAGGTGGCTCGACGCTGGGGTCGGAGGAAGAACAAGCCGAGGATGACCTACGAGAAGCTGAGCCGGGGTCTGCGCTACTACTACCACAGGAACATCATCCACAAGACGGCGGGAAAGCGCTACGTCTACCGCTTCGTCTGTGACCTGACCGTCCTGCTGGGCTACTCTGCAGAGCAACTGCACGTCAAGCTGGGGGTCCAGCCTGACACAGGGGACTGAACCCTGTTGCACTGAAGGAAGGGATCGTATCTCCTCCCACGTGGAGTTCAGGAAGGGTTAATGCCCCTTTTTTATTTGTGGTCAATATGTGGCGTGAAATGCACTGGATTGGATGGCAGTGGCACTGCGTCTTTGTGAGCCATGTGGACCAAGCGACCTTATTTGACCTTTATTCTCAAGAATCATACTTCAGTGGCCTAAACTAAGGTAACATTGTTATGCAAGGTAATTATTTATACTGTACTTTTACAACAATGAGAAACAATTCCAATTATTTTAGTATTTATTTAGACCTTGAATTACAACCACCAGGTGAGTAAACTCTGTTGGAACTAAGAGTATCTGCAGTTGGTAGGGCTGGGTATCGAACCTCCGTACTTTTTGAGCACCGAACGGATCATGTCCCTAGCACCGAGTATTGAAAACTGTCCAAGCATTCGGTGCATTTTGGTACAAAAAATTCTAAAATTATCAGTTAAGTACCACATTTTTAGCCCTGCCTGGGAGGCTTTAAGACTATTTTTCTTGTTTTTATTCTTTTATCCTATATTGCTTGATTCAAATCTTAATTTTGTTCATTTTATACTGTATTTTATACAGCTGTTTTTGAGTTGACAACATAAATCACAAGCATGTGAGTTTTGGCTTATTTTGTTAAATGATCTTTTTTTTGGAAATTGTAGAAAAAATTACACTCAGCAAAGAAAGGTATCGAACAAAGTATTGTTTTGGTATCAGCATTGAAGCCCAGGTATTGCTATAGGAACCAGTATTGAAAAATTTCAAATGATACCCAGCCTTAGCAGACTATTTTTATGTACAAGTAAAAATGAATATTGCTGTATGACATGGAATTTCAGCCAGCTATTTGAATCATATGATTTTGGTGTGTCTTTAGTTTTGTATATATTTCATGCTGTCTAATTTGTTATTTTACTTATTGTACAAATTTGTTATTTTGAATGCATTCGGCTCTGTGTGTTGCAGGGCTATTTCCTTTGTGGCTACATGCCACGTAAATATAGGTACCTGCACAATCTGGCCCGGTACATGGACCAGGTTATTAATGTAGCCAACCCCCCTCCATTAAACAATATATTTATTATATATATATATTGTAAACAGGGAATAAGTTGCAAAATACTTGTACGACACACTGTAGTAAAGCTGTGTAATAAAGTTATTTTATTCTATCACTAGTTCATTTATTTATTTTGAGGTCATGCTAAAGCTTAGAGTCAAGTGAAAATGTTCTATTTAAAAATGTACAGTAGCTTTGTTTGGCATTGTACTAAACTGACATTACTTCCTGTTGTATTTTTCTTGACATATACTGTCCCGAGAGCCAAAGCAGAAGAGCTAACGAACAACCACAATTTGTTCTAGTACAGCATCTCACAAGGAACAAATCAAGTATCGTCCATCACACAAAGGACAAAATATTTTAGTTCAACTCTCTGTTGTACAGAGCCTATTC
Source organism: Synaphobranchus kaupii (assembly GCA_029718625.1). Taxonomy (NCBI): domain Eukaryota; kingdom Metazoa; phylum Chordata; class Actinopteri; order Anguilliformes; family Synaphobranchidae; genus Synaphobranchus; species Synaphobranchus kaupii. The sequence continues at coordinate 19,726,180 of CM056378.1, forward strand.
AACACTCCCTGTCTAGTCTTAGGGCATGAACGCTAATATAATTTGTGATTCTATGATTACATCAGGGAACAATAAATAATGCAGGGGAACCAGAGAGCTGAAAGGTTATCTAAAGTATGGGGGGGGTTCTCTTCTTCGCAAAAAGTAATAGAATATTTGAAATCATTTAAATATACCTGGCGCCATCATTAGAAGAGATGGTAGTTTTTGCAGCCCAGGGTTTGCATAGGTTCCTAAATAAGTATATACTCTTCAGCGTGGAAAGTGATTGCTGGATCTAATGTAAACTGGGAATATCTCAGAAATCAAACTTTAATTTTTCTTAGCAGCTACTTCATAACCTGCCAGCACAAGACTATACTGTCTCTGTTTATACAGAGTGAACAGATGAGGACTTATTTAGAATCATCTGTACTTGCTGTGCTACTCTTTACCAATGCTCAATCCCCACATTTTGTGTATAATGGACATCATATAGGAGACCTGAACTCATGCTAGAAAGGAGAATCATGTATAAGGAACCAGTATAAGGACACAACAACAAAAGACTTACTAGAAGCTCCTTGAGAGAACAAATGCTTTAACATGCATCATCATGGAGCCCCGTTTGTCAGTTGTGTTGCACCAAAAGAAATTAAAAACTGACAAATGGGTATAGATGCAATCAATTGATATAGTGACAAAATGGACAGAACTGATTAACTTGATGCTGTTAATTCTACCCCGTATCATTATCCGCAGTTCAGTTGAAAATTCGCTTCTTACTTTAGTTTATTTTCCAAATACCTTTTATGCTTTCATCTGTTTATTTTCTAATCATTCTCTTTGACGTTACCTTCATTTCATCTAAGCCTGTTTTCCACCACATCATCTTCATCTGTTACAGAACTGTATAATACTATGTTCACTCTTGCTCTACAATTGCTCACTCTTTCAGAGTGATGTTAGGACTTATTGACTTAGTAATTTTTTATTTGATTAGATTCTGTGACAGTGCATTGTTTTGTGCACAAGATTGTGAGATAACATTTGCGGTTGGCAATATAACTCAGGACACATATTAAGGTGTGGTGTACATTAGACAAAAAGCAGCCTGTTATTCGTTCTCCCAGGCAACTACATTGTTTGCTTTCTAAATTGCTATATTGTTTGCTTAGCGAACAGCATTTTTCCATTATGGTGTCGTATGCAACACTGTAATATCCATTTTCAAATGGAAAGGAAAACTGATCAATAATGGCTTTCAGCTGTATTGTGCAATAGAGTAATTGACCATTTTACTGATAAAGTGCTGGGGGAAATCAGAGGTGAAGAAATGGGAATGTAATTGGACTTTATTTTTTGTACATTTCTGTAAATGTTATTTATAAAAGTATTAAAAAATATATACACAATAACTATAGTGAATGCAGTATCAAGTTTATAATGGTTGCAAACAAAGCTTGGTTCACTGATATTTAATTATAATTAATTTTCTTTTGCTTGCTCAGGGCCTTATTTTGGGAGTGGTTTGATTCAAATTGAGGTTTTCCCTTCTTGTCTGACTGCCTAGTAGATTGTATCAGATTTGGCGATGCAAATTTTGACAATATGCTGCCAAAGCTGTCTGTTTACAGGGAGCTACACTGCCTGGCCAAAAAAAAAAGTCGCCATTGCACCCGTCATGCATAGTGCCCACTGTACAAGCCTCTGGAGGCAGTGTTATGATCTGGGGTTGCTTCAATTGGTCAGGTCTTGGCTCAGCAATGTTATGTACCAATAAAATGGAGTCAGCTGAGTACCTGAATGTACTGAATGACCAGGTTATCCCATCACTGGGCATATTCCAGGATGACAATGCCAAGATTCATCGGGCTCAAATTGTGAAAGAGTGGTTCAGGGAGCATGAGGAATCATTTTCACACATGAATTTGCCACCAGAGTCCTGACCTTAACCCCATTGAAAGTATTTGGGATGTGCTGGAGAAGACTTTACGGAGTGGTTCGACTCTTCCTTCGTCAATACAAGATCTCGGCCAAAAATTAATGCAACTCTGAACGGAAATAAATGTTGTGACGTTGCATAAGGTTGTTGAAACAATGCCACGACGAATGCGCGCCGTAATCATAGCTAAAGGCGGTCCAACTAAATATTAGAGTGCGCAACTTTTTTTTTGGCCAGGCAGTGTATATCAAGGTCTGCAAAATCTCTTTTTAGATATAGTCTATGGCCCTCCACTCCTTATTGCCCCAGGCCCAGTCATGATTTGTTCCGCTGACTGGTACAAATGTACACTTCACAAGCAAATCTATTTCAGATGCTGGTACTGCTGCATGCCAACAAGAAAATGGAAAGTGTTGTACATTAATAATGAACAAATATACACACATAATCTAATCAAAAAGTGAACACACATCTCTGACAGTAGTGCTCATCGAGGGCAAAACAATAAACATTTGAGTTTGTTTTAATCAATGCTAGTTAATGTGTCACAAAGAGTTGTACATTACTGAAACCTGTGTCAATATGACCTCAACCACACCTTCTTTTATTGAGCTTATGATAGTGAGCATATAAAACACTGGGTTCATTGCACGTTTGGTACAAAATGCACTTTGCAAAATTCCAGATGAATAAAATAATAAGACCATGGTATAATAATATTGCAGGTGCATTCAGATTAGCATGCTTAATGGGTAGTAAAGGACATGTTGTGGATATAGAGTTGTTGTCAAATATCTTTATGCAAGGGATGGTGCTGTCATAAGATTCTTGTATATGTCATGATTTCAAGTGAACATCATAGTTGATGTGGCAATCATTGTGGTGTAATGCCTCATGCTCAAAAAAAATAAAGTAAGGCCAGGATTGAGGTTGCATTTTACAGAGATGATCGTTTAAGATCACACCACGGCTTCAGAACATTATTCTGTTTTAGCCTACACACCTGGGAATAATGCACAGCTAGTTTTACAAGAGATAACATTATCCTCATGTAGGCTAGAGGTAGGGAAACCCTCAACAGAAAATTTTTCATGATTTTGAAAAACATAAAAAAAACATAAATATTAATATTTAGCTACTGTATCGTTCTTGCTGGAGTTTCAAGAACGCCGTTCTAATATTCACCGTCAGTAACACACCAGCGATTATATCCACAGTCCACTGTCCGAATGACACCGATTCGCATTTCGGTGATATTACTGGAAATTAGTGGCTTTTGCCTGCACTTTCGGAAATGCTATTTCCAGTTAACGGAACATATATGGAAAATGTAAGCCACGCAAGTCAATCTGGATAAAGGTATCAGCAGTAGGCTACAAATACGTGAGGCTAAACGCGAAGACAATTTATTTTCCGGACATGCAATCTCGTTCCCTTCCCAGCCACGACTCTTGCATAAATGAACAATGTGAATATGTTGCCACCTACCGAATATATGGTATATTATCCCAGAGTGTGTGTGCATTTTGTTCACGTAGCCTATTTCGTCCCTTGTTGTGCTGTGAAACCATGATGGGAACGTAAAACATGAACAAATGAAATAAATGTTAAACAGCATAGTTTTGCCGGTAGGCTACACCTGCAGAATGGAGTTCACAAATGGAATGATAAGTGGGCTAGCTATAAACCCAGTCGGGATTGGACATTGAACATTGTAGGCTATTAATGATGAATACATCTTAGGTAATTATTCCCATTAGCCTACACTTAGGTAACTATTCCCATTACACTTTTTTTCTTTTTAGCAAACACTGTTATCCAGAGCGTGCTTTGCTCATATAGGCTAATTAAATAAATTAGCATATAAATCAAATGCAGACATTGTCTGGTTCATTATAGATCGTAAATGAACAAGAGAAACGTGTTAATTCAACAGGAAATAGTAGACAATTTAGTTGTTTCAGTGAATGCAGGGCGGCTGCAAGGAGACTCTGGTGACTAGAAGTTGCCACATTGCCGAAGATGCATATGGATAACATCTGGTAGTGACATAATGGATCGTAGAAACAGGGAGATAAAGAATGGTGGCCGGTTATGTTTTCAGCTGTTTGATCCTTCGTAGTGCAGCGACTTGTTTGCTCTCTTCTGTGGTTCTGATCGGCGATTTCAGCCAGCCACTTCTTGCGTTCAAAGTTAAGTTACTGAGTAACTATTTTTGTGCCTTCAGACATTCTGCAGCAATATCAATGTAGCTCCAGACAGCTAGGCTACCTAACTAACTGATACCTAACTGATGACCTTCAAATCAACGTATAAAGCTCAGTCGATACATATAGCCTATATAGCCTACTTAAATGGACCATTTCAACACCACGTGTAGACTATATCGGAGAGTTGCCTAGTCTCATTTAAATGAGCCTAAACTAAAACGAAACCGTTTAAATTCAATGTAATCGATGAAATTGGATATAAAACGGCAATTGATGGTGTAGCCTATAAATAGCCTAGCTAACTTTTACTGAAGCTCAGTTATCATCGAGGATCAGTTAATAGCCTACCTTTGAAGTTCTTGTACAGACAGGCAATGTAGACTAGTAGACTTTTTTGCGAGTTGTCTATTGTGTAATTTACGACTTGTATAACTATGGAACATTAGCCTACATAAACGTAATTTACAATAAAAGATTAGACCTATAAAATCCACTTTCATATAGACAAGTCTCAACATATAACAATGGCTGGCTCGTTGGTCTAGGGGTATGATTCTCGCTTCGGGTGCGAGAGGTCCCGGGTTCAAATCCCGGACGAGCCCTATTTTTAGAAGCACTGTAACTCTTAATGATAATGTTCTAATCTAATTATAATGGTGTTAAACTCGTGTTCTCACCGCGAAGCGTATTTAAAAACGACCAACTGTCGTATTTCCTTTACAGCAAAATTCTGATTGATTAGCTGGATATAAAAATGAGTGCAGTAGCCTACTCTGGCTCTGGGGATTTATTTCTAAATAAAATTGGGCTCGTCCGGGATTTGAACCCGGGACCTCTCGCACCCTAAGCGAGAATCATACCCCTAGACCAACGAGCCACAAAAAACACGGAAGAAACGTGCATTATGCAAGCCAAGGACACAGTTTTATAATGAAAATGCATGTTTCAGGTTCACAGATTAATTAAACTAGCTAACGTTAATTGCGTCCGTTCAAGTTTATCTAACCCTGATTACCCAGCATAATTCATTGTAGTTTGTAGTTTAGCTAACTGAGCTAGCTAGATAGGCCTATTTTACATCTGAACGCATAACTAGGACATCTTCAAAATAAAGTAGGTTACTACACCGTAGTTAACTTAAACACGTTTTTTTCCATCACATTTTCCTTCCGAAACGAAGATTTCTTTTTTAAATAAATCCACGTCATGGGTACACTACAGTCCAATCTGGTAACCAAAGTGACACAAATCTGAAATGCATTATGGGACGGAGGTGGACGCTTCTTTTCAATCGTGCGTACAGGAAGGCACAACTTAATATATACAGAATTTTGAATCTATCAACAGGGGATACGTGTATTACATTTCTGTTTTTTATTATTAATATATATTTTTATTTTATTATTAGTATTCTTTTTTTTTTTAAAGCAAGGTAGGATATTATTGATTCCCAGTCCACACTCCAGACCAGTGGGTGGCGGTAAATGCACCAACAAAGTTCGTTACCAACCGCCATAAAATAAAAAGAAGAAGAAGAAGATGTACAGTAATCCTCCAGGCCACAGAAAGCACTATTGCGCCCTTTTCGTTGCCGCCGAATATTTCTGAACATATGGCGAATTAATAAATTAATCAGGAAGCTACCTTTAAGATAATTACAGCTACCACAACGCGATAACTAAACAAGCATTCGCCGCGTGAAACTAAAATATTTTTTGCAGAACGTTAGCTACATGAATTAACGAATAATGCCTAATTTTTGTGCGGCCCCAAATTGCACTAGGAAAAGCACACAATCAGACTTGGCATTTTTTAGGTTTCCTAGAGACCCGGAAAGGTAAGTTTGAAGTTTGCTATGATACAATTGAGAATTATAACTGTCTGAACTGCGTTTTACAAAATGAACATTAACAGCGTTAGCAAGCAACAGCAAAGTGCACAATCGTGTGAGCGTGTTTAGCCAAGTAACCTAGCTAATGGTACAGGGGTCATCTAAGTTAGCTAGTTATTATTTAGCCTGCTAGTTTGATAGCTTATCTGAGCTAGAAAACACAACTGTAGAGATAACGCCATGCGCATGCTATCAATAATCAGTGAGTCGTGCAAAATGGACAGTGAGCTAGATCGCTGTCAATGGCATGTAACGTTAGGCTAGCAACGTTATGCGTACAAGCCAGCGATTCCAGAGAGAACGTGTTTTCTGACGGAAAGCACGTTTATGGCGAGCAAGCTGTTACCTTTCCATCCGATATGTTTTGCAGCACGATTTGTCATTCAAGTAAGGCTCAAGAAACAAAATAGGATTTCAACTTGGATTTACTTGAAAGCAGGCAAAGCCAAAACGCAAAAGCAGCGCTCACGTTATCCAGCAAACAAACCCATTGACACGAGTAAGGTTAGCCCGTTGGCGAATTTGTGTACATGGCATGGTAGTAGTGAAATAAAGCTAATGTATAGCTAACGTTACCTAGCCAAAGGCTTGTATTTAGGTCGATGCAAACGCAGCACAGCCTCACCTTTAACTTGAGCAATATCTGATCTGTCTCATCCTGCTCACCCAGTTGGATAACGGCATGCTGCTATATTTGCATCTTTGACCCATATTTGGATATGACGCCCGACTCTATTCTAGGGTTTAATGTCTAGCTCGCTTAACATGTTTATCAGAAGACAAATAAATGACCCCAAATTACAACTATGAGCCTAAGATGCAAATAGCTACACAAATAAGCGTGCTGAACAGAGGAAATTATGAAAGGTAAACATTCGTTTTAAATATGTGTGAACATAGAGGTCTTTAAGCAGTGCTTTTGCAATTGTAGTCCACATGCTCAGTATTAAGCATGAAGATTTGAGTTTGTGTGTGTGTGTGTGTGTGTGTGTGTGTGTGTGTGTGTGTGTGTGTGTGGTGGGGTTCCAGCACATTAGCTGGAACCGAGTTAAAGCAGCACAAGTTGGCTGGCTACACATTTCAGAGGGTGTGCATGCTAGCATGCCCTCTCCCTCAATTTATAGTAAGTTTGATATTGTTGCAACAGTGGGATCTGATCTAACAACTGGTCATTCCAAACTTGGGAATAAAGTAATTGTTAAAAAATAATGAAATATAATATAGATGTAACTAACAAAGTTTTTTGGCATCTGAATCTCTCTTTTTTCTTATATCAGTATTGAGATGTATGCAAACATTGCACACATACAAGTGCTATACATGTTGTGGGCCATGACACTTGTAGCTAACAACTTTGAGAGGGGACATCGGTGTTTGGTGTCTGCTTTTCTATGCGTCAGTCTCAGTATCGGGTTCCCTTCTTAGAAGGGATAGGTAAACAAGTATTTTCATATGTGATTACTATTATTATTCTTTTTATTTATTAACCAGAGGAAAGCATTGCATATGTATTAAAACATTTCATACAGAAGTCCTTGAAATGGTAATTTCCCTCTTTACGCCTAGATGCCAGATGTGGGTTGAAAACTGCCGTCGAGCTGACTTGGAAGACAAAACAGCTGACCAGTTGAACAAACATTACAGATTGTGTGCCAAACACTTTGAACCATCTATGATCTGCAAAACTGTAAGTGCATACTAAAGCAAAGAAGGCCAGGTAAATGGTATTCGTGTGTGAAACAGATTGTCCCTGTAGATGAATACTAAATTTGAATTGTGCAAACTTACAAAATGGACAGCTCTATATAGCCCAGTGTTCAGTCATTTGTGATTAATACATTATGTAAATATAAATTACAATATGTTCTGATGCCAGATATTATTATTATTATTATTATTTGTAACTTGGATGTGAAAACTATTTAATTCTAAATAAAAATAAGTGTGTGTGTTGTATGGAATATTCAACAATCAAAAGTAGTATGTGACTATAAGATGGCTCACAGGAAATTAGTATTTTTAATATTCCACATAATAAAGTTAAGTGGTGTAAAACTGAGTGCAATAATTAAGCCTCATCTTAAATTTTTTATTTCTTGTTTTCCAGAGTCCTTACAGGACAGTGCTGAAAGACACTGCCATTCCAACCATATTCGATTTAACCAGCCACCTCAATAATCCACACAGCAGGCATCGGAAGCGGATTAAAGAGCTGGTATGGAGTATGTTTGTTTATATTTCGCAAATAAAGTTCAAGCAAAGATGGGGAGCTTCTCTGGGGTTTTTCACTCATAATGTAATGTAAATGGTGTAGCACTTCATTGGGGGAAAAAATAATAAAAACACAACCATTGTCTCTAAACAGACAGAAGAGGACATAAGGAGGATCAAAGAGAGGAGATGTAAGTTACAATTCTTTGAATACATTTTGGGGGAGACAACAAACTTCTACAAGTGAAATTAATCTTTTTTTTTTTTTTTTCTTTTTTCTTTCCCCAGTGGAAGCATCTCGTGAAAAGTTACAAAACAAAGAGAATGAAGTGAGCGATGGCCAAGATGCCAGCGCTGATAAGGACGCCGGGCCGCCATTGACCCCTGCGGAGAAGGAGCTGCGGGACTACCTGAAGTCCCTGTTCGAGATCATTGTTGTGATTGGCAAGCAGAACATCCCACTGAATGGCCACATGGAGGTGGGGGACGAGGGGGAGTGCTTCACCCCCAGCAACTTCCAAGCCCTGCTGGAGTATCGCATCAATGCCGGGGACGAGGTCCTCCGAAAGAGGTTCGAGATGACCGCTGTGAACGCCGAGTACTGCCCCTCCGACCAGCAGAGGAAGATCCTGGAGGTCTGCGAGGGTTGCATTCGGGAGGAGATCCTGCAGGAGGTGCAGGAGTGCCGCTTCTTCTCCCTGGTAACCGGCGACTTGGCCGAGTTCCCCGACGGGCCTCACGTCCCGCTCTTCCTGCGCTTTGTGGACAAGTCCCATATCCTGCGAGAAGAGTTCATTGAGTTCCTGCCCTTTGAGGGTGACGAGGAGGCCCTGACCCAGAGGCTGGAGTCCCAGGTCAATGGGAAGTGGGGGCTGAACATGGACTACTGTCGTGGGCAGGCTCACATCAGCTCTGGGGTGTTTGCTAACAAGATGAAGGCCATCGCCGCCGGGCTGATGGAGAAGTACCCACTAGCCGTGTACACGCCCTGTTCAACATGCGCCCTCAATGTTTACTTAGCCAACAATTTGCTCCTGACAGGAGTGCAGGTTGTGATGTCCACCATCAGAAGGATAGGCCTGTTCTTTGGCAAATTACCAGCGGTGCAAGCAGAGCTAGAGCATGCCATCACCATCTTGTACCAAGGCAACGAGGAGAGGGCTAATGAGCTCAAAGAGACCTCCCGCAGCAACTGGACAGAGAGGCACGATCTGTTTGAGCTGGCGGTGGAGTTGCTGGAGCCTCTCCTGCTCTGCATGGACAGCATCCATGACAACGAAGACAAGAAGTGGAGTGACCAGATCACTAACGATGCCTATATGATCTCAGAGTCGCTCGCCGACTTTGAGTTTGTGGTGACATTAGTTGTTCTGAAGAATGCTCTGTCATTCACCAGGGCGTTTGGCAAGAACCTGCAAGGGCCAACCATGGATGTGTTCTTTGCTGCCAACAGCTTGACTGCAGTCCTCCATTCCCTAAACGAGGTCATGGACAATATTGAGGTCTACCATGAATTCTGGTTTGAGGAGGCAGTGAACCTTTCCGCCGCCATGGAGATCCCTGTGAGGATCCCGAGGCTGTTCCTCAGGAAGCAGCGGACCGAGGCCGGGGTGGAGATTCAGCCTGAGAGCTATTTCAAGGAGTACCTGACCGTGCCAATGGTGGGACGCATTATCCAAGAACTGAAGGACGTTTTCTCTGAGAACCACCTGAAAGCCCTCAAGTGCCTGTCACTTGTCCCTGCTGTCATGGGTCAGCTGAAGTTCAATGCCTCAGAGGAGAGCAACGCAGATGTGTACAGGAATGACCTCCCAAACCCGGACACACTCCCCGCTGAGCTTCACTGTTGGAGGATAAAATGGAAACACAGGGGCAAGGAGATCAGCCTTCCTGCCACCATCCACGACACCATGCAGCTGGCCGAGGTCAAGTTCTTCCCCAACGTCTATGCTTTCCTCAAGGTCCTGTGCACACTGCCAGTCCTGAAGCTGGAGAATGCCAAGTGTGAGGCGGCCTGGAAGCGCACTAGAGCTTACCTGGCAGACACACCCGTAAACCACCGGTCAAAGAGCCTGGCAGTGCTCAACATCAACTACGATGTCAAACATGATTTGGACATGATGGTCGATACCTACGTTAAAATGCACCCAGAGCAAGAAAGTGAGGCACTTGTATGAAATTGGTGAACTGTGTGCAGATTTGAATACCTTCACTCCGAGGGTGTCAACATTATCCTAGTGAGAAAGGACAGCAGCATTGAAATGTGTATAAGGCTTTGTTCTTTGGATTAGTTGATTTTTCTCTATGTAAATGTTAAATGTTCACTTAACTTTCATCTGGAGATTTTACAAAATGTTTTTTCTATGGCTTAATTTGTAATATTTTCCCTTTATTGGCAGTTGGTGTTCAGATTTCAAAGATTTTCCATAATTGTGTTCGCTTTGATTTTCTACCATTGCCATAATTTTTATAAAAGCGTGCAGAATAAAATCTTGCACAGTACCTGTGTATTAGCACACATGTGGAACTGTCAATCAGCAATTTAATGTCATTGTTTTTTTGTTTTTTTAGACCATGGGCATGGCTCTTACGGTAAAAGCAAATGTACCTGACCGTTTTCAACTCTGCTAAAAATATAACCTTTATATTTTGTGTATGGAAAGTGGAAGGTGTTTTGTGCTATCCTACTCTAAATAAAATCTAAAACATACAGGTTTCTGTCTGAAGTTATAAAGGTAAATTGGTTAATATAAAATTAATTTAAGACAGCGGTGTGATTATGAATAAGAACTGTGGCCCAATCTCAATGTCTGCCCTTACACCCTAACAGACTTTGAGGCGCTTTCCCAATAAGTCCGCGAGGGCTCAGGGCTGTCCCACTGTAAAATCGGCAAGTACACGAGGGCTCTCTCACAGACGTTTCGAGGCCTTTATGCAGACTTTCCGCAAGTCTGCAATCCTGCAGACTTTGCTGGGGGCATTACCCACAGTTCATAGTGTTTGTGACGATAAAAACGGAAGTACAGCCGGAAGTGTCTCAAAAATTGTAAATGACACACAAGTTCTTTGAGCGGGTACAAACCTAAAATTTAGAGTCTTAATGCAGCGATTGTCATAAACATCTCGCATGCAAGACCGGCGTTGTCAAGGCAACATATAACATCGCAAAGTTCTGCCCCATTCCTTGTATTTGTACCATTTCGAGCCCTTGCACTCACATGCACTCACGCATTTACGCTGGGCACGCATGCGAAAGTCAACCAAAGTCTGTGTGGGCTCTGTCCTTAGGGCTCAGGGCAGACATTGAGATTGGGCCTGTGACTGGCGTTAACAAGTTGGCAGAATAAACCATGGCATAGTCTGGAGTCAGGCGAGTCCAATTGGGTTGATTGCAGCGTGCCTTCAATTTGGAGACCAGCACGGAATTTCTTGAGACTTTCCATATTTCCTGGATGTAACTCAAGATCAAGACCTGAGCTGCATTCAGATCCAATTTAACACATTCCCTTCCGTTGATCTCTTTCCTCGAGTCCACCGATGACTATGTTCGGGTTTTTATGGGCAAATTCTGGTTTTTCACCCTTGCCGTTCTGGTTTTCAACTCTGCAATGTTGGCACCTCTGCAAGTGCAGTCGCGGGGAGAAATGAAAAGTCACAAGGCACACACTTTTAAAAGGTAAAAAATATATGTTGATTCCTACTTAAAATATGTTGGCTTTGGTTAAAAATATATTTTTGGCTAGTTTTATGGTTTTGAGTCGTCATTTGGCTGGAAAGTCTTGCAAGATCTGGCAACCCTGTGCCCCACCCCACGTTGTTTTTGTTCTATTTGAAGGAAAACGTCACCACAGCTGCGCCTTATTTTTTTAAAGCGAAGCCTTACGTCATATTTATGCAACCAAAGTGTTTGTGTACTTCTTGAAAAGTGTGCTCCCGAATGTACTCAGTGAAACCCCGGAAGTAAGTGTGTCATACGGGGGTTTTAAATATACTATATTTAGAGACAATTTCGCCTACTTAACAACCTTTTCGCCCTGTCTACTCAACGAGCCTACCTAATAGTACGAAAGGGTGCTAATTTGGACACAGCGCTATCGGCTAAACAAGCCTACCTAATAGTCTTCGCACATGAGTCACACCTGAAGCAAATGAATCCACAAATTTGCTAGATTGCAGCAATCTGTTAAATTTCAGAATGCAAAGTGATTTAAGTAGAGATTAGTAGAGAAAGCTCCTCCCACGCACCTTTAATAGTTGTAAAATGATTTGGAACAATCTCAAATTTGGAAACTCATCCATTTATTTAGCCCAATAGCAGTTGATTGATTGATTTTTCGTTCAAGCCAACAATCAATTATAGCTTATATATTTTTAAAAGAAGCCACAAGAGGGCAGAATATTTTGGGGGGAAAAGTCATAAGAACAGTGGCAGATTATTTTACAGGCAACTGCCAAAATGAAGGAAACACTTGGGTAAATTAAGGGTGCAGAGCATATTGAAAGCATGGGCGTGTTCGAGTAGACATCGGTGAGCAGTCGGCTCGCCTGCCTCAGGCGGAAATGACAAACGCCTGAGCAGATCGAACTGGGACAGTTTCGGACGTTTCTGGAACCGGCAGGGAGAAAAACAATATGGAGTTAGCCGTGTTGTTTGTTGTTGCGGAGGACTTGGAGGCGACAGAAATGTCCTTTTTACTTCAAAATCTTGAAGAAATGGAGGAGAACGAATGAAGGTTGTTTTAATACTGACTTGCATTATTTAATGACTTGTATTGTTAGGGTAGTTAATATTTATCTTTTGCTATGATGGCTAAGCGCCCAATTGTTCCACAGTGAAACTGCAATTAAAGTTCTTGAATAAATATCTATAATTGCCATTGCAATTAAAGCGCTGGGTGCCGTTTCATTATCGAATAACTAAATTATTTAGCTAAGCTGTCATCTGTTATGGTAACATACCTGTAAACATTAGGCTGCTTATGTTCTATTGCTCATATTCAGTTGTTTCTTGTCTGTCAATTTATGAAATGGCATAAACTACACCTGTCATCTCTGTTTAGACTAGCAAACATGGTAGACATGTAATTTTAGTTAATCTAAACCCAGAAGACATCATAGCCATCGGTAGCCATACATTGTAATGTGAGAATCTATGTAGCTATGTTAAGTATCATAACTTACATGCATGTTTTCATAGACTTTTGAGTGGTGGTTCTAAAGAATATTTTATTGCAGAATATCTGTACCAATATAATTGAGAAATGTCTCTTTCATGGGACTTCTTTAGAGTTAATGTTAATGCATTGAAGATATTCATTGTGACATAAAGGAAAAGTGTCATCATTAATTATGTTGCTATGAAATAATAATACTTGGTTGCATATGCTTTGCGTGCAAGGAATGCCTGAAGTCTGCGAGCTGTAGAAATCATCAGATGCTCTATATCTTCACTGGTGATGCTAAGCCAGGCCTGTACTGCAGCCTTCTTCAGTTACAATATGGATGAAAATGCCCTCAAATTCAAGCTTACAGTCTGTACTTTAGCCTCTAATTCATTGTATCATTTCACATTCAAAGTGCTGGAGTACAGAGCCAAAACACAGGGGAAACAAATATTCACTGTTCACTGTATATATCCTTTACTTGACCAGTCTGTTGAGATTTCTTTTCACACTGAAACATTATACATAGCATACATGATTCAGCTACTCATAATGTCAGTGTTCATGATTTATTCAAATTACATGACAACAGTCCTCTTTGGACCCTGACAAAGAACTTATTGAATTGAATGCCATCCAATGTCTTTAACAAGATAAATTGAGTTTGTATGAATTAATAACTAATATAGTACATATAGGGACATTGGGATACTGGGAGTCATTATGTGTTTTGAGGGAACAATGTCAAGAAAGATGACATTTTCCTTGCCAGTTATGGTAATGTATGGATAAATAGAATTGTATTTGCATAAGATGTATTCCAATATCAACATGCCATCTTCCTTTTACCTGTCACCAATCATTGTTCATATATTTCTGATTTGACAATAAACATACAAAATGACAGAAAGAACCCTGTGTCATTGTGGCTTGAATGGTGGTGGAGGGGAATAGTTCTACAGTTTATTTACCTTTTGTGAATGTCACCATATTGTGTGAAATAAATATTCTGAAAATGTTCTCTGCTTAATTGCTGGTATAATTTATCTGTTTTGTTCTGGAGACCAGACCACCCACATCTAATCAACCCATAGCCATAATAACAGTGTTAGATCTTTAATCTCAATCATTAATCTTACAACAATTTGTAAGATGGATGTACAGCATTGTACCCAGGTTGTGTTGCTTAATATTGTTTCATTGGTAATACCCTTCATGTTATTATTACATTACATTACATTCATTTAGCAGACGCTTTTATCCAAAGCGACGTACAGTAAGTGCATACAGAGACATCATCAAGATCACTACAGAACAGACAAGACAAAGCACATCCTTCCCATAATGTAGCAGCTATCCCTAGTAATGAACATTGACTCTAGTTCACAGTAAGCTGTGGGTAAATCAGCAATACTACACTTCTATTCTAAATACTATTATAAACTATAATAAACAGACAGGAAAACACAGGGAACTAGTAAACAGGGAACTGATATTGCTAGGTGAGGATATCAGTCAAGGTGGAGTCTGAAGAGGTGTGTCTTCAGGCCTCGACGGAATGCAGGCAGGGTTGGAGTAGAACGTAGGGGAATGGGAAGTTCATTCCACCACTGAGGAGCTAATGTGGAAAAACTCCGCAGTCGGGACAAGCGAGAGCCTTTGACATGGAGGGGGGGAAGTGCCAGTCGCCCTGCTGTAGAAGAGCGAAGTGGTCGAGCAGGAACATAGTTCTGGATTAAGTCCTGCAGGTAGGCGGGGCCTGTCCTATTGGCTGCAGTGTAGGCCAGGGTCAGAACTTTGAACCTGATCCTGGCTGCAACTGGCAGCCAGTGGAGTGACCTCAGCAGGGGGGTTACATGGGAAAATTTCGGGAGGTTGAACACAAGCCGGGCAGCTGCATTCTGGATCAATTGAAGAGGCAGAATGGTGCAGGCCGGTAGGCTTGCGAGCAGGGAGTTGCAGTAGTCCAGGCGTGAGGTGACCATGGTCTGGACAAGAAGCTGGGTGGAGTAGGTAGTCAGGTACGGTCAAATCCTCCTGATGTTGTACAGGAGGAACCTGCAGGACCGAGCCGTCGCCCTGATGTGCTCTTTGAAGTCCAGCCGGTCGTCCAGGACCACCCCCAGGTTCCTTGCAGAGCGGGAGGCAGCCACCACGGTCCCGTCAATGGTGATGGAGAGCTCATGTAATGGGGAGGTCTTGTACGGCATGAAGAGGAGCTCTGTCTTGTCAAGGTTGAGCTTCAGGTGATGGGTAGCCATCCACTCAGAGATGTCAGTCAGACAAGCAGATATCCCCTCCTTAACCTGTGGGGTAGAGGGAGGGAAAGAGAGGAAGAGTTGAGTATCATCAGCATAGCTATGGTATGAGAAGCCATGTGAATGAATTACTGAGCCAAGAGACTTAGTATACATAGAAAACAGCAGAGGACCCAGTACAGATCCCTGCGGGACTCCTGTAGACAGGGGATGGGGAGCAGAGATGGAGCCCTTCCAGGAGACTTGGTAGGATCTATCAGTGAGATACGATACAAACCAAGAGAGGGCAGTTCCAGAAATGCCCATCTCAGCGAGTGTGGAGATGGGCAGTTCCAGAAATGCCCATCTCAGCGAGTGTGGAGATCAGGAGTTTGTGGTTGACCGTGACGAATGCCGCAGACAGGTCAAGGAGAATCAGAACAGAGGAGAGAGAGGAGGCTCTAACAGTGGCGAGTGCCTCCGTCACAGCCAGGAGAGCAGTTTCAGTGGAATGGCCGGTTCTGAAGCCGGACTGATGCGGGTCAAGCAGGTTGTTCTGGTGGAGAAAAACAGACAGTTGGTTAAGGACAGCACGTTCAATTGTTTTGGACAGGAAGGGCAAGAGAGATACAGGATGGTAGTTCCTGACATCAGCGGGATCTAAGCTAGGTTTTTTAAGGAGTGGGGTTACACGGGCAGTTTTAAAGGCAGCAGGAACTTGGCCACAGATTAGGGAGGTGTTAATAATGGAGGACAGATATGGAAGGAGCTCAGCAGATATAGACTGGAGGACTGCTGAAGGTATGGGGTCTAGTGTGGACAGGTGGTTGCGCGATGGCGCGTCACCAGCTCGAGCACATCTGAGTCCTCCAGAGTCTTGAAGGACGACAGTGTAGCGATGGGTTCAGTATGGGGGATGTGGGTTGTCACCGGATGCGTGAAGGAGTTCCGGATCGCGGCCACCTTCCCCTCAAAGTGGGTCAGGAAGTCATCTGCAGAGAGGGAGGAGGGCGAAGGGGGTGGAGGGGGGGTGAGCAGGGAGGAGAAGGTGGAAAAGAGTTTACGTGGGTTAGATAGACATGTATCAATTTTAGACTGGAAAAATTAAGTTTTAGCTGATGTGGTTGCAGCTGTGAAGGCTGCCAGCAGAGTGTGGTAGGAGGCCAGGTCATCTGGGGATCTGGATTTCCTCCACTTTCTCTCAGCGGCTCGTAGCATGGTTCTGCTTATTATGGCATTGTGTTGTTTGTATGTGGTTCTCTCTGCTGGCATGTGACATGCAGAGGTCTGGCGATACACTGTCCCATCTGGATATAGGGAAAACTCCACTTCTCAACACAATGACAGACAGCAGGTCATACCTTCATTACATTACATTATAGTCATTTGGCAGACGCTCTTATCCAGAGCGACGTACATCAGTGCATTTTCGAACTAGGAACAAGTGTGTTAAGATCTTGTCTTACTGATAACAAGGATGGTGAAGAGAAATATTGATTAGGTAACAGTTTTTTCCCCATCAAAAGACATCCAAATACTTTTAAATAAATTAATGAGTTATCATTTGGTGGTGCTACCTTAATGTTCTATATGGTCACACCAAATGTTCTGGAGAGGACACTTTTTTGGACAACAGTCCAATTAGGATTTTACACTTAAACAAGCTGTTGCAAAAACAAACCACTCCGTATAACAAAGTTGAATCTTTACTTTTCTATAGAATATGGTATAATTACAAATATAGTTGAATAAAGTATTGAATAAAACATTGTTACCTATATTTGGACAGGCCTTTTTTTTGTTATTTCTTCATACACTTTTTGGTTAAGTCAACAGATTTTATATAGACCTATTGTTAGAGGTAAATCTTTTCCTAATTTATCTCAAGGCAGATGGATTACAGAAGCAGTCAAGAATGAGAATTGGCAACTTCATTTGTTTATGTAGCATTACCAATATTGTACTTTTTGCATTCGTACTTCAATAATAACCAGAGTAGCGACCTTATGTTAGTCAATCCCACACTCTCAAAACACATATTTATGTATTTGCATGAATAAAGAACAAATGCAAGTCAAAGTCATTTACAGAAATATGCCAGAGAGGTTGGAAACCCTACAGGGCTTATGCTAGAAGCTCACTTTACAAAACAAAATCACATTAATTGAAAAACAATAAACGATTGTATTATATAAAAAAAATATTTTAAAATAAAGCAATAATAAGAAAAAACTGAATAAATATTCATTGTGAAAATATAAAAGAGAACAGAGAAGGGAAAGAGGAAAATACTGCTATTACATTGTAGGATTTAATAAATAACCCTTATCCCTGTGTTAGAACACTTAGGGAGGGGTAAATTTCATTAAGATTTTTTTTTTAGAGTAGAATCAATACGCCGAGATAGGTGGCGATATTGTGAAACGATCCGCGTGTGTCATGACGAAACACCTCTCTCTCCAACCAATGCTATTGTTGGTTTGTTTGAAGGCGCGGCGATGTTGATGAAGGCGCCCGAGAGCTGCTGCACCGCTGCTAAGGCGCCTGCTTAACCTCCTGTTGTCATTTCTGCCTTAGTTCACGCAGCACCGACTTTTCTGCCATCTCGGACAGTTTCCGATGCAGTCCGACGCAGACCGACGCAGATATGACGTAAATCGGCTCTAGCCGAACACGCCCCATGTTCTTCTGCAAAGGTGTGTTTCCTGAATTAATTAAGCAATTAACTCACAGTTGTATATAAAAATCCTGGGCAGGCTAAGTTTACCCATTGTATTGCCTACCATGGCTTATTTTATTTTTTTTAGAAAAAGAGATGTTATTGTTTTTAAAAGTGGTGATTGGTCAGATATGTTTGGCAGGAAGTTGCTAGTGTTTCATAAGGAGCAGTGGCTAAGGCAATGTTGGCGGGAAAGTTATGATCTTGGTGCAAGTGTGGTTGAAAGTGCATACTCAACTGTCATGGCTGTGCATTGGTTTGAGATTCAAAGAAAAACAGATGAACAACTCTGAATCGGTTCACTGCATCTAGGGCATGAACAGGCAGTTTTATAAAGAACAGTCTGAGAACTTTATGAAGGACACGATGGTTAGTGTTTATTTTAATTTGTGCCATTTGATGTGGAGCTTTTATCTCAATGATCCCCAAACTCCCACTCAATGTGCGAGTTCACATGCTCTTTGTTGTTTTTGGCTGCCACACAATGCCCTCTAGCAGTATTTTGCCAGCAAAGCCCTTTTATTGTGCATTTTAAAATTGTCAATTGCAGTATGCTCTTTAAATGTCTGTGAAAATGTAAAGTTTCATATGGAGTTATTTAGAATTATACCTATGTAGTGGTAACTCAAATTACAAAGGCAACATAGACTAAAATGCACTGGATGCCCAAAATATTTAAATGACAAAATGTATGAATTATGTGAATGCATAAATGCATGCAACTATACAGATAAAATGCAGAAAATGCATATTTTCACATTGTAATTCTTGTTGGGCTGTTAAAAAAAAATACAAAACCTATGAGGTAATATGAATAACCTTTCAGGGCATGATGAATTCACAGAATTTGGTTTGTTCTTCCAGACACAAGTGCTCTTTCCTGCTTGATTATACACTTGCGCCGCTGCTGTGTTGCCCTGTATCAGGTTTGTTAGGCACACGTTAGCATGCGCATCCTCTGAAGCATACAGCTGACTTATTTTCCATTCCGGGACCCACCAGCTGGGCTACTCATTTATTGCACAGCCAGACTGCACACATCTGATTGATCAGCGGAGTTGTTTGATGACTCAGGGAATCACCTACCAACGCTCCCTTCCAGGAGCAGGTCTAGACCAGGGCTGTGTCCGAATCAGCTCCCTTCCATACTATTGAGTATGCTTGTTTAGTACACTGGATGAAAAAGTTGTTAAGTAGGTGACATTTTCTCTAAATGTAGTGTACTTAAAATCCGGGATGATATACTTACTTCCGGGGTTTCGCTGCATAAGTAAACATTTTGATCCAATAAATATCTACAGGCAGCTTCACTTTAAAAATGAGGCGCAGCTTCGCTGACATTTTTGCCTTGAACAACACCACCACATGAGCATGGCCGGCCATACACGGGTGGGATGTCTTACGAAACCTCCACAGTACACTTGGAAAATAGTATGGATGATATTTTTTGCATACTGCATGTAGCATACGAAACATTACACAGTAAACAAACATACACAGTCTGCTAATACACAGGATGCAGTAGATAGGGCTCTGATTCAGACACAGCCCATGAGTAGGGCCTGGTGAAATAATCACGTGACCATCTGGGCTGTCAACCTGAATTTCAGGAGTTATCCTTCAGATATCTCCCTATAGGCACTCTTTCAGTTCAGAAACTGTTTGCCTCGATATGTGGCTAACTGGGGACTTGTTGCACACAATTGAGGACTAATTCCGAGGTGTTCGTTCCTATGAAAAAATATTTTTACGGATCAGTGTGAAGGACGTGGAACATGGACGCGCAAATGTCAAGACCAATGACAGAATAAAACAATACTCTCCTGCTAAATTGCATACTGACAGATTTCATTTGTTTAGCACATCTTCCAATGTATCTTTAGACCACAGGACAATAATGTAAATAGACCAGCTACAGCCCTTAAAGAAAAACACAAAATGATTGACTTAGAGGTTAAAATTCACACACAATTACAATGATCATCCATTTATTTTGATTAACTGTTACGAATGTATCCTATGTGAAATTGAGCAATTCTTCATTAGTCTTGTTATATGACTAGCAATAAAACAAAATCAAATAAATTGGCCACAGTTGGTGCAACTGCACATGGCTCTTCATGCACGTACACACGGGGCTGGTGTTTTAGAATTACAGCCATTTAAATAATTAGGTTTTAATTTGAATGAAAATTATCTGATACTGTCTACTATGGTTATAGATGCTTGATTTCTATATACACCAGTGTTGTTTTTATCTTTTAATTGCACCAGCACTTGGTAGTAAAGCACATTATTTTGCACACTGGGGCTCTGAAGGATTCACTGGAAACTAATCCGGTATATACATTCTGAAAATGCCTGTGATCTCAGCTTGCGTGTGCAGAGGCATAATTGCACGATTTAGTTTGAATTACCAGTTAAATAAGAAATTCTTCTCAGGTCTGATGAGGGCATTCTGCTGTTAACTCAAAACAAATGGTCTGTTTGCTGCTGCTTGGCTTAGGTTGTTGGCCATGGTTGCATTTTGCTTCAAGAGAAATCCTGAAATATGTCAGTTTGTATTTCTACCTTTCACCCCAGAGAGTAGTTCACTTAAGAATCCTTGTTATGTATGATATACTACACAGGATCTCACGCCAGTGCCTTCCAATAGCAAGGACTCAGGATAGAAGCTCATCTGAGGGAATTCATAGTTTTACTAGGAGAACAGGCATTTTGCAAAGAGTAGAAGTGCAGGGTACATTTTTTTAACAGTCCCGTTCAGCATATTCTGTTGTATAGGTCTATAATTGAAACTTTTTTTGTGTGTGTGACTTTGTAATAGAAGGATGCAAGCTCCTGTGAATGAGAGCAGGCTGCTTAATTGTGTTGCAAGCTTGCCTGAAATTGCCATTTTTTGTTCAGACTGCCAATATGGTTCTGTCAGAAAGCATGTGAAAATGTGCCACGCAGCTTCTATAAATACGCTTTTAGTTCCAATTTTGAGAAGAGGTAAAGAACACTCTCTGCATCACATATGATACCCAGCAGCACAAAGCTACAAATAATCTCATATTGTGTGATCAACGTATGTATATTGTACGATCAACGTGTGCATTTTAGAAGAGGCCGCCCAAGGGATTTCAGCTGAGAATGTTGCGGTTCCACTTTAAAAAGTAAGATTGAATCCAGGCCTTAGTTTTCTTTGAGTACTGAAAAGAAGACCGTCCCAAATGTATAACACCTCCATAAGCACTCCATAGTATTTATAAACACTTAGCCAATCCACAAAGGCCGAGCTTGTTATGATATGTGTCACTGCATGTTATCTTCCGTGTCAAATGGTGTACCGTGGCCACCAATTCAGAATGTCATGTTAATGTCACTTGACATGCTGATGATGACACGGAGGATTCAGTGGTGGTCCGTATTTGATCTCTCTCTATACTCATACTTTCACTGTAATGTCCAACAAAAACAGCAGTAGGTCTGTTGTTAATTTAAATCAAATGCGATGATGTTCAGAACGGGAAATGCAATCGAAAGTGAATAGCTTCGGATTTGGAGTTGAACTTGATTCCACGGTGTGAGCGGAGTGATCCGTTCCATTATTGCCAAGTACTCCATTACTCTGGCCTGTAGTTCCCTGAAGGGACAAAAACAGACAAAAAGCAAAGAATCAAGACTTTGTTATTACCATGAGTTCCTAACAATTTAAACTGATTGGAATTGAGATTGTATATTTTGGCAGGTACTACTGAATTTACATCTGATTTAATACAATATGATTCAAACTGGTTTGCATTTACCGGAAGTAACTAACCGGAAGGAGAAACAGAATTATAGGTGCAAGGCACCAACAGCGGTCCCAGAAAAAAAAAACTAAAGAAAACGGGTTGATTGTACACATTTATTTGAGAGTAATAACAATTAGGTCAAAGTAGCCACTGTGTTTGAATGTCCTTGAAATATCCATCTGAACACCTTCCTCCTAGAAATGAAACCCCTCATATTAAATAATAATATAAATGAGTTCCAGGATCCAGATATGTCGTAATGACGTTAAATAACGATTGTGAGGCGAACAACAGATAGTGTGAAGAAAAGCACTGGGTGTCCTTTATTCTAAAGCAGATGCAGCAGGGTATCTTTGTACAATTCTACCAGTGTTTGTCAGAAATCTGTTTTAACTTTCAAATTTAGCACTCATCCATATTGTGTTTACAGATGAGGAGCACATTATTATGTTGCTTCAGCTTTTCCATATCTTACAAATTAAGGAAATATCAAACCATCTGGAACACCAGAGAGAACTGTTTACACCGTTGCCAAATGAAGAGTGGGCTATAAAGCTTGCAAACCTCAAAGTACCAAAATCAAACTACTAATAAGCTCTAGAGGCATTATGTGGGATCTTGCCTTTAGACATCCCGTTTTAATTAATCAGTGCCTTTCATAAACACAATGCTTTTCTGTGTAAACAATGTTTACGTCACTGCGCAAGATTTCCCCAATAGTTTTTTTTTCCCCAAGCCAAAGGGGTCCACTGCATTTCAAAAGCTGCATAAAGGAAATAGTAAAGCAGTGCTTGTGCTCTCGGACTTCTTCCAATTATCATTCTTTTCAGGTGACATTCCATTTCAGAACCAGAACCAGAACCAGTACAGAACCAGAATTCATTGAAGTATGTTGGGAAACAACAAGATCCTTTTTTTTTTTTTGCTTGGGTCACAAGTGCAAGATGCATATAACTTGTATATAAGTACCTGTGTAATAATGAACGATCTTATCATTGTAAATCGCAATAAGTTATTACTGGATACCATTTTGCCTGATACAGAAACAGCATGATGAATACACCCAACATACAATACATTAAATTGTACTGTTAAACTGTAGAATACTGTAGGGCTGATAATTGGCCATGATGTCACCCAGAGGAGGGGGGGGGGGGGGGGGGGCTGTTTTAGCCAGCAGGGCATGGGTACTCCTCAAAGTGTTTTAGCCAGCAGGGTACTCCTCACCTCATCATCACAATAGTGGCTCCTTTGGCTGACCTGTCTCCTGGAGTGACCTGCAAGTGGCAGTTACACAAGGTGTGCTGCCCTCCAATACAGAGTGAAAAAGGCAGCGTCTGATTGTGAGTGTAGTACGATGTGTGTGCACTCCACCACATCTAGAATGTTGCAGTGATCGGACAGGCTTACTATTTTGAGTGACAAATTAAAGACAAAAATTTAAGGACAGTGATATTTCTTTAGTGCAAATTTATCTCACCTGACACCTGGCTTTCACAAAGAAAACACATCTGACTGCTACAGAGTAGCAAACGCGGTGTTTATAACCATATTTTAGCTGGATTCATGATGACATACTGGTGATGCGTGGCCAAGAGAGGCAAGCATAAAACTATAGGATGCAATGTACCAATGCTGTACTACATGTTAGTTCAGTTACATTGTCTCTCAAATGTATTTAGTGAGGTCCAAGTAACATTTTTTTGTGAATATATAATGTTATGCAAATATATTTCCAGTTAAAATTTGAACTATAATATTTAATCAAAAAATGTATGTATCTTATTGTACAAATTTGCCTGCATGTAGAATTGAGTGAATGTTCAAGTAAGCATGGTTGTGACCATCATTCCCACTAATCCATCATGTTGCCTAATTAAAAGAAGCACAGTAATAACGGGGCCGTATTGGCATTGGCCAATAATGGCTTAAAATAAATTTATCGGCACTGACCCGATGGTCAGATTATGACGGACCGATATGATGATGCAGCGTACATGTGCCAGAGAGCCGATCCATATTATACGCTGATGCTTGTAATGAAATGGAAATGTTATACTCTAGCTAATATATTGTTATACAAATAAAATGCTAAATTTTTCCTTTATAATTTAACATCTGTGCTGATCTACTTCTTCCATGAGTGTGGAAACTTTTTTGCAGTCTGCATTTGTAGTAAATTGTAAAACCGTGCAGTACTGGCTTTGGCATCGGCCAATAGGCCCTGACAAATATTGGCTGTTGATATCGACCCCATAATTTCCATATTGTGCATTTTATGTACATAGAAAATATGTATAGGCGATATAATGTAGGCTATGTTTTTTATGTGTTTGTATGTGTGTGTCTAGGTGTATACATGCTTATGCTGGAAACATATTGTTAGGGAAATTATGTAGTATGCAGATCACTGTTTTATTTTATATTTATTTCCATTTCCTACCACAACGTGGTGCATGTGTGTTTTGTTGTTCACTTTTAAATACTGAATATATCAAAGCTGCAATTAGAATAAGAAGAATGTTGGCACTTGGTTACTTAGTTACTTATTACTTAGTCAATAATTCTAAGCTACCCATAAGGCAAGATAACTTCATAAAAACTTGTGAGACATCATGTTATTCCTTGTTCTAGGAAATGCTCATTGTTTTCGGTAGAAATTAGGAATACAGTATTATTAAAGATGCATGTCCACAGCCTTAAATTCAGACCTTGATCAGACAGAGATAAATTCAAGTCAGCTGTTTTGAACTTACATAAAATCCACTGTACATAAAATGTAAATTGGGAAAATGGCAATATCAAAGTTCACTACCTGTGTATTTTACCACCATGTGGGCTGTTTTTCGTATGTGGGTGTTTCTCTAGGTGCAGTAAACAACTACTTTATTGTCCTTGTTCAGCTATAGCATTTGAAGGTAAAATGTATTCAATTAATGTATTATGTATTCTGTTAAGGTTATCCGAAAGGCTTGCAACCATATTTCTGAGTGAATTTGGCCTTTTTGTGTTTTTAAATATTTAAAGTAATTTTTTAACATTTTATTTTAAAAATGTTTACACCGATGCCTTGGCTCCCTCATGTATGCCCATATAATATTATTCAACTGATGTAATATAAATAATGATATCCTTAAATTGGTTGAAAAATAGTGGCTTATATTAATATTCCTTGAGTGAGAGTCTATTGTGCATTTTTTTTAAACTAGCCTAATAAATTAAGCCTAATGGCTAAATACACGTTATAGTTCCCGTTATAGTTTCTGGCCTTATAGCCGTCAAATTCTAATTATGTCACAACCAATGCAAGATTTTACTTACTTGTCGTCACCAATTAGGTGCATTTGGGTGTTGGTGCTTAAACTGTAAACGGTAAGGGTTGTAGGCCTACCTTATTCGACAGAAACGGGGATAAACGGCGTCCCACCAAAGAAACATAGATCGCCTATATGAGAATACCATTTGAATTCGTATTTGGAAAACAGAAACGTTTACAGGGGGGTCAGCTCGTCCAAATATAGACCAAATATAAGCAAATGAGAAATAACACTTGTTCTGGAGTTAAACTCGCAGTGGACGTGGGAAGCAAAGAGTAAGCCTTGAAAATATTAACATCTTGGTGTGTCAATAGCCTGGAGTTCGCTGTCTCTTTGGAAAAAGAGGAGTGGCGATACTTCATGCGCAAAGCAGCATGCTATTGCGCGGCCAATAATCAAATCCGATTCAGAGTTTCTTGTGAAACTATGTGAATAATTGAAACAAGACGATTTTAAGATACCTTGATATAATGTTGCCTTTGAAGCAGGCTAAAAAAATGTTTTTGAAGTTGCAACCATCTTGAGGTTTATGATGATCATTGCTTTTGTTGTATAGTAGCAGGATAGGTTAGTATTCAGTGTAAATACTAGTACTACTACTACTACTACTACTACTAATAATAATAATAATAATAATAATAATAATAGTTTTAACATGTTTAGTCAATTATCACGAGATTAACATTATTAAATGTATTTACTTATTTATTCATTAACTTGTAAACAACCATTTCAAAAATGACAATGACACGATGAAATCCAAAAATCATATTATTTTCTTAAATTAATCGCATCATTTGCATACCTAGTTGTAAACTCTTGATTTAAGCTTGTAACAATCGTAACAATAAAATGGTTATTTGGAATTATTTTTCTGTTCTTATTTGAAAATCACAGTTTTCTTTATTTTTATAACAGTAATAAGTCGACAGGGGAAATCTTACACTGTGGTTATTTCAATATTCAGCCTAACTTGGATGATCTATCGTAGTTTTCAGAAGTGTTTTGTGCTTTAAGTGCAAGAAAAGTGTTAGCTTTGGCAGCTTTGGCACCATTTCACCGTGGAAACCCTACAGTAAAGAAATGTAATGGGTTCCCCAGCCTCTTTTTGCGCCCTCATAAAGTGTTTTTTTGGAAATTAAATCATAAAACACTCAAAAATCGCCGGGGTTCTCTATTTTTTAAAAAAAATACTGGAATGAGTGTTGCGTAGGCTATAGCACACGGTTGTGATTAAATGTTCTTATCACATACTTTGCGGCGCTGTATTTTTTGCGAGAATGCTACATTCTGCCAATTTACGGATCTCTCCAGCATGAATTTATAGGAACAAGAAAGCCATTATGACGATAAAAGCATTTGGCCAAGTGGCTTTTATTAGCTATTAGACCACATTGAAATGATCAAAATCGACAGATAGTCTACAATGAATATGAATAGGTCTATGTACGTAATGTAGGCTATAGGAATAATTATGCTAATATAATTATATAGCTAATAATATATATATATTTTTTAAACAATTATAGGAAAGTTATATAGAAAGTTTAAACAATTATAAAGTCATATTATTGGGAACAATATGGTTGACTGAACAAGTACGGGGACATTTCCCTATTGAAGAAATGAAATTATATGATATGAATTGTACGACAGTCATATTCATAAACCAATTAGCCTACAGCTAAACGCATTCCATTATGGATACAACTGGTGGGTAATTCCTTCATCGGTTAATTGTTGAGCATGGATAATATGTAAGAAAAGACCTCGCCATTCGTTTAAAAAAATAATAAAATAAAACATTTATACGCTTAAATGGTAGTAGGCTAAACGACAACCAAAGGAATCATCCTTGTATGTTGAAGATATTTGTTATTTTTATTGAACTAATAATTAGCATATTAGACTTTCTCTAACTAATAATAATAATAATAATAATAATAATAATAGTCTCTGCATAGTATTTGTAAGTATAGCCTGTTTTCATTAGAATTAACGTTAATGCTATGTTTTCGTTGCTGCTTTTTTCAGTATGAAATAGCCTACAGTTATAGCGCTTGTATAATTTGGAGAGTGGATGTAGCCGATTACAATTTCTTCTATTTTTCAGGTGTCAAATACATTTTTTTTTTCCTTCTTTTTTTTGGACCCTCAAATCCGGTTAGTGTTCTTATGCTAATTATGTCTGACGTCACTTGAGATCAAAGCGGTGCAGGGAATATAAACAGGGGCTTCAGTGATTGCCTGAGTTCACATTCCAGGGGGAGGTTAGTAAAGAAAAAGAGACCTGCTCGCTTTTCTAACGCAGTAGTCTGTTTTGTATCCTTGAATGATGCTTTATCGGTTTTTCAGCGGCCATTGCACTCATACTGTGGATTTACAAACTTGTTTTATGGCTGGTTTTGAATGAAAGAAAAATATTGTCTGGAATATTACCACGATATTGATAAAACATCATATAAAGGTAAGTTTTTTTTTTCTTTATAAGACGTGAGCTGGTTGGCTTTTGCTGTGCGCGTTCATTAAGACGACTAGGCTAATTATTTTTTTCTGAGGGTTTGTTCAGCCGCAGTGCGTTTTGTTTTAATCTTAAAATAGGACATACCCGTGACAACAAGTTGGAAAGAACAATTTGGACGCACAAGATAACTATATGAGGCTGTATAAAACCCTCTGCATTTGCATTAAAATAGCCCACAAATGAACGTAATCTGACCTTGCTCGCAGCGATACAGTACAGGCTACTGACAGGCAAAACAAACTAATGCAGAATTGCAGAGATATTTTGTCTAGCTAATTTTACTTGACAGTTCAATTTTCCTACACAATAGTCGATGGCAACACACGCACAACGTTTCCTGTTACTTAAAAGGAAGATAAATCGCTCACTGAGATTAATCTCTCGTCGACCTGTGGCCATTTGTACTGGTACATTAGTTCACCAGGAAATTAATAAGTAATAACCTCCACCACCGCTAGATGGAGCGGAGGTTATGCGTTCGTCAATGTATTTTTTCTCTCTCCATCAGCAAACCGTATATTCCACCTGAAAGGATTTGGTTAAAACTTTGTGTTTTAACATGAATTGAGACATGACGCACCTTATCATAATGTACTTGTCAGAAAATTTTCTCTAAGGTTACTAAAATTCAAAGAATAATTTAACGTTTAATGCTCTATAAGTCGATTGTATTTTATTTTATTTTTTATTTAGTCTGTGTAAGTAGATGTGGATGAAAGCATCTGCTAAATATTAAAATGTAAATGTAATGTTCTGAACTGGTCTGTTGGGATAGCTGGCTTTCAGTGAGTGGTAATTCATTAATCAAAATGATCGGTCGGCTTAAGGATACATAACTATTTGCGGTTGTGCAGTTATGATATCTTAAGACTATACACAGAGAACACGCAATAATTCAAAGTCAAAGTTGCATTGGCTCAATCTTGAAATCATATGATGATCCAACAAAGACTTGAGCAGATTCTGAACCAATTAACATGAGTACATAGACTTCATTTTGGGAGAACTATAATAGTTCTGCAGAGCTTTTATGTTAAGTAAATGTTTTAATTTGCTAAATCGATGTTGCATTAATGTTCACAGAACACATTTTTAAGTCATTGTTGATAGTATTCCTTTTTTAATGTTGATATAAATATCAGCATTTATGGACGATCATACATTTTGATATAAATTTGACATTTATGGACAATTTATGCACATTTTCTCAATCTAACCAAGCACTGGATGAGCATGCTGGCTACAGAAGACGGCCACATTGGTGAGGAGTATAACGTCTGTGTGTAAAAATTGGAAAATTGAGCAGAATCCAGTGTGAAATGGAAAGTCAACTTGATTTGAATAGCTGATAACAAATGCATATCTTTACAAGGCCACTTCAGTATGAGTTGTTGTGTCAGCCATATCAGTATGGGCATACTAATACACAGGATTATGAATAGGATTATTAGTATTGCTTGTAGTGTCTTGATTTATGTTCTTTAATTAATAATCAATTTATATCAAGATAACGTTGCAGAATCTAAACAATTCCCTAATAATAATAATGAAAAAGAATGAAGTGCATTAAAACAAAACATCTCAATTATTGATTGGATATGAAGCCAAATTGTATGATATGCTCAGATAAGGAGTATGTCAAGAAAGGGAACATTTAAGGCATCGCTTTGGACATAAATTACTTCTTTTTGGATGTCCTTTAGCTTCAATAAAATGCATTGCATTTGTTTTATTTTGACAGTCCGTGTGGTCATGTTATTTCATCAGAAAAACCAGTGAGGATGATGCCTATACAGCACCCTACACTATTATTGGCACTCCTGGTAAAGATGAGTTAAAAGGGTTATAAAACATTCACCGTTTGGTGAATTAGCTTAATCTCACACTGAAAAAATGAGAAAAATCCAAGCTTTAATTCAAGTCAATTTATTAAGAGAAAAAAATCCCTCATCAAGAAATAATTATTTTTAACAAAACCATGTGTGCCACAATTATTGGCACCCCTGCATTTATATATAGAATAAAGTAATCATTTTTAATATTTGGTCGCATATCCTTTGCATGCCATGACTTCCTGATGTTAGTGACCCAACAACATTAAAAGACCCTTGATATCTTATTTTCTGGTACTCTTACAAGCGATACTATAACGTCTCCGCATTTGAATGGATCTTTATGGGAATTGGGGGGGGGTGGGACTAGATTTAGCTGTAAATTACACTGAAACAGTATGGAACACATGGTTGGCTAAATGGCTGTAAGTCTTCAAGGGTCTGACGCATCAAACAAGCCTTGAACCATCACTTTGCTGCCAGAAATACAGTAGATATGGATGGATAACTTGAAGGGCTTATTCTCCTGACTTATTTTTCCATAGAGTTCAATAGGAAAATTTGTCAGGAGAAACAACCCTTCAAGTGATCCATCCATATCTACTGCATATCTGGCAGCAGAGTGATGGTTTGAGGCTTGTTTGATACCTCAGACCCTTGATGATTTACAGCCATTTTACCAACCATGTATTCCAGCATAATTTACAGCTAAATCTAGTCCCACCCCCCAATTCCCATAGAGATCCATTCAAATGCAGAGACGTTATAGTATCGCTTGTAAGAGTACCAGAAAATAAGATATCATGAGTCTTTTGATGTTGTTGGGTCACTAACATCAGGAAGTCATGGCATGCAAAGGATATGCAACCAAATATTAAAAATGATTACTTTATTCTATATATAAATGCAGGGGTGCCAATAATTGTGGCACACGTGGTTTTGTTAAAAATAATTATTTCTTGATGAGGGATTTTTTTTTCTCGTAATAAATTTACTTAAATTAAAGGTTGGATTTTTCTCATTTTTTCAGTGTGAAATTAAGCTAATTCACCAAACGGTGAATTTTCTATAACCCTTTTTACTCATCTTCACCAGGGGTGCCAATAATAGTGGAGGGCACTGTATATGCTTGTATACATGTGTACTTTATATGCATGTATATTTGCTTTTTTAAATAACAATGTAACTGTTTGTGTGACCTCCTTTACAGAAACACTTATTTTAATATTGAAACCTGCTGGAAATATTTCTAGGACCAAGCTCAAGCCCACATTATATTAATTTTTAATATATACTTATATATTTGTAATATATATTTCAGGAAGTGGAAAAAACAGGGGACAGGAGGTCAGTGTCGCGGTTCCTGTCTTGTAATTGTGCCTCAGAGGAGTCTTACCGGCAGCCTTGTCTCTCTGTGTCTTGAGCCGGACTACTGCCATGAAAAGAGCTTCCCACCCCCTGCTACTCTGCCTGCCCGCACTGCTGCTGCTGTCCCAGGTCTGCTCCGGAATCAAATGGCTGTAAGCTCCTCAACCTTTTCTTACGGTCCCTTTGAAGGGAGCGGCGCTCTCTCCCCGCCCCCCCCCCCCCCCCACGCTTACGGGTTCAAAATGGTTTTAGCTTTCATCTTTGTGTCTCAGCCATTTAAAAGTGAAAGGTTAGGTTATTTGACTTTGGCATGAACAGTTTGGCATTACAGCCAAAAAAAAAAAAAAGACCAAAAACTGAGATTCTTTTTCAACGAAGAGCAAATTTAATAATAGCCGTCAGACTTTAAATTCGAGTAAACTGCTGAGTATCATGGCAGAAACCTACAAATGATGTTAAAGTACTGGAAGCATTTCCTCAAATAGGGTTCGTCAACATTTGTCCAAGAAAACGAGGGGCAGCACTGTATTTATGCCCACGGCTACCCTTAGATTAACCTTTCTCGCTGTCACCCTTTTTCAAATTCTGCTCTGTTAAAATTCACATTTTCCCTGTACATTATGCATGAAAGCTTGATTTCCCTTTACAGATAGTGCTAAGCTGAGCGCCTGCAGGGTTTGTTCGCCTGTAGAAATAGTTTTATTTTGTTTTTATACCAGATAAGGCCTATACGTATTGAAAATAAAAAAAGATGAGGCCAATTAAAACAGGTGCAGCAATAAACACATGTTAAAAGACACATGTGGAACATACCAAGGTGAAGTCTATACGCAGGGGGAGATTTATGAAACTCTTTGTAGTAAAAATGATCAAGCTTTTCAAGAAAAATATATCAGTAATGTTAACTGGAGAGTCTATAAAATACGCTTTTAAGATGGTTCAAAAGAGACAATAAAACCCAGAAAAAACGGTTATACATCACCCTTTTAAGGTCCATTGACTGGCTAAGAGATTGGGACATTAGAGATCATACACTTTCCTTGGAGTTATTGTTTAAATAAATTTAGCCCTTTGTTGTTGTTAGATAAAATTTGAATGTATTTCTCATTATCTAAGAATGAGTCTTGATTCTCTAGTCTAGTTATTATATTACAATTAATAGCACTAGAAATGTACTTTCCATAAAATGCTAAAGTGGTTTGTACAGCAAATGCATACGAGTAAAACAGGCATGCGTGTATACAGAGTAAACCTCAGAGGACAAAATTGATTTGAATACAAATTGCAGAGTAACAAGAGCAAGTTCACATAATAGCTGCGTAATTACCAGTGGCAAAAGAAAGGTAACCACTACCTGCAATGCCCTTAAGCGGCAATATGCACTAAAATCAAGACCAAGTTCTGGCAGGTTTAAAGCAGATCCTGAGGTGCACTCTCTGTCCAGCTGTGCAGTGTGGTGATAGGTGCACGATACAGGGGGAGAGAGGTGCAGTGTTGAGAAGGCTACAGAAGACGGTAAGCCATAGCGTGCACATTAGGTGACTCTGCTGCAGAAGAGAGTTGGGTGTAGACAGTTCCACAGGGTGAGATGCAAATTATCAGTTTTGAACGAGACGTGTGCTAAATTCAGGCGTTAAAGGAGGAAGAGGAGGATAATTTATGTATATGAGCATGAGACATGGGTCAAATAAGTATGAAAAGAGGAATATGTAGGTATCATCAGCATGATGTGAAGACACCTCAGGATCACTTACCGCTTTTAAATGAACACCAAGCACACGTTTCGTTTGTGCCTCGCCGATTGTAGAAGGGGTCTGAATGAGAGCATTGACTGCATTCTCTTTATTATTAAGTGCATGTGAACTTTGATTTTAATCCAGAACTCGAAAGTTATTTGTACTTCTAAAATGGTATTGGTTTTCCTGGTTGTAGCTGAGCCTTGTTCCTTATTGTATCTGAACCACAGACATTTTCTACATTATCTCGAATCATCTGGAATCAAACCTCCAAAAGTTTTCAAGAAGCACATGTGTTTTCATCTTTGCTGTATAAACATTTTTTCTTAGAGCATAACCTGCCAGTCAAAATATAAAAAAATATAAAAAAGTATTCAAAAGCTTGCTGAGGCTGAGATATCTGAAAAGGAACAGAGAACAGATTATCGGGGGGGTCTCTGTATAAGAGTGGACAGTTATTCATAGTTAAATGAGACATGTTTGCAGTTGCACAGTAATAATTTGCAATGTTACTTAAATGTTACAATGTTACTTAAAATGCAGCATCAATATTATGAATGCATTATTAATTTCCAAAAAATATTCACTATTTAGGAAAATATTCAGAAGGCGAGCGCTAGTCTGCGCAGACCTGAACTGAAAGAGCATGTCGTGTGTGTGTGTGTGTGTGCGCGTATTTTCAGGGCCCTGTCGCAGACGCCGGCCTCCATGCCTGTTAATCGGACCAATCACTGCAAGGGGCTGCAGGGCCTGGTGTCGGCGCAGGTGCAGCTGTGCCGGAGCAACCTGGAGCTCATGCAAACCATCATCCAGGCCGCCCGCGAGGTTCAGAAGACCTGCCAGAAGGCCTTCGGTGACATGCGCTGGAACTGCTCCTCCATCGAGAACGCGCCACGCTACCCTCCAGATCTAGAGAGAGGTACATCTTTCTCTGTCTCTGCTCTCTCACTGCGGGGTGACAGTGCCACGCCCTGCACAAAGTTACATAGCGGGGTGTCACTGCAGGGTCTTTAGGCCCCCCCATGGTATTTACGTGCACCAGAGAATGTGCCGTGCCCGCTGTCTCTTATGAACACAACACAAGAGGTTCCCATTTTCTATTGTGATAAATGCCATCCACGCCAACAAAATAGTTTCACAGGCCTAAAAACACACACACACACACACACAGCCACTTGCCATTATGGTAAAAGGAAAAATAAAATTTGCACTGCATCAGAAGACCTCCCTCTGAGGGAATAATTGGTTATTTATTTATGGTGTGTAATGATTGTGTAAGTCTCACGCAATAAATTTGTTGGACCTGTTCTTTATACACACCTTTTTTGTATTTAGGCAGCTACATTTAAAGTGTTGAACATAATGAGCTTCACAGGATTTTCCTAAATTCTCATATGGAGCCTAATAGGCAGAGCTTACAGTATATAATGTGTGCCATACTGCAAGCATTCTTCCCGCATGTAAAATAATCACACTGAAATGATTTTATAGAACAACACACCGCTAAAGCTGTATGTAGTTGTACCAGGATATTATTTCAGCTTGAATTTTCTTCAGCTTTGATGTCCATATTAATATTGCTGCAATTGAATTTTTCATGGGTTTTGGCTAGATTGTTTACAATAGTGGACAGTGTTCATGATACCTTCTGTATTATTTAAAGTCCTAAAAGAATGAAGATTGCTCCCCGCTGCTTAGGAATATGACTTTTACACCATGTTGTATGTGGTAATTCCTTAATGTTTTTTGTTTTTTTTATTCCTTAAGACTCATTTGGGGAATTAATGTCAAGCATCTTAAAATTTAGTTTAAAAAAAAAAAAACTTTATTATTTTAGTACTCTACACCAAGGTTTTCAATGTAACATCTGACATGCACATTTTATGCTTGTTCTCCCCTCCACAATATTCATGGTTTCATGAAGTGTTTTTTTTTTTCTCACATTTTCATCCCTCCTGGAATCCCCTTGCATCTATACCCACATATTTTCATGAGCTCTCTATTTTTATCCGAAGTGGAATACCACCGAACCTCTTCCTCAAGGTATTCACGGGTGGTGCTATTGTACCACAAGGCTTGATTTATTGCCGTTTGCCACTTTGAGGCCTTTCCAGGCTCTTTCTGCAGCTTCTAGTTACGTTCTTCTCGTATATTTCTATTTCTTTTTTTTTTCTTTTTTTATCAGCCCTCTCGCCAAAAGTCTTTCTCCTTTGCCAGAGTGGCCCAAAATGGCAAGTTAGATTTACAAACACTGGAGCTGTACACCCACTTCAAAGGCCCCCAATGAAAGAGGCATGAGAGATAGCAGGATGACACGTACAGAAGAGATGGCTTCCATCTGTCATTCGTTTAACCAGGCCTGGAAACCCCTGCCAGCGCACAAGTGGTCTCCATCTCTGGGGTGTCTTTGATATATCCCGTGCTGAATCAAGGCAGGGTTCTTTCGAATTCGTCATCCATTCTTGCTTGACATGAATTCCTGCTGTGAACACTATTTGTCTCTTGTCTGGACTGAGTCCAACTCCACCCCCCCCCCCCACTCCCCATCTCCCCTTCTTGACATTTTACCTTAACAGATGCTTCTCTGGAAGAACTGGCAGCTATCAGACTCATGCAATTAATCCTATGATGACAAACAGGGCGAGATATCACATTTTCTGTCCTTCTTTCTTCAAATTGCATAACTAGATGTTAAAATAAAACCCAAGGTACTTATTCTGCATCCCATAGTGTGAAAATAAACATAACAAATAATGTTTATGTTAATTCTTTTTTTTTTTTGCCATGTCGCCATTCATTTGCCGTTCTCCAGTTGCATAATGTTTGTTTAAATCTTCCCCCCTCCATTTGTGATCCTTCCATTTAGGCACAAGGGAGTCAGCGTTCGTTTATGCCCTGGCTGCGGCCACCATCAGCCATACCATTGCCCGGGCCTGCACGTCTGGCGACCTGCGCTACTGTTCCTGTGGGCCTGTTCCCGGAGAGATCCCCGAGCCGGGCTATCGCTGGGGGGGCTGCGCTGACAACCTGCACTATGGCCTTGTCATGGGCACCAAGTTCGCCGACGCGCCCATGAAAATTAAGAAGAAGTCGCGCTCCCAGGCTAACAAGCTAATGCACCTGCACAACAGCGAAGTGGGCAGACTGGTAACCGCACGGAGACTCTGTCGCTCCTCCTATTCTTTTACACTCATTCTAGAACTCGCCCAGCTTGTCAGTGACCAGGCAGTTATTTTTGCAGGCCGGTTGATTTGCTTTGCATTTTAAATTTCCATCACAAGAAATCATGTGCAGTAGAGATCAAATGTTGAGCGATGCTGAGATTGAGTTGTGAACAATATTCAGATTTTAATCTCAGGTTATGGGTGTTTAAAATATTTAAATATTTTAATGCTCACATTGTCCTGTTGTTGAGGTGCTATATTTAATTCAATTAGGTTTACTGGTTGATTGACAACCATCAAGCAGTTAGACTTGTTTGTCCCCCGTATGTTCAACTGTCATATGTGTCTTCCCTCAGGCCCTGCGTGACGCTTTGGAGCTGAAGTGTAAGTGTCACGGCGTTTCCGGCTCCTGCTCCATCAGGACCTGCTGGAAGGGCCTTCAGGATCTGAAGAACATCGCCGTGGACCTGAAAACCAAATACCTGTCTGCCACCAAGGTAGTGCACCGGCCAATGGGGACCAGGAAGGAGCTCGTTCCCAAGGATATCGACATCCGGCCCGTGCGGGCGAACGAGCTGGTGTACCTGCAAAGCTCGCCTGACTTCTGCAGCAGGAACGACAAGCACGGCTCCTTCGGCACACAGGGCAGGTGAGCAGCGCCAAGATCTGACACTATCTATGGCTTTTGGGGTGAGAATGATGTCCGCCAGAGTGGTTCTTTGGGGGAGGGGGGGGGATTTAGCTGGCTTAGGTAGCCAATTTGTGCTGCGCTTATTTTTAGAATGCATTTTTAAACAAAAAAAAAAATAATAATAAAAAATGGAAAACCTTTAGTGTGACCATGTATTTTCATTCAAAGGACATTCTGACTTTGTATGTCTTCAGCAAAAAATGGAGTCTTAAATATTACACGTTGCATATCCCTGTACAATTTTCTTTGTGAGAAATTATCCTTGATTTGATTAAAGAGGTGAATGAGAACGTGTTACACCTGTGTTACACCTGTTTGAATGGCGCACATGCATTATTTTGTGCGTGCGAGAGCTTCAGCTATTTGTAGCCAGCCTGCAGCTGCCTTGTAGTGTTCAGTGATCGCTAGCGTCCGTTGCTGTAAAGAATGATCTGCCGATGTTAAACAGACAAATAATATAAAACATTAGGAAAAAAAAAAAAGAACCGTCTCAAAGGGAAATTACTGAGTTTAAAAGGAAACAGATTCAAAAGCGCTTAGGTGGGTGTCATTTTTTATACGTGCTCTGGACATTTTTATGGACAGGTAAGGATTTGTACAGGGAATTGATTCTGCATGTTTCTATGGAAAAATCCACTTCATTTCATCAGAAACCTTTATAAATTATTAGAAACATTTGCCTGCATTTCACATTCTGTTAAATACCAGACAAATAGCATTTTATATAAGTCCAGTTTACCAATTATATTCACATGTCCATATCCACCAACTTGAAAGAACTCTTCTATGACAGGCCTGAGGTCATGCAGAATATATTTAGGGCACCACACATTGACAGATAGTTATTCCATGTGTTTGTTGATATCTGTCATAGTCGGCCATGTCAGACGGACATTCTACCTTCCAAACTACTTTAGCAGGAGCGCTCACCCTTATGTTACATTGATCTCCTTCAAGTGGGCCTAGTTATGCTTTTTTATTTTATTTTTTAGCTAGTTTGTTTTGTTCCTTTTTTCTTTGCTTTGCCAACTCTCTTCTCACTGTAGGTCAGCTTACATAGCTCTCATTAAAAAAAGAAATGTCTCATCCATTGACGCTACTGGCTACATTGTGATGGAATTCTTTGCTGTTTGTTCCATGTTCGATGGTAAAACACAGCAGTACCGCACAGTGGAATCAGTTAAAACAGCAGTCTTTGGGTTGCAGGCTCAGGCTTTTTTTAGCCACTACACCAGACTCCTGAATTTAGGGCCCCCCCCCCCCTCTTCTGTGGCAAATTGCTTCTCCTCCTCCCAGCATTCCATTCTCCTCTTTCACCACGGGGGACTTTAAAGCACTGCAGATATCAAACAAACAGCAGGCTGATCCCTTGTTGCGTTAGCTGCAGTGTCAGCCCATTAGGGGCTCCGCTGATAGCAGGCACTCTTTGGTTCCTCGTGTCCTAACTGGTTTGGTCTGAACGCTGGGGCCCAGTCAGTGCTGTAGAGTGATTTTAAATTGGGCCTCCTGCCAGTGAGGTGTGTGGGGGAGCTGGGGTTAGCGGGGGGTTGTGTGGGCCTCGAGGGAGCGGGGGGAGCAGGGGGAGCGGGGCCTTCAGGGGCGCATTCAGATCAGAGCAGCGATGAACCAAACTCTCAACAGGAGTCAAGTGCATTACACCACCACCACCATCACCACCACCATTCCCCAAGAGCCCAATTTGTCTTCCTTCTCGAATGTCATTGGAGTCTGTGGCCTGGATTCCATAAACAGTTGTCCTTCATTTTAACTCTCATTTAAGTGTTAACTAATTTTCTTCACAAACAGTCCGGCGATCGCCAAATTGAACTCTTGTCGTAAAAAAAGAAAATGACAACACTTGCGTATATCTCTAAGTCAAAAGTCAGAAGCACACTTTGATTGAATCCAGACCAGTGTGCTTAATGTTTTTTTTCCCCCTCTCCTCACTTACCCCGCAGGCAGTGCAATAAGACCTCC
Source organism: Synaphobranchus kaupii (assembly GCA_029718625.1). Lineage (NCBI taxonomy): Eukaryota > Metazoa > Chordata > Actinopteri > Anguilliformes > Synaphobranchidae > Synaphobranchus > Synaphobranchus kaupii. The sequence continues at coordinate 19,764,922 of CM056378.1, forward strand.
AGCGGGAGCGACAGCTGTGATCTGATGTGCTGCGGCCGAGGCTACAACCCCTACATGGAGACGCTGGTGGAGAAGTGCCACTGCAAATACCACTGGTGCTGCTACGTCACGTGTAAGAGGTGTGAGAGAACAGTGGAAAGATACATTTGCAAATGACCTCCTCGTACACCTACGCCTTAACCTCCCTTCAAGGGGCCGCACGTAATAACCAAAGCGCTACATATCGAGAAAGCTCGCCGTCGTCTTAAGCCGAAGCTTCCCCCCCCCCCCTTTTAATTTGAACTGGAGCAGTTCTTTTTAAACAAATATTTTGGGTTTTTATTTTATCGAAAAAGTTACTTGTTTTGTCTACAAGTGTTTGAAATGGGTGTTGTGTCAACACCTGCCTTTTAAGTGAAGACCACCGCCATTTAAGGATCTTTCACCAGACGTGCAGACACTTTGCTATATATTTTTTAAATGATAATAATAAAACATGAAATCTATTTTCTTATTCATTTGTTAAAGAAATTATATTGGAGTACTTTGAGGGGCGATCTCTTGTATTTGGACAGCGGGAGGTGCATAGCTAACCTTGGACTGATGTTAACTTAAATATTCACTTCAAAGCCATTCCGTGGAATTCCAAGGGATTTGAAAGATCTGTTGGATTATCCCTTTATCAAGGCGAAGAGGGAAGAAAAAGGTACTGAATATGTGAAGGGACAATCAAATACTGCTCCTTTTGGAGCTTGAAATAGTTTCTCGTAAAAGTTTGTCTGTCTGGGAGTTTTTGAGTGTATTCCTTTTATTAGTCTTCCAGAGACTATAAATGTAAAGAATATTTGCATTGTTAAATGTCGTTATAACATGAGGAATTCTTGCCCCAATCATTGCTTACTGAATGTTTAGGGTTCCCATGACAACCTATTCAGAGCCACTTATGTGTGGATGTACATACTATCTTTTGTATTCAGAAATGAAATGAATATTTATGAACTAATTAAAAATTAAGACTTTGCCAAACTCTCTGCATGTAAAATGTTTTTCTCCTTTGTCTAGACTAAGCACCTTTCCATAATTAACTTTCTAAGAATTGTTACTCTACAAAAGTTACTAAATAGCAACCATGGTATCAGTTGTTGATGTTTTATATGTAAATGATTTACTGCAGTGTCAAGCATCAGCACATGTATCTAAGACACATTACATATGAATTGTTACGGTCTGCCAAGTATTAAGATTGAGTTTTTACTATTTATTGGATGCCTGTTTTGAATTTATACAACAAACAGAGGGAATGGCAAAGAGGTAATACTGTGACATTTTAAAAGGTGAAAGGTACAAGTAAGCAAAACAAATGTAATTGCATTGCTAATTTAGCCAGCTTCTCCCAGTAGACTCCTTATTCTGATTATAAAATACAAGTAGAAGTGATTTATAAAAGAATCATACTTTATGTTATTATCACATTCGGCTCTGAAATGCAAAGGTGAAAATATACTATTGGCAGCCAATGTAAGCAGCGTATTTAAAGTTAAGTGCTGGCTCAACACCGATGTCTCTGGAATGAGGAACAGTGCTGCCAGTGAGCTGTGTTTAGTACAGATTGCTCTGCCATTTTTCGAGACTCGTTCATATTTTAAACAAATTTGATTTGACAGTGCACTATTTATGTTCTGGCACAGACCTCCAGTTGTAAAACTGCCCTATTATATTGTGCGATTGATGATACAATTACGATATCCAGACTTTTTATAAGGAAGAACGTTGTTTAATTTTTGCAGCACAATTTATGGTCAGCCAGCTCATTATCAGAAGTGGTCATGTAACGAGTGAAATCAAAGTTCTGCAGCTTAACCAAGGCCCAGAGGTAGTGCAGGTCCACACTGCCAACAGAAACAAAAACAAAATAAAAACTGAAAAAACTGAAAAGAGTCCAGTTCTTTGCTTGAATCTATTTCAAGAAAGGAACTGACAATTGACTTGCATTTTCCTGTAAGATATTATGCAGTTTCTATTATGCCACATCCAGCAGGCCAAACAAACATATTTTGCATTAACATATGTAAATACAACAGAAAACAATTAGGATTAGAAGCAATCACTTTCTTTTGTGAAACAGCAGAGAATAGACGCTAATAACCATAAAGAAAGAATTCAGCTGATTTGAATTGTGATGCGGACCAGGGCGATGGGGTGCCTGAGATCCAGCTGGATTCTAGTGCCACCAGCAGACAATTAGCGGCTGTCCATTAGCCTCATTCTTGAAAAACAGGGTTATGATTGCATGAGCTGAGCGTCAGAGCAAAGACCGTTCGTGCCGCTGAGGATGCGCCCATTGCCTTTACCCTCTAATTATGAGGTTTATACGTCTACTGATCAGTGGAGTTTCCTTTCTATTGTCTGCTCCAATCCAAGAGTAACAACTTTTGTCATTCAGGAATCCATGTAATCATAGCAAGTGGGGAGAAATATTCTTTAAAACCGTTGAGAACAAGTTGCCTTTTGATCCGCAGCTTTGTCTTACCATAGGAAAGGAAGAAAGAGACGCCTTTGTAGACTGTAAATTGATTGATGTGCCTCGACCGTCTGGTGGCAGTATCAGCTAAAGGTGGATCTGTGGGGGGGGTCCTATAGCCAGGTCAGTTCCTGAGTACAGCCAAGAATCTGTTCGCTGTAAAAAATATATATATATATTTGTTGTTGCTAAAATGTCAATGCAAAAGGTGTCGTGAGGTAAGCACTGAAGTAATCTAAGGAGTTTAAGCGGTGGGGTTTGAGTGTTCAAGACCAGACTTGACACAGTGCTAGGTGCACTATGACTGCAGGTAAAACGGCAATCCTAGATGGGCGGAATGCTTGTCGTTATGATTAAACTTTCTCATGTTGTTATGCACTTCAGAGATTTTTGAAAAGTACTTTTTAATCAGAATATTTGTTGTTTGGATGAGGACTAATGTGCATATATTACAGCACTGACTGTTTTACCACTGGAAGAACAACATACATGCTGAAATCATACAATATCAAATACATCCACTGGAAAGTGTACCAGAAGGAAGTGTTATTCACACAAAAAAAAAGTATGAGTGGCGCCTGTTTTTTCCCCCCCCAGAAAGCATGGTATATGCTCAATAACGACAGTTACCTGAAATTGAATGAGATGAGTCACACAAGATTTGTATCATTTTCAAATGATAGAGAATTCTATGTTGAGTTTGACTTTGGCAGAGTGGTGGCCTACTTACCCTTAGATCTTATCGGTTTGAGATATCAGCGGTTGGAGCAGTGTGCCCCACCGCATCTTTAATGCTTCTTTTTCTTTTTTTTCCATTTGTTAAACTCTGGAGGGCTTTTGTCCGTTCATTTTTAGTATGTGGTTAGCGCCGCAATGCTAGGAAACCACATAGCCATTAATGTTGCTATGCTGCTTGCTAGGGGCCCTGCACAGAATCCTGGAATAGCGCCCACGCAGAATTGTGCCCTTTAATGCTGCACGCGGGGCGGGCCGGCCCTGTTTATTGGTAAGAAAGGTTCCCCTGATATAAATTATGAGTTAATCGCAATCAAGTTCAAGCTTTTCACACTAAGGGGCACATGTTTGTAATATTAAAATAGTGTAAAAATTTTCACTTGAAATCCCATTTTAACTGCATTAGCCCCTTATATTACCTGCTACATTACACTTGTCATACACTGAAACAGTAGATGGTAAACAATGAACATAATATCCTTTGTTTGTATTTTAAAATATTTTTAAAAAACTTACATCTAAATTTACCATATCATATTTGCACTGAGAGTGGTGTGATACATTGTCATTTTGATTATTAAATGACTATGACATGACAAGATATGTAAATGTGTAGGGGGTTCAATTAGTAAATTTAATACAAATATAAATTTTGCAAAAATAAGTCAAGCTGTGATTGTTTTAAAAGCCAAACCATTTGGGAAACTTAGGAGTATTGATTTTACACAATTCATCACCAAACAAACGAATCGCGCACGCCATGTGGCTGTCCGGGACCAGGGTTGCAAACCGCTGGCCTACTCCAAAAAAACCCTGCTCAGGGGGGACATTATTTACAGGGCTACAGGGGTGCTGCCAGGGCTCCTCTCAGACCCTTTGTGGTGCGCTAATTTGCCACAGCAAAGGCCGTCAGTGACAGTCCATAAACAAAAATGTTTACACTGTGTCTTTCTAAGGCTACCTTCTGACAAATATCTTCAAAGGGTTGCTAAGGAATGCTGATCTGTTAGTGCTGACAGGTTTCTCCGCCTCAAAGTCCAGAAGGGACTTCCGTATTGGAGGAAGGGGGGCCTGGTGGTCTGTAGCCTTGAGTGATAGAACCTGTGTTTAAAACATTATATTACATTACATTCATTTGGCAGACGCTTTTATCCAAAGCGACGTACAATAAGTGCATACCGAAGGTCATTGAAGCAACTACAAAACAGATCAGACAAAGCACATCTTTCTCATAACCTAGGAGCTATACATAGTAATGAACATTTAGCATAGTACACAGTAAGCTATGGGTAAGTCAGCTATACATTATAAACTATAAAATCAAACAAGAGTTAAAGAACAGGAAACAAGTGCATATGAAAATGGTCCTAGATTGGTAGGTCAGTCAAGGTGGAGTCTGAAGACTAGATGTGTCTTCAGACCACAACGGAAAGCAGAACGTAGAGGAGTGGGGAGTTTGTTCCACCACTGGGGAGTTAGGGTGGGAAAGCTCCGCAGCCGGGACGAGTGAGAGCCGTTGACAGACACAGAGGGAAGGAAGTGCAGCAGAGCGAAGTAGTCGAACTGGAGTGTGGCACTGAAACCAGGAGGATTCTCTGAGGGCAATATCCAAAAAGTCTGAAGTTACGCCATTTGTTTGCGGATGTTTGTATAAACTCGTAAGCAATAACAGAGCTGGGGGAAAATCTAATTAATTTAAGGCTGGGACATTAGCGTCCTGCCCCTGATTTCACCTGATTGTGGGGTCTTCAGTATGTCTTCAAGAGTTGTGTAACTTTGCATAGGAACTGCAGAATGGCAGCAGAAGTTGGGGTGGGATAACCCACTTTTTTTTAAATTTAATTTTAAGGGGCCTGTTGATTGAAAACAGAAAGCAGCTGTAAGGCCGATCGAGACACATGTGATGTGAGGCCTTGCTCTTTTTTCCCTGTGAAAGAAGCTGGTGCAAGCAAACCAGGAACATGGACACATTATCTAGAATTAAAATTGCACTTTTCTTCAGAGCTTTATAAATTGTGGAGAATTTAAACCACAACAGGGAGGACTAGGCGGAGAATGGTATTTCATAGCCATCAATTACTACATCAGAGATATCCATTAATTGTTTAACTACTCCTCTCTCATTGCATTCTACAATATAGACTTGTAATGAAATTAAATACATCTGAATGGCCCTGGATTTTGAGGCAGGAGCAGCACTTTGAAAGGAAATTTTGTGTAAAGAATAGCCAGAACCCTGCCAGAATTTTGGCTCATGCTTCATGATTCTAGTTAAGTCTGGTTCCAGTTTCGTTATTAACAATAAGCTATGGAATATCTTGAGTTTGGGAAGCGGTTATATTGCAGTAATTCAATATTCCTGCCACACTGAACTACACAACACCCCGCTGAGTGCTCTTCCACCAGCACAAACCCGTTCATCCTCTGCTTTTGTCTGACATTACATTAACACAGCAGAAAAAAAGATTGCTGTTGTGATAACAGGCCTCCATTTAGTGGGGATTGGAAGTGGCTTTCGAAGATCAGGATGAAGTGAGGCACTGGAAGGTATACTAAGTCCGGGCTATGAACAGTTATTTAAAGTGAATTATATCGATCATTTTTAGAAATGCACACTTGCAGAAAATATTTGTTAAAAGAAATGAACACTGTACATTTAGATTTGCCTTAGTACGGATAATTTGACCTTGGCAGCAGACAGAGACCTAAAAATTTGATGATTCTTGCAGATCGGTTATATAGTTGTTCTTAAGAATATAATGTACGTGGAGAAATCACTCCTCAAAGACATCAGTTGTTTACTATTCGCTATTAATTAGCTAGTTGACATGGTTCTGTGAGGATGGTAATGTTTGTTTGGAATTTGTATTTATTATCCGCAGTACACTAGAGGACATTCAATATGGCCAGCTGTTTTTGAGCGGGTCTTTTTTGGTTCCTTTGGTGTGATTGTCATGACAGCTGAAGACCACCTCTCCGAATGTCCTCTGGGGGACTATCAAACAGCTGCACCCCAGCCAAGTTCTCAACGCTGCGTTTCCCCTTCCGCCTGCCTCGAGAAAGGAGCCACTTGTCTCCGGGTTTCTGCTTAAAGCAAGCATCAAAATTATATTAGACAGCATGAAGGGACAATTTAGAGCAGCACTTTCTGGTGCGTCTCACACAGCAGTGGACCATATTCAATTTACAACAGGAACCCGTCGTGCACATTTGTCATGGCTATAATGGCCTATCCCCTTATGGCCCCTTTTTTATTGCGTGTATGCAGGCTATTTCAATTACGGTCCATTGACTTCTTTGATTGAGGATGGCATGAGCTGGATTGTTTGATGTAATGACGGACTGACTTAACATTTACTCACAGTTTTTGAGATGCAATAATAATAATAATAATATTGTTATAATAATTTTAAATAATAATATTTAAGTAATAGCACTGGTAGTTCAAATATCAATAAACACATGCTACATTTGGCACTGAAAGTAATTTCAAAAAGTGTCCCACCAAACTAATGTTTAAACATATGCACTTAAATTCACTGCAGTTTTACAGACAGAGCACCATAAGGGCTAGACGTAATGACCTTCTGTGCTTGCATTTTCATAACGAGCAATTTAAAAAATGTTCACTTCCCTCACATTCCTTTGCACCCAATAGAGCAACTTGATTTTCCCAGATCTCCTATATTTCTCTCCAGGAAGAAACTGTTCATACTCTGAATGGAATTTAAGTTTCTTTGTGGGAATTTGTTATGAGGTTATTGCGTGGGGCAGTGGCTCAGAGAGTACATTTTATAGGCAACTTGCAGCCATTGTGCTTTTCTTTCTAAAACACATGCTTGAGCAATCTCTCCCAGACACTGCTGTGACTGACTATCACCAGTTTAATTTAAAAATTAAAAACAGTTAATAAACCTGACCGCTGTCAAATTTGTAGACCTTTTTTTAAAATTCAACTTCTAGAACAAAGAATCGATGAAAATTAAAAACAATAAATTCACAGGCTGTTGTTTATTTATTTATTTATTTTAATTGTGCTCATTTCGCTCAGATATAGTCCATACTCAGGAAGTGTAAATGTAGTCTCCAGCCCTTGTAAAGGTGTGGGGCTAGGAGGATGGATACCCATGGTGAGGAGAAGGGCCTGCACAATAGTAAAATATCGTCCCCTTTCTTTTAATATATTTTTATTTTAGATTTCTCATTGACTCGCTTTCCTCCTGCACACTGTTGCCCAGATTATAGATTGTATCTTTTGCATAGCAACACCACTGTCCCAATAATTCTAGTTCTCTTAAAATCATAATTTGTAACCAGAGAGTTTCTACTTGCATGGAAATAACATGTTTACGTTGTGTAATTATGTATCCAATCCACTAATGAAAATGTACCTTACCATGTAAGCTCCAAAGCAATCCAAATTAAAACAAATCATTAAAATGGTTCCCGTTAAGGATGTATTGAGAGAAATAAACAGCATAAAAGAGATTTAAAAAATGTTCTCTAATATAGCCTATGTTGTGACTTAAAATGTACCCTTGTCATAGAACAGTCTTTTTCAAAGACACTGCCCTAATAACTATAAACCACCGTGGGTTCTGAATGAAAGATTCCAATGGGTTACTTTGGGCAAGTTTTGAATACCGACAGTATTCAACCGACAGCCCTTTTTTGAACATCCTTTTATTCCCATTTGTTTTTACATCCTCCCCAATTCACAACTGAAGCTTTTCCCATTGCTACAACATCCCCTACCAATAGCACAGAGTATCATTCAAAGCGCATGCAGCCAACTGCAGCTTCTTGTCTTTCTACATCCCACAATCTGATCTGAGCAGCCATGCACAGGCGAGCTGCATTTCTTCAACAAGTCAGGAATTTTCCCATCTCCAATGGACGATGCAGGAGACTGCTGCATGGCACAAATACAATGTTCATCTGGTTACTGCAAGCGAACATGCTGATCTGGGATCAGTTCCTGATCAGAAAGCATTTGTGTTGTTCCTCCTCACCCAGGATTATAGTGTCATAATCACTGGAACAAAACCCCTTCTTCCTCCACCCCCAGTGATTTAGAACTTGATGTGCTTGATAAGAATGAACAGGGTGTCAGCAGGCAACGGTAACCCAAGATAGACCAAAAGCTCAGTCACCGGAGAGGGACTTGTGGGGTAGTGGATGTCCGCTTCCTGGAAGCTACCATCTTCCCTAAACTGTGTGGTAAAACAAAGTTATTTAAAGTCACCAAGAAGCCGTTGGTTCCTGTGCAGGGGTGGATTCTGAAATTATCCCCCCATAAAATAGCTGCATCAATGATGTTGTTTGTTACACGATGTGGCTGCTTTCCAGGTCATTCAGAAAGGATTGAAGGATAAGTTGTACCTCCACTTGGATGACATCATTTAACTGCCCAATTCCTCCCCACTGTTGCTACACTGGTTTCACTGTGAATCATGGAGCGTAAGATACAGGATGTAAACTGAGTTGTTTATTGTGGCAACAGTTATCTTACTTTATTCAAAACTCAACCTTGTCCTTGATTTCTTGGGAGGACATCGAAGCACTTTTTACCAATTACTTTCACTCATTGAAATTCTTTCCAACGGATTAATTTATTAACAAATGTTTGTAGTAATGCAAACATTTGTTAATAAATTAATCCGTTGGAAAGAATTTCAATGAGTGAAAGTAATTGGTAAAAAGTGCTTCGATGTCCTCCCAAGAAATCAAGGACAAGGTTGAGTTTTGATCCAATCTCAGTTTTGTATTCTTAAGCTGCAGGATAGCACTCAATATGCCAGTCATTCATTTCCATACTTGTATGTGTAAGTATATCTTTATGGAGCATGGCCTAAATTGGGCAATGGCTGAGGTGAACTTTGCTCTTCCCTCATTCTAGTGCATGTTTAGACCTGAGATACATGAAAGGCTCATTATCTTTAATTAGAGGGGACTCTTCATTCACCTTTGACCTGCTAATTGCCCTGCACTGTTTTTTGATTGTTTTGAGTGATTAGCAAGTCTGTTTAACAAGTCTATGGAACTCATCAACTATAGTGTCCATTTTCACTTTAAATAGTAATATTTGGTCAAAATATGCATTTGATTATGAGAAAAAGGTTGTATATTCTGTATGTTTGAGACTGCTGAATTCCCTTTAAGGAAATATAATGTACAGAAACTCCCTTAAGATCTGCAAAATCACACGTCTTGATTTCATTTACAAATTTTTAAAGGGACCCCAGTGTTCTTGTATATACGGTTAAAAGGAACAATATTCATGAAGTGATCACAGTGTGTAGGGCTACTCAAGGAACAGGACTCTCAGAATATCCAGGAAGTAAGAGAGCCAAGCACGGATGATCAGCATTTTAACAAGTTTGGCAACATTTAATTCCCGGTGTTAAATTTGGTGTTTTAAAAAATACGTTTTATTCTAGTTTACCCAGATGTGAAAACTGGCTTAATTCTCCTATATGCATATTGTGTCGCTTAGGTAATGGAACTTACATTTTCAATATGTCTCTGGTTAGTGCTGGTGCAGTTTATGTTGATTTATTTCAACAAATACACGAGTGAGACTAATGAAGAATATTGCTAATGTGTCTTGCCTTGACAGTGACTGGTTCCATTCCATCCCATTGGACTATGCTGCAGTCTTGAACAGCTGGCTCTGTTAGATAAATGTTTTTTGTGAGAATTGTGGGTGCAGCTTACATGGACATCTATTGAGGATCAGTGGTGGACTATGGTCATTACTGGTCTTTGGTTTCAGGCCAACCTTTGGACACATGCTGCCAAAGAGATGAGCATTTCACCCTTCCATGGAGTCAAAGGTCACAGACAAGCCTAGCCTATGGCCTTCTGGCAATCCTTAGGAACGCCTATATCTCTGCCTCCTAAGCCACGTACACCCAATGTGGGGGGCTTTGCAATATGCTGACGAGTGTTGCAGGGGTAGACAGCCATCTGACTCCCAACCAGGCAACCCCATTCACCTCTGATCCCGGCCACCAGTCTCTGGAAGGACTCCTCTGAAATGTACCTCCTCTTGATTTACTGGACAGTGTCTGCCTGTGCTGTTGTTGGGCCCTCCCCAGACTGTGTTCAGCCTCTAAATCACGAGCACGGCTTATCTACAAGGGTCTAATCTCTTCTCAAGTGCTACTGATTGCCTTTCACCCTTCTGGCCTTCTCCCCCACTTATCACTCGCAGAAGGTGGCTTCCAAAAATATTGAAAAAAGAAAAGCAGCCATGAGCTGTGATTGGCCCAGTTGTTTTTCAGGCAAGGAAACAAAGACTCCCGCCGTTGACAGTGACGTAGCATGACTTATAGATGTGACTGAAAACGGCCACATTATTTGTTCATGCAAATCCATGGACATCAAACTGTAAAGATGGACATACTGTGGAGCAGGGGCACCTGCAAGGATGTATTCTCAGGGTACGCAGAACTACGCACACAAGCAGGGCCACGCAGAGACCTTTTGAGCGGCAGAGGCTCAAAAGAAGAAAAGGGCACATCAACCTAAAAAAATAAAAACTATTTGGAGGACACTTCAGTGGTAGGGGGGGCATTTTTTCAAGTTTGGACCTCAAGGCTACAGTCGTGCTCTGCGGTTCTCAATACAAATCCCAGGAATCCTCTCTTGTTAGTTGCCTGCCAGGGTTTCCTTTGGTTCCAGATCGGTTAATCTTTAAAGAAAAATGGATCAACCCAGAAGGAAGCAAAGCCATGAAAGTGTATTATTATTTGATGGGACAGATAGAATAATTCAGTTTGACAAACATACCCCAAGTTTTGTGTATTTCAAATCCAAGTTAAAAAAAACTCAAAACAGAACAAAACAAAAATATTAAAATAGTATCTTACAAAAAAAATACAAAAATACAAAAATACAAAAACACTTCTGTTCTTGTACAGCACAATCAGTATGATACATTTTACAATCAAACTTATTCTACCGAACTTAATTGTTTTTAAGGGAGGGTATAATAGTTTTTACTTAATATTCCCGTTGTCACATCCCGTGCCTCCACGTCTTAAGTCTGGTTTTTCTGTTTATATGTATTTTCTATCTGGTAATCCGTTCCGTGTTTTCCCTCACTCCCTCCATTTTGTGTCTACACTTCCCTGCACCTGAATTGTGTTTTCTCATTTGATTCGTCTCACCTGTTCCACGTTGTTTCTTTGTTAGTTTGGTATTTAGTCTCTGTTTCTGTGTTCTCTGACAGATCATCTTGTGCTCTGCGTTCGTGCTTGTCTCTGTCTTTCCAGTGTTTGATTCCTGCCTGCTCCTTTCCTGTTCCGAGTTCCTGTGTCCAGTCCTGTGTACCTGTCCAGTTCCTGTTTTCCTGCCTGTCCAGCCTGTTCCTGTCCAGCCCTGCTCCAGCCCTCCTGCCCACCTGCCCACCTGCCCTTCCCCATCCTAGCCCTGCTCCTACCCTTCACCCTCCTGATCCCCTGCTCTGACAGATTCCCCAGTTCTGACCCCTGCCTGTTCCTGGACTTTGCTTTTGCTCATCCTGCATTGCCCTGTTCACTGGACATTGACCCCTGCCTGGATTTGACTGTGTTTCTGCCTGCCCTCTATTGCACTGTTTACTGGACATTGACCTGTGTTTGTTGACCACAAATAAAGCCGAATTGCTTTTACTTCTGGTGTCTGTGATTGGTTCCGATCAGTTCTCGTAACAGATCGTGAAGAATTCCATGTGCTGCTTTTACATGTTATAGACCTTTCTTCCCCTGCTTCCTTTCTGTACTGACTGTCCAGCCTTTGTTTTCAACCTCTTTTCTATTTTCTGAAACTGCTCTAACTGTATGTATTTCTCAAGGCTTTTATTTTTTCAATGAGTTGCTTGGTTTTGGTTTTAATATAGTTATCATTCTATGATCAATTTATGTGGTTCCCCAGGTGCAACTAATGTCATTACCAATTTGATTTGTTGGGTTCAGGCTGCAAAAATATCACAGCTGTGACACTAATCCTCTGATTCACCATTTTACCTTCATAAACATGATATGATTTTTAGGGAAATTCCCTCACTGTGACCTGCAGTCGAAAGACTGGAGTTCAGCCAGAACTTTGGACTGGAGTCAACTTTAATTCCTGGCAAGAGAGTACTGCATGCTGTCCTTCAATCTGTATTGATTTATATCCGTAGAAACAACTCTATTCAGACGAGACTATTTAGAAATTTTGTATTTACCTTCCAAAAGCATATATTTTTAATGTCAAAAAAAGAAAAAAATTATTGGAAAAAAGTCGCATTTATTATTTGTTTTTCAGTAAGAACCAGAAACACTGAGTTGTGAACCTTGTATAAGGCAGAAATGTTTTTTTTTAAATATTACATGGCACTTAATTTCTACACAAATGCCTATAAACGTTTTACAGAGGTGTTGCACTGTGGTAATTAAAACATTGTACATGTTGCATATACTGTATAAAATGTGTTATGTGGACTGAGGAACCGAGTTAAGATAATCTTTTCTGGCCAGCCTTAGCTCTGTGTTCTCTAAGAGAGAGTAGGAGCATATGAAGCCCCTCAGACCTCTGAAGTGTAATTGTAGTTAAAGTGATTAAAGCAGAGGGTTTATGATTAGGGACTTGTATTTCTTACTGGACTGCAAATGTACCCACAATGCACTGCATGTAGGCTACTTCAAACTTAGCACACTTATATTCCCTTACCATATGGTTCTAATGAACGTGGACTCTAAGACTTTTATATACAACATTGTTGGGGTGGTGGGTATGGGGCTGACTGAGGTGGGAGACAAAAATCGAGCTGTACAGTGCACTCGTGACACCAGTGCATTTCCCCCACCCTTATTGTAGAGTCAATGTTTAGATGGCGCAATCTAGTCTTTCTGCTCTCATGGTTATTAAAATTATAATAAGATTCAATAAACAGGTTTGCATTTGAATCAGAAATGGCCGCAGAGAAGTGGAAGCGGATTAGCGAATGTTTCTGGTTTATCTTGCACACGCAGTATATGGCCGGCCTGAGTCTTCTCAGACCTGATGTTGTGCTAAGAGGGGGGCTTAGCCTGAGATTTCAAAATAAACCCAAGCAAAGTTCAAGCAGAGCAAATACAAGGCGTGAAATTATGGTGAGTGCTGAGTAAACGCATATATCCCCATTTCGTTTTTTTCTCAAACGTGTCTGGTGATTGTCGCCAGTCTGAGTCTTAGTCTGATGTTTATGCCGGGTTGCCATCATACTGAGGTGGGTTATTCATGAAGAAGCTGAATTTCTGAATGGTGAATGTGATTGATATCTTCTCTCTAATTTTAAGGTTCAAATACACAATGTAAGTGCTGATGTAAAACAAGTAAAGATATATGACACATTATTCAATACCAGCATAAGAGCTGTTACCTCCTTATAACAGTTTCACATGTTTCAGGTGGTATTGTGGATGGAAACCATGAATAAAGATGTACAGTCAGAGAAACCCAAGAATGCCTTGTATTCTAGGAGGACAATAAAGAGTGGACAGGCTTTGGAATTATGAAATTCCCACAGTCACAATGACGGAAAAAAAAAACAATTCTAATGATGTTTTCATTAGAAAATACTGAGACACTGTTTATAATGGTGCTCCCCTATTATCTTGCCCCATAATCATCTTTTAAAATATGGGATGATAGCAATAATGCAAGGTACAGCTATGGTTCCTATAAATCACATCACATCCCATAAATCACACATGAATAAAGTTACCTGAATAAATTTATTAGTCACAAAAACATGATTGCATATGATTGTGAACAAGCCACAGTCCAAATGCAATCTGGCTGTGGTGTAGGGATTAAATTCACTGTAGAAGTATAGAACATCTGCTTTGGGATTTGATTTTGAAAGTGTGCTGCAAAAAGAGATTTTTTTAGTGACATGGACTGAGGCAGCTGACCATCGTTTTAAGTATTGCGTGAGAGTGCAAACTCCATTTTGGAGGATAAGTCCATCAAAGAAACTGGTGCTTCTGTCTCCCAACACGCCCATGAGTTTGGTTGATTTGAGGACCAAACAGATTTCCGTGAGAAGGGAGATCCTGGCCATTCATTCCAGCAGCACAAATGGTGGGTGTAAATGAAGGGGATACAGCTTTGATTTTGTGTTGTTCTTTCATTTTGAGGGGGGTCTGTTGAGAGGCACCAAGACACCAGCGGATATTTCACACCAAGGGTATTCTGTCGGTAGTGTTTTACTTTAACTATTCTGTGTTATATTAGTTTTGTATTCCATGTTGGTGTTGCATTAACTTTAACCCCACCGTATTTCACCTATGGGATGTCTGCTCTGTTTTTCATAGAAAGTCAAGGAAGTTTTAATCCCCTCTCTAGTAAATACTCAAAGCTCATAAGGTGGCAGGGGTGTCAACTCCGATGGAATTTACCTCTTTGCCTTTGGTCTGGTGCCAGGGACTTGATTGCATGCTGGGAGAGGGAGAGAACAGAGGTTTACAGATGACCTAGAGGAAACAGCCATCGTGGGTGTGCACTTGCGGTCAGAGTTATGAGAAAAATAATGACGCCAAGTTTTGGTCTTTTTTTCTAATTTTGAACAAAGCTACATTTATTTCTATACAGTGAAACACCGCTGTTGTTTGTCTATTGGCTAAGAATGTATATGCCTTAATGAAATGCTGTGGCAGCTTTAGTTAAACATTTGTTCCATGTACATGCAGTGAGCTGATGTTTTTAATAGGGTTGCCAAACACAGAAAGCATTAAAGGGGGCTTAAATGTACTTACATTTTGTACGTACTTTCATGATCTATTTCCCATAATGCATTGCACTGAGGTAGAAAGTTGGACACCTATTGGTACAACATTCACTATACAGCATAGCCATTTTCTATGCTCAATGTGTTAACATAGTCACATGTTTTTAAAAATACTCAACAGGGACAACGTACAGTAAAGGGGGTGTCCTTTTAATTCAGTTACCAGAGGGGAAGCATGTCGACATCTCACAATCCGCAACGTGACTTATAATCATGTCCGCCACAGACCATGTTCCTTGTCTGCAGGGGTCCCATAGAATGAAGGCAACACATGCAACTCAGCAGCTGTGGAGGAGATGGCAGGATTAATAGGCAACAAGCGAATGTGTGCCTTTCAGTCAGAAGTAAACTATGGCCTGTCCTGAGCCACTGCCGACAAGCAAAAAGCTGGCACAGCTCGTGAGCAGGAAAATGAATTTGCACATGGTCAGATGAATTAATCTGGATGTCCTGCACTCTGTCTGCCAGAACTGATGCAGGCGTGAGAATGGGAAAATTTATCTGCAGTGATGTTTTCCCCCCACATTAATTGCTCTTTCCACAATAATTAATTTGCCAGACTCTGAGCCAACAGATTTACATGTGTTCTCACGCCGGGAGCGATGTGTCTGGAACTGCGCCTGATGTCTATAAGGAAACGGCAGCAGCAGCAGTTCAGTTCTGCCTTTCTGCAGGTGGCCGCTATGTATAGAAGGGAGGCAGCTGGATGCGTATTGGAATTCTGTTCTTGCGAAAGCCAAAGCCTCATAATCCTCTGAAACGTGTTCTTTTTAAGAGTGAATTATCAATGGTAGTGAATGAAAAGTCCTGACTGTCACAGCACAGGGTAAGCATGAGACAACTCTATCTCTCCTGAATGAAGGGCCTGTTGTGCTCTTCAGAGCAACTAAGCAAATCTGTGTTTTTTTCTATGTCAAATTGAAAAACAAATGTGATTCAATCCAGGCCACACTGAACCCTGTACCTTTGTCTGTGTGTGGATATGTCAGTTGGTTTTCTGCTAACATCAATATTACAAATGTATGCTATAATATTGAGCAATTTCACGTGAAACTGGATTGGATAATATGATACGGAATAGATCTTGGGTATAGTGGCAGCAGCCCATTTCGAGTCAGAACTGGGAACCGTCTGGTTTCAGGTCATGTTGATAAATGGTTCCTAAAGAGCCATGGAAGGTTTCTAGTCACATTCAAGACCTGAGCCTGGGGCCTGTTTATCTCCCTTTCCACACATGGCTATCGATGGCTTAAGGAAAATGTAAAAATATAAACCAGGTAAATATATTGTAAAGCCTTTCTGTGGATTACTTCTGCATAAATGTACCAGTGAAAATAAGGTTATGATGACATGCTTCACAAAAGCAACATGAAAAATACAAAAAAAGGAAATTAATAAAAATGTGGAATATTTGTATTGCGTAATTATTTTAATTTGCTAATATAATTGTCACACTCTTATTGCTACCCATTTTTAACAACCGGCACAATCAAAATCTTTGTCACTTGTATTTTTGTTTGTAGATTAAACAGTAGATTGGCAGAACTCAAATAAATAATGTACAAAAAAACATTTATCTCTAGGAAATAATTCCTCCAATCAGAGGCAGAATTGATGATCCAATGACAAACTGAAACTATAGACAGTCAGCTGTGAAGAATGCAAAGGAATCTTTTTCAGGGAGGGATCTTGGAGACACAAGAATACCATTCCTCTGTTGGTGCCACTGATGCTATATGTGACTAAAACTGTATCAGAGGAAGTGGCTTTGAGGGTGAAGTGATAATTTGAGAGAGAATTTGTCAGCCAGATGGAATTTTTAATAGAAAAGAATGGAGAATTGTACCATTTTATTATTTTATTCCAGATTTTGAACACAATGAACAATACATTTTTTAAATATTTATCCCAATATGTATACATGCGTTTTGTCAACTACTTGCAGTTATTAGGTTTTAGTTGTAACTCTTAGAAGAACTGTTTCATTTGAGAATTACTGTACACTGTAATTTGTTAGGGCTAAGTTCTCCGTAACGTTTTAGGGTTAGCTTATGCTAACATTTGTAGATTTGATATTCAGTGTTGGCTCGATTTAGCCACCTGTCAGTCATTAATCCTACTCAATTCTTAATATAATGTGCTTATAATACTAGAAGATCCAGCATGGGAAACAGACATACTGCCCATTTCTGCTATAAAGTGTTGAGGAATTGACAGTTGCAGTGAAACTACCACTGATGCTGTGCATTGGACTACTACATTCCTCCGTCTTTCTGAAAGGGGCAGCACAAAGAGTGTTTTTTATGTTTAATGTTTAATGTTCAAAAAAAAAAACTGAAAATCCTAAAAATCTGTTCACCCTCCCCTTTAATCATGTTGGATAAATGCTCAGTCTGGATGTGTGGAGGTTGTATAAGTCAGGGATTACTGAAAATGAAAGCCATACAATTGAAATAAACTGAATTTAAAGCATGTTGCTGATTGACAGTGATCATATGCAACATTAAGTGATATTTGAAGCTAATTGTCCACAGTACAAATGTATTCATTGGGTCAGCCTTATGACATGAAATACAATGCTTATTTTCACTGGGGCATGTGTACATACTCCACTGGTGTGCACAAACATGTTTTTAACAGACAATTGGTACAGTATAGCACTGGTGTGTTAATGGTGACATTGTTTTTTCCTCAGTAACAAACAGGGGAATTTGATGAGAATCTATAATTTATTCAGAAATCACTTCAACCACAAGAGGTTGACTTCAGCTGACCTATTAGTATTGGACCAGCTTCAGGAACCTTTTTGGCAGCTGGAGCCACAGTACAGTGAATAGAGGACAGAGTGGAAGCTGGAAGGACAGCTCTGCCCCTCTTTTCCACATGGATGTGTGGGCAAAAACAGCTCATGGCAGGCCTATCAGGAGATGGAAAACCAACTATCAAACATTCATTCAACTGTGGTATTTTTTATCCTAAAACAAGGGACATTAAAAATGTACACCACAGAACGTTGCTTTACATGTCTTACTGGCCTCTGCACATGGACTGTGCATGTAAACATCAACCAGGGAAGGAACTCAACTGGAGCCACTTCTGTAGGCCAAGAATTATGTAGGCTACCTCCATTTCCTATCACCTCCATTTCCTATCACCGTTTCTCAAGTCAACCAAGAATCCTTAAGGCCTTTAATAACCAAGGAAGTATTTCTTACAACAGCAATCACCTGACACCACCTGGATGCTATTTTGTACAGCCATAGGCCATTTGGTTTTGCCGCTCACTTGAGCAGATGACTCAAATAAGCTTCTCCTTGTGCATCCTGCTTAGCACAGGTTTGATCAAGAGCACAGATTAGCAGCTAGCCTCCCCAGTACCACCTGTCTCTTACAAGCCAAGCTCCTCTCCACATTATAGATCGAAGGAGACTCACAACAGAGCACTGCACAGCACACCACTTTCAAGCTGCGATAAAGGACTGGAGACGAGTTTCCAAAATACACTCATCATATATATTGCTGTTATTTCAGCTCCTAAAACCAGCATTGTTAACAACTGCAATGACTTCAAAATCAAGTGAACTTGGCCAGAGAGGTCAAAATATTCACACACTCACACACACGCACACACACGCGCACATACACATGCACAAAACTTCAAAGATAATAAAAATGGTAATAGAAATGTATCATGAAAAAAAATAGAACATTACATAAGACCATATGTATGCAGTCACTTTTGTGGGCTTCTACATCAGATCTCACTAAAACCTCATCAAACATATACAGTATATCAAAAGTGTCTTTTTTACATGGATGAATCTCTTGGCTGAGGCTATTTGAAACAAGTTCTAACAATAAATCAATTCCATGAGCAGTAAAATCAGAGCACTGTAATTGTTTGTTATTAATGTCACATAAATGTGATTTGCTCTTGAAATTGCTCTTCATCCTGTATTGTAGGGCACACTATAAATCAACAAAGACTAACAATTATGACTGTAGGGTAAAAAAAAAAAAAGTGTTGCATGAGATTTCAATTTGCATTCCTCTGAAAAAATACTGCATGAAACACAAGCTCACTTCACAAGAGGAAGTAACCTCTTTGAAGTGAAGTGAGAGGAGAAAAGGTCCTTAAAATAAAATAAATAATCGGACACGTTCACTTATTTGCTTATTTATTGGGAACATGGCACGATGCACTGTTACAGTGTTAAATGCAAGCATCAGCTGCATTCACTCTGAATTTGTACCTGGAGACTAGTCCATAAGTAGGCCTTTTTTCACATGTTCAATCTTTTAGTAAAAAGAGGATTCTTCCTTGGGCACACAGAGACCTTTGTCACGTACACTGTTCCATCATGAGTTACCAAACTCTCACGATGGGTTTCACAATTTCTCCTGTTTCTGGCCATAATCTATACTGTCATTGTCATTGCTCTACAAAAGCCAGCCTGAGACATATGCCAAAAGCCATCACTCTTTTCTTTGGCGGTTGTGGTACTGACAGAAAGGTTGACTTTGCCAAGCTTGATTCAATGTGTTACTTTCCTCTCCATTAGCATAAGCCCTGGATATTGTGGCCTGTCTCGGAATGTCAAAACCAAACATTTTCAATTTCTTAGCCTCAGACCAACTTTGAATGAAGGCCAGTAATCCATTCCATTCCGATGCTACAAAGGAGAGGTTATTCAATTATAGTGTACAGTGTATGTGCCTGTTAGTGCAATGATAGAAGTCCAGCTAATCAGACTTGGTAAATGACCTTATCATTCATCAAATCCTTAATGTTGTCCAGATCCCATTTTTCTCCTTTTAAGAACAGATGGGGCTGTTCTCTCGATAATACTGAAGGCCTTGGATTGACCTCTTTTGCAGTCTCCTCAGAGGTTACGTCTCTGGTAAAGAGATTGTTTTTTGCAACATTTCCAGACACAAAACTCCCAACATTGTTCATGACTGATTCATTGCATTTGTATGAACTCCCTACAACTTGGGATCCCTACCTATTTTATGAATGAAGCTTCTATGTGCACCTGAATAGCAGGGGTTTTAGGAAAGCTTCTTATTCAGAGCAAGAAACCCAACTTTGTTTTTCATCATGGACCAGGGATATTACCACACAACTAGAACATGCATTTACATGGAAGCATTGAACAGACTCCCAAACTCATCTTAGTGAAGTCCTCCAGCATGACAGGTTTTTCCCATGATGCATTATAGCCAACAGTCCTTCAAACTGTGGTAGTTCTCCATTCCTGGGATTTGTTTCTTTTCTATGAAGTGGCCATTAGATTAGGTTGAAAAGTTACAAATCGAAAGGTGTAGCACTACTAATCTCTTGTTTTCTATTACATTGTTATTTTTTTGTGTGTGTTGTAGCCTGCATTTAATGTCCTCTCTCTAAATTCAATGTTGGTCTACAACAACCGGAACAAATTAAAATGGATATGAACCGTATACCACTAGATAAATGCTGAAGTAATTGTGATACTGAGTTGCTTGCTCCACAATCCTGTCCATGCACTGTAAGCACAGGTAATGAGGGAACAGAGGGCATACATATCTCTCCCTTTCTTGAGCAACAAAGCAATTAAATGCCAACTCCAACAATCAGGTAACAGTGTCCATCGCTATCCCTCACATTCTGAACTGATACCTAGATCACGATCTAGGCTTGTCTGCTTCTTGATTTGAAAAAAAAATAATAATAAAAAATTGGAAAAACATGTCTCCTTAACCTAGCCGTTTGTGGAGCACAGGGGAAAAATGGGAAACACACCATGAATAGGATATCTTCAAAAGGCCAGCGCTAGGGTCGTGGAGCCAGGGAGAGGGGGCTGCGCCTAATCCCATAACCACCCCCCAACCTCGCCCCACATCCCCATACGCACAAGAGAACGAGGTCCGACCCTTTGAACTAATGCCAGGATTTCCTCGGATGAGCGACGTCGGGAACACGTTAAATGAGTTTATTTCCAACGGAGCATTTTTTCCTTCCATTTAGTGAGCACGAGCGGCAGTATTTCCTCCATTGCTCCCTGCAGAGCCAGTGGGATGGTCATGTGACAGGCAGATTAAAGAAGAGAATAAGAAGGGGCGGTGATGACACAGGGAGGTGCCTGAGTGGCTGTGATGCTACGTGTGTTTACTGAGATAATGCAGCCTCTTCGCAACAAAAGTGGACAATCCAAAAAACAAACATGCAAATAGTTTGTCCTTTTCCTCAGTTCTTTATAAGAGTGGAGTTGAGAATACAACACATTCTCAATAAGCCATGAATATATAATACGTCCCATAATATGTTATTATGGTAATTGGTAGATAATATGCATTAAAATGATTAATTAATATGAATACTTCTGCTGGGCTGAAATGTTTTTAGTGTTATTTTTTAATTTATTTTTCTAGTAAGATACTATATCAGGTTTAAATATACATCTTGTACCTCAGTGGAAATTTGAGCAAAGATACATCTATGGACAACTTTGGCCAATGGACAATCTCAGCATGATTGACTTATACATTTATATTTAGTATTTGTTAGATGCAGGTATCTCCTGCACGGAAACATACCTTGCTTGTCCCTCAGTCACCCTTATTCTTTCCATGTAAGGGTGATAGAGGTGCAACCAGTCAGCACCCTTCCCCATTGAACAAGCCATTCTTCATTAAAATACCACAGGGATCACAATTAAATCAAACACATGTATGCATTTATAATGTAGGCTACACAGTCTCCTCTATGATTTCAGGGCTATTACAAGTAACAACACGGCAAAGCTCAAAACCTGATCACAACGACTCTCAATGTGGCCTCCGCCTCAACGGCAAGAAAGGTATTGCATACAATTTTGGCTTTGCACATTTGTACAGAAAATCTCCAGAAAATGGCTGGATTACAAGAAAGTATTCATCTACTGCCAAAGTAAATGTTCACAGTTCTCAACCACCGACCTCTGGAAATACAACCAATGCAACTTTCACACAGTTCCGGCCCCGAAAGGCTCAATTAGTCTAGTGAAATGCCTGTAGAACAGCGATGAGATTCTGTGTGTCTATGCCCGTTCACAGACTGAGAACGGAATCGTACTCTATAGGTCACCTTTCATTTATTGTAATTTCCCAATTGTTTTGGTGAAAAGTCAGCCTATATGTCTCACTGATCTGTGTGAGGTGAACATAGTGTCACAAACACTGCTCTTCATTGGGTGTATCTCCCCTGCCATCGCTACTGCCATCTAGTGAACCATCAGGTGGTTCTTCTAACATCACTGAAAACCCCACCGCCATTTGGGCTCTAGGGAATATATGTGTTGAGATCTAAGAGGTACATTGGTGGTTGAGCACAAGGTGGAGTAAAGCCACTCTAATCACCCATTTGACATCCAATTTGAACAGGTCATGGGCCTTGTGTGACCTTTGAACTTTGGTGAACCCTGCTGCACATATGGCTCTGTGCTCACACCACCTGTTACACATACAACTGAATTTATTTACCCACAGTTCCTCTGCATCTAAAGTCTATTCCAGTGCATAGCGGCTAGAAAATTCAGTTTGTTTTGATGAATGATGATTATTAAAGGCGTTCCCTATGCTCCCTCGTGCCCAATCAGATAGTGGAAATATTATAGCACTGTATGTTTTAATCATTTAAAATTTACCGTATGTCCATATAAACAACAGAACATGTTGAATTACTGACATAATCACATCAACACATTATTCCCAGGGCATCATTCCTAATTACACTGGCACCAAAGTTTTGCATCTGAAAAGCACTGTATTGGTGTATTTTGAGGGTGTTAATTTGTCTCTGAAGAGAATGCACACTTTTTTTAAAAATGCCTTCTTGCCACAGGCCATGACTGCATTCGCTCTTGTGTAGTTCCTTCCAAGTTTTCATTATAATTTTGTTATACTTGGATCTATATATTTGGATGAAGAATGTGTATGTGTGTGTGTGTGTGTGTGTGTGTCCAAATCCAACAATGTCACCCAAGAACAAACTTTTAAAAAACTTTTTTTTTAGGGTGTAGCCTATAGTACGGTAATTTCTAGACCACGAGCCAACTTAATGAACTACATGTACTCCATCACTGACATTAACCATGTTTTTTACCCCCTCAAAAAAATTGTCATTATGCCAGACAAATGTTTTAGACCAATCCTAATGCAAAACAGATCTTTATTTCTACCTAATCCAAATCAGCACATTTTATTTTTCCCCTCAAACACTATGCCAGAGAATTGGCCCAGCCAACAATTTGACAAAGTGAAGACATCAGTATCATGCACCCATATGCGTCACAAACATACTGACATACTGGTGATCATTCACAGATAAGCTCCAGTGACCATTTCGCCTCCCCAATGGCATCACTGGGAATTGTGTCAGGACCACACGGCTCCACATAGTGGTAGGGAGCTGTTTGTCCCTGTGTTGTATAAAGGCCAGTTCAGACCAAAGATGCACGATGAGACTAGCTGCAACTGGCAACTCTTTGCAAAATATCTCAAAACTCATGGTTTGCAACATCCTAAAACGGTTTTGTTGCGTTTAGCGCAAAGCGCAAAGACATGTGGTTAAAAGATCCATAGAAGAGCCACAACGCACTGCTGTTGGACAGTAAATTTGTCCCATAGCTGGTATTCAACCTCTGTTTTCATTCGGCAGCCTTTTACATGGATTAAACCATCCCTCAGACTGGATCACCCTTGCTGCTAGAGAGGGGTGCATTACATTGTAGCCCCACAAAATGCTAAACCTTACCTCTTCTGATATACAGTACCAATAAATAAATACATGAAATAAAGATTTTTTAAAAAGAGACTTAAAAAAAAATTAATGAATACATTGAACTCATCCATTAAAAACTTCTTCACGACAATGTAGTCTCCAAATGAATTTCTGATAGTTGTTTGATTACTGAATGAAAGAATATGTTGAGAGAGCATTGGTGCAGGAGATTCAGCTGCCTTCCCTCGAGCAAGCATTGACTTGCCATTCCTGTTCTTCTCTTTAATTTAAATATCGCCCCTCCTGTCTGTGTGTGCTGGGCATTGTGGGTGCTAAGTTCATCACGGTATGAAATCCCCTGTGTCCACTGAAGCCTCTTGTAGATGGAAAGCTCTGGACTAGCTATGGTAAGGCTGGGCGCTTTAACTGTCAAAAGCCACTGACACATATAACATCTGTCTCCAAGTAACCTTTTTGTCTCTGTTCAACCCCATCTGTCATTCCCCCATGTTTGCACAGGCATTTCAAAAGAAGCTATAATGGTGAAGTGGTTTTGATTCAAAGGCAACAGTTCTCAGCTCTATTTGTGCTGGATGCGCGCACTGAATGGTGGAATCCGCCCCTTATTGCCAAGTGTCCTGACTGGACTGAGTACTCCCTGCGGGTATCCACTGGCAAATATGAACACAAAGAGTTACAACAGAGGAGGGGAAAAACACAAACTGGGTTTCTTATCATCCCTAATGGCTGCAGTCGTTTCATTCGATCAGTCAGCAATTATAGTTTCCTGAGTCCTTCGGGCAATTTCCACTGCTTTCGAAAATGAACATGTGAAAAGAATTTACGTGTGCCACGTCTAATTGTGTATTACATGTTGTTCTGCCGCTGTTACTAAGCAACTGTATCTCCCGCAGGAATGTCCGTATCAGTAGCTAAGGCTTTATGGCTGAACTCATGGGCGTTGTTATTATTACTTGACAACAACTGAGCGAAATGTGAAAAACATTTTCTTACATATGTGCGCAGAACAGCTTTCATAGTGGCTACCTTAAGACAATATTTATTTATTTATTTATTTATTTATTTATTTATTTATTTATTTATTTATTTATTTATTTATTTATTTACGTATTTATTTTCAGGCTCACCACGGGGTTGCATGAGCATTTTAATGCAATGGTATGAAGCCTGACTGGTTATTATCAGCATCAATAGGATCATATTTCAATGCGAAAAGTTGAAATCCAAGCCTTGTTGCAATATGAGAGGGCCAAACAATGATACAATAGGCAAATAAGTAGCCTATAATGAAAATGTTCAAGTGTCACTTTTCAAAACAATTTACACTTCACAAAATCATATAATTAAATGTGTTATATATTTTATTGTATTACTCTTGTTTTACTGTTTTGTATTATGTGGAAAACAGCAGGGTTTCTGATGTTGGGAATAAATGTAAATGGAACCAAAAGTTTTAATTTTGGTGGTGCGATCTATTGTTAGGCTGTGGACATGTTCTTTAAACATAATGAACACAACCAGGCATACTTAACACATGTGTTAGGACTTTATATTCCACTGAGCTATAATCTTTTTATTGATATTTAACCTTTCTTCTCTTTATGACGATCGGAGCAGCAACTATGCTCAGTAACCTTGGCCTGTCCTAAGGTTTTTCACCATCGATAGAAACAACACCCAAAATAACTCTAGTTCTTCCTAATGACAACTCCAGTCTTTGTTCATCTTTTTTTTTCTTGGAATACAATCATGTGCCGGGTTTCTTTTAGTGATCGATGACTCTGCTCAAACCATATGCAAGTAACCTAAACATCTGGCAACTTGTCAAAGCGCAGCCCAGACCCCTGGGGTTCTGGAAAGAGGATGAAATCATAAACAGACAATGGCAGATTCCAGGATGGCCTTAGTGTATGAAAACAAAAACATAAATTAACCATTTATATTGTATGCACAGTCCAGCTTATACAAGTGTGACAATAGATTCGGCACACATTCAATTGCCCTGAGGTCAAAGCAAAGGTGCTGTTTGTCAGGTCTGTCTGCAGTTTCCAGTTGTATTCAATGGGCGAAAAAGGGAATACAATCTAAATGAGGACCATAGATGATTTAGTGAAATCTTGGTGAGGTTATCGGGAAAATTGAACGTTCCAGCTATAACATGCTATGTTTGCAGGTTTGCCTGCAGCAGTTTGGGACAGTGCCTTCTGCTAATCTTAGAGGGTCACGCAATGCTACGGCCACCCCACACACACACATGGCTTTGGTCAATAGCCCTTTGGGAGTCCATATTCTTAAGCACAGATATGCAGCTCCCTGGAAATGATGGGTACCCATGCAGCACCACAGAAAAGGGGACCGGCAAGGACGCCACGCCCCTTCTCATTCTTTTAGTGATCATGTAACTGACTTCATAACTAATATATTTTAAAATATATTTTCAACTATATTTTACCACTGAAAATGAAGCATGGTATTATTATTTACATTGCGCAGTAGATTTTTTATAATTTAAAAAAAATCTTGGTACAATTATGGTTTGGTGTCTCATTCATTCATGGACAGCTTACGGGAATTGAATGTGCAACCCTCTTGTCAGATTACAGTTACCTCAACACTAGTCCACAATAACACCACAACATTCACCACTAACTTACAATATTTACGTCCCATTAGTAATTGCATTGTGCTTGGGACCGCACCGGATGATTGACTTTACTTCCCATTTAAGAAAAAAGTTCCTTGCTTTTTTCCCCCGAAATTGGCAGCGTGTTTGTTGCTCTGGCTATTTTTCTTGGCCGCTTTTAATCGCGGTGATAATGCTTCACTGGAGTATTACGCAACATGGCCTGGCATGCCAGATGTGTAAAGGTTTTTCGTTCTAAACTGGTCTGATTGCATTGAATGCAGTACATGGCATTGTACCTCATGGGGTAACGTTTTACAGCAAGTGTTGTCGGCATGTTTGCTGAACTGCAGGCCAGAAACAAATTGTGAGTTTTTTATATGTATAGCTTTGGTAAAACACAGGCTGACAAATGCCATATCATATGTGACATCTCTTGGGGGCACCCATGACATTGGGCTTCAGTGTTTACTCCAAGAAGAGAGGTGCCTGTCAGGGTTGATATAGTAATGCGCTGTGTAAATATACAAAATTTATGGCCCTATTGTTCCTTAACTATTAATCACACCTTATATAAACTTTTATGGTTCACTCTACGGTGAGGAAATCATAAACAGGCTATTTGAAAGTACATGCAACCTTTTTTTTGTTAGTTTTTTTGTTTGGCTAAAAGCTTTACGGTAGTGAATTGCCTGCTCGGGAAAGACAAACATCTCACATTGCTCACTGCGTATCTCCCAAAGGAAAAGGAAGCAGGGCTATGCCATAAACAAGCATCGGCTTCTTATTATGGGAAGATATGGAAAGAGGAAATTAGATCACAGAAACAACACTGACTCTTCCCTACTTATACTCAACAACTGCTTATATTGCACGCTGTCCTACACTGAAAAATGTTTGGTGTTAAATAAACTTTATGTTTATTTAATGTGATGGAGCACATTTAACTCTGAAAGAGTACACTGTGTTCCTTAGGGACTCATATAAACTCTGCTTTGGTTGAATCAACTCTAAACATTTTATTGTGTAGTTATATTGTTACATATTAGCACCAGTGGAAAATAACACTGTTACATTAATGCAAACACAAATCAAACCACCTGAATGCACATAATTTGTCAGAAAGTAGGCTACATATTGCATGAGAAAAAAAAACATAGGGTTGGCTGTCATTGTAGTGCCAGGTCCCCATTCAACACTGTAGTCCAAAAAACAAGCAACACGTCACGTGTAATATCAGTCTACATAGCAAATCATTATGGCTGCAAGATTCTATGGTTTTTCTGCATGGTCTTGTTTGAGGGTGACAACTGTGGTTTACATAGTTTTGGTGACTGACATTATGTGTTATCTTATTTATTTTATTCTCATAATCATTATCCGTGTGATTGCACACATTATATTTGTATGTTTTAGTTCCTGTTATCCCAAAATGTTAAGGAGTCACTCCCAGTGTGCCACACGGTTATGCACAATGCAAAAATAGCTATCAGCAGTATAAATTCCACGTCCCTAAATTTATCATTTTCAGACGCTGGGGAAACCAGTCACAGATAATCCATGACAGATCACTCAGGAAGCAGAGCCTATTCAAGTTACAGGCCGCTTGCGACCAGGGGCAGGGACGTCAACACCTCAACGGCCGGTCGTGTGCAAACTGAGTTGTGCCACCTGGTTGTGCGGGGCTTCAGTACCGCCTGATCACTCTTACTCACTTGACCTCTGGATGGCTCACAAGTGTGACGAGTACATTATATTCCAAACAGCTGTATATGCGCTCTGCTGCTGACTTTATGGTCAGATTTAATACTCGATCTTCTGGAGCGGTGAAATAGTTGCTGAAGACATTGTTGGTGCAGCATTGGTGTCCCAAAGAAACCTTGAGTGTGTGCATATTCGCTGAGGAGCCATAATCCATCTATAAATTTAGTTGGGCATGGGGTAGAGGTTCCAGAGACAAAACAGCAATGAAGAATGATATGCTCTTCTCTCATTTGTACAAGTGAAAGTTTTCTGAAAGGTTTTTGAACTCTTTCACTTACATAGTAAATCGTTTGTGGCCGAACTGGTATACATTTCATTGAAATATTGTGACATGGGTGATGTATTAGTGTAACACACCATAATTGCTGAAATTGAAAAAAATAACATTTATCAAAGTGTAATCACTATATGATTACAACTACTGAAGTAGAGAGCTTGTGAAAATATACTTTATTATATCTGATATTTTTTCTGGTCAATACCCTGATATAGAAAAATGTTAGAGGTCATTATGATATATGAGATATGGGCACAAACCATGTTTTATGTAGCAATATTCTTTTTAAGATGTATTATTAGATTTATTTATTTTATATGACACCGTTGGCAGACAGAATAATTCATATACCTTCACTCTCAGAAAAAAACGTATGAAAAAGTTCAACGTTTGTCACTGGGGGGGTACCCTATAGGCACGTTAAACTGTACCCCTAGCCAGCAATACATTATAATTTTTTGGTTGTAAAAGGTACTTTTTAGTACTTATATAAACATTATTGTACCTTTCAGGGTACATTTGGGAAATCTGTTCCTTAAAGAACAAAAACGTACGTCCACTGTACCTTTATTTCTGAGAATGTTGAGTACATTACATTACAGGCATTTAGCAGACGCTCTTATCCAGAGCGACTTACACAACTTATTAGCATTTTTTACATATACTGAAGCGATTCAGGTTAAGTACCTTGCTCAAGGGTACAACGGCAGTGTCCTACCTGGGAATCGAACCTGCAACCTTTCGGTTACAAGTCCAGTTCCTTAACCATTATACTACACTGCCGAGTAAATCTGTGTCTTGGGTGAAAGACAAAATTAGCGGTTACAGAAATCCAGTGTTTTCTGATTAGATATACATGTGCAGTTGTAATTATAAGGTCTCCTGATATACATTATAACAATGGACCCCTGGGTCATTTAAGTAAATATCAAAGCAGTATATGGTGGGAGCTGAGAGATTTAAAGAATTATCAGCCCTTATGGAGGCTTGATAAGCTACTGCTGGACCTGATTATCATACAGCTCGCAGATATTCGTGTGTTTCTTATGGGCTTGATAAGCTACTGCTGGACCTGATTATCATACAGCTCACAGATAGTCGTGTGTTCCTTATGGCAAGAGGAAGAATGTTCTTATTATGCTTTACACACAATAACATGTTTCTAAAGGTTATATAATAGGCTGAAAGGGGAAAAGGACCATTAGACTCAACCACTACAAAGGCCGGAGCTGGTATTTGCTAAGCAAGAAAGGACTAAAGGCGAGTACGATGGTATTCCACAGCACTGTATTCTGTACCATATTATGTCCTGAATTATGCTGATTGTGTCTGTGATTTCAAAGGGAATTGAAAAGCTCAGTCCAGCCAATAGTCAGTTTCTTGTTAGTAAAGCTGTGAGAAGCGGTTCTGCCAAAAATAAAGAAAAACACCTGTGGTCTACTTTTCCTTGTCCAAAGTTCCTGGGTTCCTCTGGCCAAAGTGGATAAGCAGTTACGCTATGTGTCAGTAATGTAGCCAAGAACCAGAAAGAGGTTCCCATGTTGACTTTCAGCTGACTCACCTCAGAATGTTCACTCTAACCATGTCTCCCAGCTCCCCTGCAAGCTACAGCACTCATCACACAACTCCAGTACATTGCTTGTCTTTTTGTCAAATACATGACACCAAAAGATTGCTTCAACAACAACATTTCATGAAGGGTGTTCAACCATCATGTTCCTTAAAATATATTAGGTAACAGTCCGCAGAGTAGAGAATCTCACTACAAATTACTATACAGTGAATTCTCAGACCAATAAGTGATCCCTCCCAGCAATTCTTGACTACTGTCAAACCCTGTCAGTTGTGTGTCTCTCTGGGATTACGGGGGTACTGGACTCGCTTGGCAAATTAAGAATGTGTGTTTTCTTTTCTTCCTTTTTAAACTTAAAATATGAAGATATATTTTAGTTACATCTCATGAGCATGAAAGGGACCACATTTCATAATCTGGGACATTAGAGTCAAAGAGGTGATCAGAGTCAGTATTACTGCTTTTAATTAGCAGCCATCTTTTAACAAGATAAAACAAAAAACAGTCACTACATCCCAGCTGAAGATTCTGTCTTTAAAAGAAGCATACAGTACCTAAGATTACTGTTGAATACCGAACCCAGAAATCCGGTAAGCATTTGCAAAATATCAAAACCTTCAAAATGGAAACGGATGTTACAGGAAAACAGCAAAAAAGAATTCAATAAAAAATACAAGCAGATAAACTCCAGGTCCCTGCCTTTCAGAGACTGTAGATAAATAAACAGTCTTGAATTAGCATGTTAAAGAGACCCAGAAGCTATTTATGTTTTTGGGTTTTTAGGCCTTTTTCACGGGTAAGCAATCAGAATAAGATAGCTAGCTTGTGTAGAAGTGGTCAAAATGCAATAGCCTGTTTGCAGGATACTGGGATGAGCTACAAACAATACGTCTTTATTGAATAAAATATTTAGGCATTTGGGATGGTTATTTATATGTGAAAGTTCAGTCACAGTTTGCTGGAAGTGAACTGTAGGTGCACTATAAATGTGCAGTAAGCCTATAAGTACTCTACACCTGTGTGTGTTCATACTTATGAACTATTAAGTAATTAAATCAGGGGACAAGGCCAGTGTTTGAGTCAGGAGTGGGACTAGGGATCCTTAATTATAGAAACCATAAACTCTTATTCCACATTAAGTACTGTGCATTCACATAGAAGTTACATAATATAAATTATGTAACAACTTTCTCATGTAAGAATGATGATTTCATGAGAGTATTATCCACAAACAGACAATGTTTGGATCATAATCGCTTTGACAGAGACGACTTAGACGATTTTGTAGCCTACTTGTGTGAGTAAAGCTGCTCCAAAATTATTAGGAAGCGCAAAGTAACCCCCTACAGTGTAGATCTACCAATGCTCCAGGTTAAAATCTCTCTCCTTCCTGGCCACATCCTTTCAGAATATGACAGATACACTCAAAAAATAAATCTTTGGACAGTGATTGCAAGTAATGGGCTATTATTAAGTATATGTCACTTCAACTGTTTAAGTTGAAGACATCGTATCTAGGCTATTATGTTACCGTACATTACTTTATTATGTAGGCTAAATCGTTAAGAAAAATACTTATAAATCTTTTTTTAAAGTAAATCCAACGATTTACTTGTTTACTTAATAATATTGCGTGCAACCACTGTCCAGCGATATGTTTTTTGATTGTGTGACGGGTATATCCCAGTCATCAATAGAAGCTATGATCATTGTATCACTGCAATGTATTAATACGTTCACTGCATGCCTATACCCCGTCAAGAGCAAGAGCAACTACGATGCGCAAAGGCAGGATTTTCCTAAAGGCAAATGCGGTTATTAAAGGCACTGTCACTGACACGTTGAAAACGCATAACCCCACTAACATTTTTTTAGTAGATACCTGGCAACCCGGGGGGCAGGTACAAGAAACAGGTCATTAGAATATCAGGCCCTGTACCACCCACATTTTGAGATAAGCACCTGCTCAACACTAGTTAGAATACAGCGTCAGTCAGTTTGCGTTAAATCCGCGCAGGAGAGGCACTTAAGTGCATTACTTAAGTTGGCCATCTCTGATTCCAGCCCTTAGTGTGACGCCTTACCGATTTTTTCCTATTGTCTCATGCATGTAACAGCAAAGCTGTCCCATCTCCTAAGTTCCTACTCTATCCTCAAACAATAAAGTAACCAAGAAATGCAGCCACTCTGTATTTTGTGAGAATGTGGTAAAGATTAAAAAAAATACATTTTACTTTTTTAAAGGAAGTTTAATGGTTACTTGATGATAAATGTGTGTGTTTATATAATGATGGATTTTTGTTGATGTGCATGTAAGTGGACCATCATCACAAGAATTATGCTTAAATGACCAATGATTGTCTACAAAACGTTTTCCAGTATCAACCGTTATGCTGTGTATACATGTACACAGTCAAATAAAATTTATTTGTAATTCAACTCATTAGTTTATATCCAACTAAGTCCAACAGGGATCATGTGTATTCCATCAGAGTAACATGTCCTCTGAGTTGAATTAACAGTGATCATTTTACTGCCATTTTATGGGAATTTGTTTCCCGCAAAATTATCTGAATCTGTGGTACGAGTTCAAAGTTTGTTACCAGACTGTTTCCAGTGAATGCATAATGGTTGCGCTCTATTAAACACTAATGAGAAGCACTTTGATTTTCACAATCATATTGAGTCTATTACCAAAAGAATTCCATGGCTGAAAGCAGCAGTTAGAATGTTTATTCATCTGAATTTTTTTATGTGGGGTGGACAGTGCCAAAAATATTGCCTACGTAATGACCGAACGTGTGACTCATCGTGTGCAATCCATAGACTATGGAAAAGATATGGACAAAGTGACTGTGAATTCACTCGTTGGCTTTCCATGGGTTCATGAAAAGCCTGTTGAAGCCACGGAAGTGCAGTTTGCTGCGATGTTGTACAAAAATTGAAGCCTTGGGTTGTGTCCGAATCAGATCCCTATTTACTGTTTACTGTGTACTAGCATACTATATACTGCTTACTGCAAACTGTTTAGTGACATGCAGTATGCTAAAAAATATCCTCCGTACTATTATCAGCGAAAACCCAGAAATAAGTATATCATCCGGGGATATTAAGAACACTCAATTTTCAGAATTGTCGCATACTTAACATCTTTTTTTTAAAAGTATACTCAACTGGCATACTCAATAATAGGCAAACGCGCTGATTCGGACATGGCCTGGGACTGCGCATTAGGGAGCAGGGGGACCCTTATATGTTTATTAAGTCCAGGCCGTCCACTAAGCACATGAGATAGGTAACTAGTCTAGGAGGTACTGTAAACTGTCCCAGATTGGTCCACAAAATATTAAGATATTGTCCAAATGACACAATAACTTTGCAATAAAATCCGCACATGGGAAGGCATTATTTTAGTATCTACTTAATTCATATTTTGACTGCATTGTTACCACTGACTTACACTGAAATGGGAGGCTGAAAGAACAGGAAGTGAGCTTCAACACTGTGACCGTTCAATGGTAGAGCAGGCATCATATAAGACGAACGGTCATCCAATGGATCAGATTGCACACGACGAGTCACACGTTCACTGATTACCTAGGCAATAGTTTTGGCACTTTCCAACCCTATATTTTTATTTATTTCAGAAAATTAACCATCAAAGTACCTCAAGTCACCAAGTACCCAAACACAGTTGCACCAGACTCTCAAAACTAGCGCAAAAGTGATGGGAGGTTTAAAGAATGATCAGATCTTCTACCAAATGGTGTCTCAGATAATCATATATATCTATATATCATAGACAGTGGTGTGTGGATTTAGTGCTTTGGACAGAATAATGTGTTACTCTGGCTGTCTGGGGCCACACATACTGATTGAGTGGGCACACACCTGGGTTGCATTGGCGAATCGGCCCAGAGCTTAAAAGAATGTTCACTATCCACAGTGGGAGGCTGAGAGCGGGAACCTGCATGCCAGGAGAGAGCGGGTCCGAGGGAGAAAACAAAGCACAAGAGGACTGCGCTGAAAAGCTGATGAGCTGGACAGCTGAAAAGCTGAAAAGCTGAAAAGCTTGGTTTGTCTTGCCTTTGTTGTTTTAGTTTAATATTTGTGCCTGGAACTTGTAACTGTCCGGGGGAAAGTTGACAATTTTCGTTTATTCGTTTGTTCGATGATCTCTCTCTCGGTAAATAAAATCCTGGTGAAAACCGGAATTGCCAATCTCCTTTTGTCCAGCGCGATTCTTTGTCCAGCAAAAATTTCCATCCCAGGGGTGTCACCCGGCAATGTGGCAGTTGCAATAATACAAAAGAGGAATTATGCAACTGACATTATTATGTTTCGGTATTTTATTTTAGATTGCATACAATATGCTGAGATGTGCAGCCTGAGAAATAAATGAAATAGGCAGATTTATGTGAATAAGACAATGTTTCTCTCGTATGTAAAGATGTGATACTGCGTAGCGTTCTATAACCACATTTGGTTGCACGCTGATTTCTATTGAATTTGTTTAATTAGCTGTTTCGTAGGTTTTGAATGAGGGAGGAACATTTGGACCTTTTTTTGTTGAAATGCAAGACTGCACATCAAAGTAATTGTGTGAAATCACCAGGCTTTGATACTGGCTTTTCACCTTCTTTGGATTAGCAAACCCGGCTTTTGTTTTTCTACAGAGCTGGTTATATGCCTCAGCTGGCATTTAGGCACAATCAAATAAGTGTAGAATGATGCCAAAGGGATGAGCCACACTGTCACAGACAATGTGTGTCATGTGTGCCTTTTTTTTTAATAGTCGGAGAGTATATCCGTATGTTAATATGATTGCTCATAACAGAGGATAAGCCCTGCAACAATGACACTAAATTACTTTAAACTTCAAAAACAAGGCCCCGCCCCTGGGTACAAACTTGGCAACCGTCCCAGTATCAGTTTCTGACATGGGGCAATTAATAGGGTACATGGGGCAATTAAATACAAGATGCATGTTTAATTTTTCACAGACAACTTTTTTAGCAAACTAGATAGCTGAACAGTTTCATTAGCCAGGAATAAGTCCACAGAAAGAAAAAAGTCTCATTCAGAAGAGTATCACAACCTTTGCGCCTAAATAACAGGACTATGTGAAAAGAAACTTTGTACTGTATATATTTGCATGTGTCAATCCATCCATTTATCTGACATCATACGTTCATTTTTATCTTGTAGTAATTAAACACGCAGCATGCCCTTCTACAACACGGTCTGAGGAGGTTTCCTGTCTGACATAGGGAAAGCTGGGAAGTACAGATAAGCGTTAAGATGACATAATTAACAGTCTGCCTCCAGCGCACAAGCCCAGACACGGTACATGTCACAGCAGCCAGGATGCGTTTCATTGTGCCAATGCTAATTTTCATGAAACAACAGCGTGGAGACTTTCAGTTCTTCAGCTGTTATTTTGTATCGGCTTCTCCTCGAGTAGCACAGCCGTCAAAGTTTATACAGTCTGTTATGCTCTTCTGTTCCAATGCTTCTTGGTTCTTTTCAGAGGATGTCTGCCTTTGCCTGTAGGTGGAGCTACAGAGGCAGCTTGTTAATGGTTGATGAGGTGCACCTGGGTACCTGCATTCCAGGCGATAAAGCAGTCGGCCATATGTGGCTCTTTCTTGTTGATGTGTTCGCTAGGACTATGTGATTCCAGTTCATGATCCTGCCTCTATGTTGGTTTTCTTTCTTTAGCCTTTTTTTTGTGTGTGTAGTTTAGAGGACAATAGTGCCTGGTTTATTTTCCTTTTTGTGAACCTTTCTGTTAGGCTTTGGTCAGAGTAGGAGTCCTGCAGACGTTTCACCCTTTTGTTTTTCTAGCGAGGAAGATATCTGCTGGTTCTAAGATCAGGGTAGTAAGCTTCTGCAGGCCCACTGTCCTAGCTGTCAAGGCATATTACCTTGGTGTATTTATTTATTTGATGTGTTGGTTGCATTTTGACTAAAATTCATGTGCAGACTCTGGAAGGAGATGAAGCTCAAAAGCATTAAAAGGCTTTAGCAGCCAAATATTGCTTATATATAACTTATCAGATGCACAGCTATCCGGCCCCATTGGACATTGAGACTCAAACAAGTTTATTTGCTCAGTTTTGCTATTTCAAGATTTGCCAAAGGCCAAGCTTCAGATGCTGCCAGCACTGGTTCCACTTTCCCTAATGGTTCTGGGGAAGGTGGCCTGAAGAAAACTCTTCCGTGACCAGATGCATCCTGTTCTGCAAGGGCCAAGGATTACTTTCATATCCTCTTTCACCCAAACAGGTATCAATAGCTAGCCATAAATCCTGTAACGTTGCCATGCTTGAGAAAACCTTCCCTCAATACTTCCTACACACAAACCTCCCCTAATATACTGCCTGACTTCTGTTCCCTGCAGTCCAGAGGGAGGTAAGGTCTTCATTTCACGCTTCGCCTTGCTCTCCGCTGCAATTTGCATGGATGGCCGTCAGAAGACCGGTTTCAAGTAGAGAACCCCCTGGCTTTATCTCCCCTCTTCTTCAAAAACAGGGGGGAAATGTCTGTTTAGAGATTTATTACCTGTGCTGTACAGACCATTTTCACTTCTCTTCACTAAACCGCCAAAATCCAAAGCAATTTTTTTCCCACCCAATTATGTTATTTTTTGAATCACTTTTTGTCCCTTTTTATCTTAAATTATACTTTTTTTTTAAAAGGCCAATCACAGTCATTGGCCCTTCCCATCATTACAGTGGTGTCCATCAATCCAGGTTAGTGCACACCAGCTTCTGCTCCTCTTCTCACTGCAGTTCATATTCCTGGAAGTGCTGGAAGTGGAACAGGCAGAGTCTGTGCTGATCAACCCAGGTATACGCTCCAGTGCAATAAGACACAACCCTGCCGACTGAAACCCTCTCCGGTGTCGCCCTGCAGCAACAGTCTACTGACATGGTCAGCATTTCATATCGGTACATTGGGGGCATGACTGTACTGACCACCGGTGTTTTAGTAGGACATGCCACTCAAGAAAACCTCTTACGTGATTAACATCCCTTAAAAATGCATTTTATCCAGTGAATCATGTGTAAATATTGGAATGGCAGCGGTTTTGTAGTTTACATTTCTTTCACATTCACTGTAAAAATAATTTTTCTCGGTAGTATCAAATGTTTTTGGCAAGAGTGACTGTGTACATTGCATTTTCTCCTTTGATTCATTGTTCTGATGGTGCATCACTTTACCCCTCCCTGTGAGGGCAATTGGGCATGTGTTCAACTCTTGTCATCTGTTCCCTTGGGTTCAACTCTAGTTGTATGGACAAAACATAATTGGTTCTTGAGTTGATCTGGAGGAAAAGAACATTAATAGTTGTAATTCATTTGATATTGTTTCAGGGGCACTGAAATTAAATTAAGTAGTATCAGGGGCATTTTAACAGGCCAACACATGGCCACATCCTAGCTACCAAGTCAAATGAACATTATATCAACTGTAAAATTGTAAATGTGTAATTTACTATACGTCCTAATATTCGGGTGCAGCGCAAGTCCGCTTGTTAAAACGCAAGTGACTTCCTCCAACTTCCTCTGCTCTCCTGAACCTCCCATGAAAGTTGATGTTTAGATCTAGTGATTGCGGAGGCCACGGAAAGGCATTTGACTTCATCCTGGTGTTCCATGAAACCTGGCCCTGGGGCAATGTCTCAGCTCCTTATACACCTTATACACTCCTTATACCTTATACGCTTCATCCCCTGTCATTAAGGCGTACGCATGCCTTCATTTCACCTGTGACCAATCAATATTTATCTTTAACTCTGACCACCAAATAAATACAGTTGTTAAAAAATATACACTACCGTTCAAAAGTTTGGGGTCACTTAGAAATGTCCTTGTTTTTGAAAGAAATTGATACTTTTATTCACCAAGGTAGCATTAAATTGATCAAAAAATACAGTCCAGACATTGATAATGTTATAAACTACTATTTCTATTTCATTCTATTTCTACTTTAGCAATTGTAGCCCTTTTTACACATATTCCCCCCCATTTTAGGGCACCAAACGTAGTTAACATAAATTTAAATAAAGTCATTATATTTAATATTTGGTTGCATAATATTTGGTTACAGCTTAATCTAGTCCCACCCCCCAATTCCCATAGAGATAAATTAAAATGCAGAGAGGTTATAGTGTCGCTAGTAAGAATACCTGGAAATAAGATATTAAGATGTTGTTGGGTCATAGACATCAGGAAGTCATGGCATGCAAAGGATATGCAACCAAATATTAAATATAATGACTTTATTTAAATTTATGTTAACTACGTTTGGTGTCCTAAAATGGGGGGGGACTATGTGTAAAAAGGGCTACAGTTGCTAAAGTAGAAATAGAATGAAATAGAAATAGTAGTTTATAACATTATCAATGTCTGGACTGTATTTTTTGATCAATTTACTGCTACCTTGGTGAATAAAAGTATCAATTTCTTTCAAAAACAAGAAAATGTCTAAGTGATCCAAAACTTTTGAACGGTAGTGTATATAAAAAAACTACGGGTAGAATTTGGGTTGAATAATTGAGAGCATGTTCCTCTAATATCATCAACAGAGAGTGCTGATGAATATACAATATGCAGCACCGTGTGTGCAACATATAAATTCTGCCAAGCTCTTTGATACACACGTGCATACATCAGTTCCTTCACTGTTATTAATGTCTCCAGACATTCTTACCTCCTGGGTCAGTCATTCTGAAACTGAAGAGGCTCACAGAACATTGCAGGCATGCAGTAAAATAAATAAATAAATAAATAGATAAATAAATAACATTTTCAAAAGAACCAGGTTTCACCCCACATGCTCCATGAACCACGCACCATGTGGGTCATACTAAAAATGTCTGTCTTCATTTAATGGAGCGCTACACTCCTGCTTTCTGTACATCATAAAACTGAGCTCTAAAGAAAATGTCTTTTATAGTCCAGGATGTTTATACAATTGCACCATTCATCTTGTCATCAATTCACTATAAAAAGCTCCCGATAGCCAGGCAGCGATGAAATATGATAGCCGGGAGACCACGACGATTTCTGATGCGTAGAAACAGCGCCTGAAGCCATTGAAGTAAAGCTTTCATTAGTCAGTATGGTGGTTCAATTCTTTATGGTGCATTTCTAGTCCTAGAAAAATGCAACCATAAAGCCAGAGTGGGCCTATACTTTGCTGCACATGGCATTTTTATATCCTTCGTGAGAAGCATCTGCTTATTAATTTACTGTATGCCCCGATGCTTTAAAAATGCTTTTATATTTGCTCTTATCTTTTTTAAGAGAGAGGGCTTAATGTCAATCACGTGTAAGCAACTTGTTGGCTTCTGTTACCTTTTATGATGATCGTTTGCTCAGTAGACAGACACCCACTCTCAACACAAGCTCAGGCTTGGCCCTGTGGCCTAGACATTCACAGCAGCATGACATGACCTTCTTCTCTTCTTCTTCTTCTTCTTGTTTAAGCAAGTACCGGGGTTTTATTTTCAGTTGCTTGTATCTGGAGCTGTGTCTTGTCTCATGTTGTTCAGTGGAGCCCCATCCATCGCCACTTCGGTCTTGTGGTTTGATATACACACGATGCCAGAAAGATTTTATGTCACGAAAGCAGGCAGACAGGATAGTCAGTTAAACAGTCATTATGTATACTGTCATTATGGGCTGATGCAGATTTTGGAATGGTGCACTTTCTCCAGGCTAAAGAAAGGTAACACAAACGTCCTTATGAATGTTTTAATGTATAATGACGTTATGCATCATAAATCATGTGGCATCTGCCTGGCTGTCAGGGATAATGGTACTAATTACAACATAAATCAAGGTTGTAATTTTGAACATTTTGAAAATACTTGTAATCAACACCTTCCTTTACG
Organism: Synaphobranchus kaupii; assembly: GCA_029718625.1. Classification (NCBI taxonomy): domain Eukaryota; kingdom Metazoa; phylum Chordata; class Actinopteri; order Anguilliformes; family Synaphobranchidae; genus Synaphobranchus; species Synaphobranchus kaupii. The sequence goes on from CM056378.1 coordinate 19,804,859, forward strand.
ACATTATTTTGACGTGATTCTACCTAGACATGCAATGCCATGCTGAGGTCACAGTAAAAGTTCCCCCTGTCTTGTAGCACTACTGCTTTCTGAACTTTCCTGTCCGTGCATCTTCCATTTCATTAGCCACCCACACCACAATGGCACTAGGTACAGTACTGTGGAAAAGTCTTTAGCGCCCTAGATTTTTTAAATTCTTTCTTAGATGTTTATTTTTTGTCTTCTACATTAGTGTGTCAGTAAAAAAGAGCAAAGTTTTAGATTCCCAAACACTCATTTTCCAAAGAATTAAATGCAGAAGAACTGTGGAAAGTCCTCCAAGTTGCTTGGAACAACCTACCAGCTGATTATCTTATAAAACTGCAAGACAGTGTTTTAAAAGCAAAGGCTGGTCACACAACGTATTGATTTGATTTAGTTTTTTACTGTTAACTGTTCTTTGTGGTCTATTGTTTGAGATTTAGAAATCTTCTCTTTACATTTTTTTTTTTTACATGTACCTGCTTTTGCACAGTACTGTACATTTCTCTCTTCGTAAAGTGAGCAAACGCTAATCCAATTGTCACCATAGTGGCTTCACTGTATAAATGTCTATAGGGAACGTCTTCATATGCCACCTCTTCAAGGTGTGATTCAACATTCCGCAATGCATTTAGCCTTGGCAATACATTCATAAATCACATTTAGGTTTTAGTCACACTTTTAATATTATATAGGCTTAACTTGTATCTGTCCATAATTTGCTAGTGATCTGTTTTTGGTTCACAGCATTCTGCAATAGAATGAGTCATTCCCTGAGTTTCTACCACATGCGGTATTAAGTGTAGCAAAGATGAACTCGGAAGGCTTTAATGACACTCCATTAATGTATCTAGTCCCTATCCAAAATACAGTCATTTATATCCAGTCAACTTTAGGAAACTGCACATATTTCAGAAGGAATGTGTGCTTGAACATATAATGGCATTTTATGTGAAATGATGCAATCTCCAGTATGGGCTGAGTGTACAGCCCATTATCACCGACACATCATCACGGATCATTGCAGTGGAGCAAAACTGTAACTGTCAAGTAAAACTTGACCGCTGATGTAACGTTCTTGGCAGCCGGAGAACCGCCATCCCCCGTCCGTGAAAAATTGGATCGCCCTTCTTCCCGTGACTTCATGTGATAAATAATAACTCCCCTTGCAGAAATATGCTGTTTTGCGTAGCCAGACGAGTTCAGAGCGGGCGTCTGCAGCACGGGCCTCCGGGGAAGGCCCCTGTGGAAGCACTGTGCAAATCCCTTAAGAACCGGATCTACGCCCCCCCCCCCCCCCCCCCATTCCCAATTTCAGGCCTTCTCTCAAGTGCTTCCTCCAACGTGCACCTCGTCCTCCGATGGATTAACTGATTCGGAGCACCCTGAAATTGAGTCGTTAAGGTTTTGGCTTTGTATTGATCTGTCGGTCCACCTAAAATATACTTAACCCTTCCTAACAAACCCTTTTGTGTGGTATCTAGTGGGGGAAAAAAACTGCTGTAAGGCAGACCAGGATTTTAACCAACTTCATCTGGTCTCAATCATGCACAGGACATCTGGATTACCCAAATCAGACATGCTGGAGCTTGGCTGGGCTATAACCTGGGTGCAACGTGTTATAAAGTCCACTCGATTCAAAGGATTCAGGGGAGGCTTCCGAGATCCCAAAGGAAAGTGGATGAAGGAATTCTGTGTCCCCAAAGCATGTCACCCAGTCCTGCCAAACTACAACTCAGACAGATTTCCACTGATGGAGGGGTACATAACTCATTTGAACATTCTCACTGATTATAAGAGTTTCCTCACGTTGTAACTACCAAATCAATAAATCTTTATTTACAATAACACCATTTCTAGTCAGGTTCTCGCACAGCATTTTACAGAGGGAATCAAAAAAGAGTAAAACACTTTTGAGCCTATGGTGAGAAAAATTGTATATTACCCTTATCCCTTATAATATTACCCTTATCCCTTATAGGCAAGGGAGTGGGATATACTGAATAACAGCACATTCAATTATCTTAGCTTTGGATCCCTTGGTGTACTGGAAATGCAATTTAAATCAGCTGACCTTGCATACCTTTCATAATTGTATAAGGGTTGGTACCTCTAGAATATTCCCAGTTGTTCAACATCAATGGCAAGAGCAGTGAAACATTATATAGCAATTGTGGAGAAAAACAGGCTTTTTTTCAGTTTCATAAAAGAAATGTATTCTGTCCAAGAGAACATGGTTACCTTTTGCATTGAACCATTGAAACAAATTAAGTATCATGTGCTTTTTATAAAGTAAGTGCATGCACTTCGCCATATGGTCAGTTCTGCTTGAAATCTATAGTCTTATAGGTTTTCATGCCCTAACAATGGGCCAGAATTAATATTTTTATTTGAACCATGCAAAGAAAACATTGTGTCTCAGACAAGTGTTTTTGCAAGAACCAAAAATTCTTGCATATAAAGTATTGCACCGTGCAGGCCAGTATCTGGTAACATGATATCAGTGTGCATGAGTGTCTCAGTGGCAGATGAAGCGACTGACAGGTTAATCTTTAAAAGTCCTGTGCATTAACACTTTCCTTCAAGCGTCACCCCCCCCCCCCCCCCCCCCCAGAACTCAGTTTGACCCCCCTTTCCTGCGCGATCCCGCTTTCTCTGATGTTCCCGTGAATGTTTTGTTTCGTATCTCGGACACGTCTTTTTCCAGAGAGCAGATATGATTTTGCCCCGGGGGGGAAACAAACAAATGTTGCGTGAGAGGTTTGGTGGATCGATCACTGTTACATTCCAGCCCTGTTCACTAACACCTGGGAGATGTGTGAGTGTGGATAAGCACTTAATTGCCTCTTTGGTTTGTTGTTTTACCGTCTGGTTCATGTCAATATTCTGCTCCATTATTTGGGAACATCTGAAGTACTTCAGTGCCACTCTGAGCATATAAATCCAGCAGGAGAGGCCATGTGTAGAGCCCTCCTTTCCTGTCATGGTTTTTCACACATCACTACAGGCTCCTCGAGCTCGCGCCTCATCTTCCCTGATAACTTCAAACATAGCGGGAAAGAAAGACATGATCATTCTGTGCACGTGCAGGATGATCAAGTATGTGTCCGTACAAGTGTACACATGTGCATCTGCATGCAGGCATATGTGTGTATGTGGAAATGTGTGTGTGTTTTTCCATGTTCATGTAGGCTATTTATTCCTCCTTCGTGTGTGTGTGTGTGCATGCGTTCATGCATGTGTGTGTGTGTGTGTGTGTGTGTGATGTGCAACTTTGAAAAGACTATAAGGTGTGTAGACCATAGCAGCCTTGGTCATCTGCACATGAAATGCCATGCGGTCAGTAACAGTGCTACATTCTGTCCACGTAAGTCAGACACACACACCCTAGCTTCCCTGGCTTCTTTCTAAGATAATTATCACATGTAGGTCATTCTAGACAGAGGACTTACAGGGCCATGTCACATGTTCTGTCATGGACCTGAATACGGGCTGGACCAAAATGCAACGACCAGGAGGCAGAGGGACAGAAAAAGGTAGTTTATTATAGCTTGGGGCAGTCCCAAGCTGTACATAGATTATAAACAGAAAAACAATAAAGTCCGGAGCTTCTCCGGGACTTCACTTTGCTCCAAGCCGGAGCTGGACTTGAACTGGAACGCAGGATGTTCCAGGCCGGAACTGGACTTTGTACTGGAACCCTGGAGTTCCAAACCGGAACTGGGCAGGACGGGAAACTGGAACGGATAACACCGGAACTGGACTTAACTGGAACACTGGGTTGTTCCAAACCGGAACTGGACTTAGTACGGGACACTGGATGTTCCAAACCGGAACTGGACTTGGTACGGGACACTGGATGTTCCAAACCGGAACTGGACTTAGTACGGGACACTGGATGTTCCAAACCGGAACTGGACTGGACAGGAACTGGATCGGGTCAAACTGGAACTGGACAACTGGAACACTGAGTTGTTCCAAACCGGAACTGGACTTGGTACGGGACACTGGATGTTCCAAACCGGAACTGGACTTGGTACGGGACACTGGATGTTCCAAACCGGAACTGGACTGGACAGGAACTGGATCGGGTTAAACTGGAACTGGACAAACTGGAACACTGGAATTGTTCCAAACCGGAACTGGACTTGGCGGATCTGGACAGACGGGACGGATAGGGGGAGCGCTAGGCATCCAATAAATAAGCTTCCAACTTGTCTCCTGAAGCGAGGGAGGACATAGAGCACAGACAACCGGTTATGGAATACATGAAATGTAGAGGAGGGGAAACCGGGGTGTAATAGTAACAGGTAACCAGGTAATTGAAGCAGAGGAAGGGGTAGCGGCAGAATACGGCAGGGCAGGGCAGTGCAGCGGACCTCAGGTTGGCCCGGTTGAGGCAGCAGGGCAACAGCAGTAGATGCAACCGGAACCGTAACAATGGCGGTAGTCACGGCCGGACAGGAACCACTGTAGAATGGAGGAGCAGAACACCCAGCTGTGGGTGCAACGTCAGGTGGGAGCGGAGGTACCGCAACACAATCAGGGAGTAGCGCACAACTACAGACAGGCAGAAACAATAGAGTGGTGGTTAACGAGACAGGCAAGGCGCGGCAGGTAGGACCGCATATAAACAGGACAGACTAGCAAACAACAGTAGGCAGTGTGCATTTAAGCACCGAGACAGAACCAAACTGAAGTAAGATAAACAGATAAAGGAATTCTAGACCAGGATACAAACGAAACAACGTTAACGAACTGGCGCTGAATAGCATCCAGCAGGAGGGTTAAATAGGGAGTGAGATTGGAAACAATTAAGAAAGTGTGCAAATGTAAGCGTGGGTAATTGAACAGAGCAGAGTGTGAGGAATGCATGCTGAAATGAAGAAAGGAGATAGGCTGAGACAGGAGTGGGGAAAAGGAGTGAAACAAACGGAGGGAACACGCCCAGTCTGCAGCAGGGGGAAAACACGGACAATGGGAATCAAACATGACACGGAGGGAAAGGGCAAAACACGGAAAACGGACAGGATGGGAACGGAACGTTACATGTTCATTGTAATAAAGAGATGTGCATGAAGAAAAAGGGCATAATATTCTCTCCACACCCAATGAGCCACTAAGCATAACTCATTAGTCAAAAATGAATTCCAGTGCAGTTTAATACTCAGAGAGCATCTGTTTTTGATGGGCTCGCAGGCAAAGAGGGGTCAATAAGTATCTAAGTCTCTACCTAATTCATTCAGGAGGAGTGTCTGTAGGTCAGCTGTAGACAGCTACATGACATCTCGGCCACTAGAGAGAAGCATATGAATCATATTGAAATGACCACGAATAAAACCTTTTCTTAGTGCTATTAGAAAAGCTATCCCTCTTGCAAACATCTCAAATGTTGAAAAATGTACCCGACTACAACAGGAATTAATCTGCAGAGAAAGGGGGCGTTGATCCAAGCCAGCTGTGCAAGTCCTCAAACATTAGAGAGCTAAAGACTACAGGAAGACCGAGGGCTATGGCCGAGGTGATGAACTTCTACAAGGTTATCTTTATTATCTGTTATTCATTACTTTGGCAGCTAAACAAGAGGAGGTAATGTTCTAACTTGCTTTTCCCCATCTGTCCAAATTCTCATCATGCCAATTTCTCCAATTGCTATACATTTCAAAGCTCAATTTTATTATTATTTTTTATGAGCACTCTCTGTTCATGAAATGTTTGAAACATGTGGTCTTGCCTGGTAATTAGTGCATGGCACCTTCATCTTCAGAATGATGCTGCTTGGTTACAGAACAAAACACATCGGAATTATAATCAGACTGCAACCGCCTGTTCTGTAATTGAAGATGGAGCACAAGCTATAAGTGACATTTACATCTAAACATCATACTTCTGTTAGGGAAGTAAGCTTGCCTTGTGCTCAGAGCTACAAATAAAATGTTTAAGTTTTAATGTACCCAACGTACTAAAGCATATGGGGAAAATACCCATGTACAGGGTCCAAGCTAGCATACCACACAACTTGATAATTGAAATTTGCTGAAGGGATCACAGATCTGGATTAATGTCTGAATTCTGACTCACAATTAAATATTTCCGTAATTAAATTTTTAACAACTGCATTGATTTGTATACTAAGTTAAGGACAAATATGAACCGAATCCAGACTAGTCAGGACAAACACCAAAGATTAAGCAAATTATCTGCTTTATGTGAAAATTGTACAATTAAAAATCAGAACGAATTGCTCACCCATCTCTGCTTAAAATTGACCTTTTCACATATGCATTCTAATACAGTTTATTAATATCCTGGGATTGGGAGCCTTGTATGACAGATTTTGAAATTCTATATATATTGGAAAGAAGAGATAGAACATTGTTTTTATTGCTTCACCAGTTTGTTCATTGTTACCAGCCATTACAAAGATGACCATAGTGCTTTTGTTTATATTTGGGAATCATTAGAGACATCATGGAATACATTGTAAAGTGATGTGTGCCTTCATTTATGTAAATAAATAATGGAATGAAACTTTAGACTGGAAGAGTACATTCAACATTAAAAAGTTACTCTTAAATACAAAATAATTTGGCTTCTGTAGAGATCATTTATATTTAAATAAGTGAAGTACAGTATGATCAAAAATACTGAGAGTTTGATGTTTGATGTATATGATGCATAGCTTTTTATTTGCAACTGTTTATAGGCTACCAGGTTCATTATTTCAGGTTCTATATATAACACACTGTCAGCACAGATGCCATTGGTTAGAATATAACACACTGTCAGCACAGATGCCATTGGTTAGAATATAACACACTGTCAGCACAAGTGGTGATAACATGATTTTAAAGTGAAAATTGGGGGATTATTTCAGAACCTCTCCTTTATAGGCAAATACAAATATTTTTGCAAAGTAAAAAAGCTTCCCCCACCCAAAAATGAGTACTACTGAAAGAATTGGCCAATTCTGGCTCAGTTAAATCAACATTTCCTAGATCTGATTGTATTTGTAATTGTCTCACAGAGATTATTTCTTCCTCATGACACTGATACTTCATTCTGTTTGCTGGGCAGCCAATGAGATGTCTGAGCAAATGTGAAGTGGCTTCCTGTTACTGTCCTTTCATATATGGGACATTGAGGAGATGAGCCAAACAATAAATATAAATTGATTAATGTTTCCCCTTTTTATTTTTTTCAAATTTTGGAATTAGAAGTTGCATTTCTTGAGTCACCACTATGCCTCTCCAAGACAACGGCAACAATGTGGCCCTAGTGTACGCATGCATGTCCCTGATACACCTGCGTACATGCGAGTGACTAACAGCCTGCAATCCGCACAGTACCACCGGAAAGAGCTAGCACTGATTGGAGGTAGCATGTGGATCCCAGGCTGCTTATACCGACCCTACCCTATGACACCTGGTAGTTTGACTATGACATAGTCATGGCCATGGCTCAGCCTATGCTCATAGTAAGTCACTCAGGAACGAAGCTTTCCCTGGTTTCCTGCGGTTACCTCCCTGTTTCCACAGAGTGCCTCTGGTTTTTTGGTTTCTTGCTGGTCACATGCTATGCAGTTCCGCCATTGGTGTAGATTGCAGGGAGGTCCAGAATGTAGCCCTACTAATCAGCCTTGAAAGTCTGCAGTCAATGGCCAAGCACGGGATCAGCTACAGAGACACATTGGTCCGTTTTGACTCCATTTGTAAATGGAGTTGTCTGTACAGCGTGTTTGGTTTTTGCAATAAATTGATTTGACAGTAGAACAATCAAGAAAGATCTTTGGGGGCTTAAAGAAAAAAACAAACCAGAGACATCGGCACGGCTATGATTTTAAAATGTAACATTTTAAGTAGAATTCAATAGAAGGCTCAAGAGTTTTGGAGTCTTTGTGTATCTTGGCTAAACAAAACTGTCTGCTGACAGCATTTTCTCAATACTCTCTATTCCCATACACTGCACCCATGTCTTCCTAAATTAATTACAGTTTACTGCCATTTTGAATAACCACTAATCTTTTGTTCTGTAGCCAGATGTTTATGTGAGCATTATGTTGGTTGTATAGGCCTTCATTAAATAAAGGACATTGGAAATCATTCAGTTATGAGGTCATGTACACATGGACAGCATCCATGTACACCAGAACCAAAAACAGGATACCTTTTAAGAGCATCACCAGCACCGTGTATCTACTGACACATTCACAGCTTTGTCTAGTTAAGCCTTATATTGTTAAAAAAACAATAAGATTGTCTATGAGTTAGTGATTTTCCTTAACAAACCCATATTTCTTTATAAAGAGCAATCACATCTCAGAAATCCCTCTAAGGCCTTCGCCATGTCATTGTTAATGTTTTCAGTTTGCACACATTCATCTCTACTTTTGCTAAACAAAAAGGTTTCGGTATAAAGATGTTTGTTGTTTTTCTTTGTCCTTATTTTTCTTACCTCGGTGGAAGCTGTATTTCCCTGCCTTGACTCAAGCAGAAACCCCGGTCTGCTTTTCCAGCATTAAAAGCGTTCACATTTTGGACATTTAGTGAATAACACATAAAAAATGTAACCTAAAAGATTCACCAAACCACGGATATTGCTTTCGCTTGAGTGTATAACAAGCCGGCATAAATATTTACTGGAATTGCTGTAATACTACCCAGATCTCAGCAGTGTACCGCAAGCGCACTTTGTGTACACCCTGTATGTATATGTACTGTATATACTCACTATGTGGCTTTAACAAAATCAATTGACGACAATATTCTATTTTGTTATAATTGCTTACAATTATGTTGTAAAGCCTTTTTTTTCTTTTCTTTCAGAAGTAGATTTGCCTTTCGGTTAAGGAATCCTCCACCATCCAGGCTCTGATGCCTTTTTATAAAATCACGATCAAAGCACATGAAATGACATAATAGGCTCTGGTGAAATTGCAGGAGCAGATTGTGTCTGCATACCATATATATTAATATACAGTATTTCATCACTGGACCAATAATTACTTTCCAGTAATAGAGAAAATAAACTTGAGAACTAGTGGAGTACTATGTCTATAATTTTATGCTTTAAGAGAACAAATTTTCGAGCAATCAAGTCATAATTCACCCTTTTGTTTAATTCAATTCAATTTTATTTGTATAGCGCTTTTTTACAGAGAACTGTCACAAAGACGCTGCACAGGGAAACAGAAGGAAAATTGAGCAAAAAACCAGGCCTTAGCCCCCAACCAGCAAAATGAGGTAAAAAAAACTCCCCGGTAGGGGAGAACAAAAAGTGTGAAATATAACTGTACATCAGACATAGCTCAAGCCTTTCTGGTGCTCAAGGTGAGATTGCTAACCGGGGCGGGTGGTTCAGAGGTTGCTATGATAGTAGAGTGATTGTGGACCAGGGGATGAAGTGGTGGGGTTAGCCCTTTCGGACCGGATTTATTCATTCTTCCCTCTTCATCTGGCACTAGTCGCCTATGCCTAGACCCGTGTCACGAACCTGAGCACGGGCTGAACCCAAATGCAACGACAAGGAGGCAGAGGTACAAAAACAGATTATTTATTTGTACTTGGGGCAGTCCACAACAATAATTTCCCCGGATCTTCATCGGGACATCACACTTGCTCCAAGCCGGAGCTGGACTTTGACAGGAAGCTCCAAGCCGGAGCTGGACTGGATCGGGACACAGACTGGAACACCTGGAAATGTTCCAAACCGGAACTGGACTTTACGGAACACCTGGAAATGTTCCAAACTGGAACTGGACTTTAGGAGTCGGTCAGGGATTGCCCCAAACCGGGACTGGACTCTGGACTCAGACGGAACATCTGGAAATGTTCCAAACCGGAACTGGACTTGGCGGATCTGGACAGACTGGACAAACAAGACAAGCAGACGGAGCGCTAGGCATCCAATAATTTATGCTTCGAACTAATACTCCTAAAGCGAGGGAGGACATAGAATACAAACAATCCGGTTATGATTAATGATGAAGGCTTTTGGAGTGGGAGAGACTGGAATGTTAATGGTAACGAATAACCGGGTTGTAGAAGCAGAGGGGCAGCAGCAGAAACGGCAGGGCAGGACAGTGCAGCGGACCTCGGGTCGGCCCAGATGTGGCAGCAGGCGCAACCGTAACCGTAGCACTGGCGGTTGCCACGACCAGACGCAGGAACAGCTGTAGAGTGGGAGAGCAGAGTGCCCCGCTGCGGACACAATGTCAGGTGGAAAGCGGGGGTACCGCAACACAAACAGGGAGTCGAACAACGACTGCAGGCTGGCAGACTTCAAACAAAGAAGAGGTTACTCAGACAGGTTATTGCACGGCAGGCATTGTCGCACAAACAGGACAGGATAAAGGGTTGTAGTTTGGCAGAGTGCCATAAGCACCAAACGGAACCAAACACAGGAATCACGGTTTAACACGCCGGCAGGGTGAACTAACACCAATACGGAACCGAACTGTGCATCAAGACTAAGACAAGGAATTTACTAGACCAGAGGTTTCAACAACAACGATAACGAACAACAACGTTAACGAACTGGCAGTGAACAGATGAAAGAGAGTGAGTTAAATACGGAGTGTAATTGATACCAATTTAGAAAAGCGTGCAAATGTGTGTGTGTGGAGAGCGGAGTGTGAGGAATGTATGCAAAATGGGAAGAGGGGATAGGCTGAGATAGAAGTGGTGTAATTGAGTGGAACAAACGGAGGGAACACGCCCAGCCTGCTAAACGAGGGGAAAACACGGACAATGGAAGTCGAACATGACACGGAGGGATAAGGGAAAACACGGAAACCGGACAGGATAGGAACGGAACGTTACAACCCGGCTATGATCCACATTTCCAGCAGAAGAAAATAAAAATAAATCAGTACAGATGATTTGTGCAAATAATTGTATGATATGATCCACCGAAGGCTTTTATGTTTGTTATGTAATGAATGGCCCCTGACACGTCAATAGTTGAAATGCATGAAATAGCAGTGCTCGTTGTGAGGGTCAATTCGAGGGTTAACAGAGTTATGAGTTAATGATGCAAATGAACCCTTGAAAGGCTCTGGAGTCGTGTCCTGATTTAACTGATATGTGTGTTTTTAATACTGCCTCCATATATTTCAATTCCCACAGGAGAGCAAACACTTGTGCTTGATTGTAAACAGACCATGGCCGCTCTTCAAGGGGAAGTGCTCTCCACAACAAATTGAAAAGTTAGAAATGGATAGAGTTACAGACTAATGAGTTACAGGCCCCAACAATTTTGCATCTCACATGAATAAGCAGGCAAAGTCTTCTTCATATAATACAAGAAAAATATATTTGAAATAGTACAAAATAGTACAAAAAAATTTAATGACATGCAAAATCGAATGCATGTAGGAACCATTGTACTTTAACACTTAAAGCCATATTCAAAAGTATACACAGAAGAATGGCCTGCAATTACAGTATAAGCCTATAAGAGTTACAGTTTTTAATATGCACAGATCAATGGAGATATTTTAAAAAAGCAACCATGGCAACCCAAATCAGGTTTAAGACCTAAGTGAAATTATTTATCACTTGCTGCTCAGAAGATTAATTCTATTGGTTCTATTGAAAATCTAATAATAATGATAACAATAATAATTGAGATACTATTTGTAAGTCACAGCTAAGAAGGAGTTAATTGTGAATAATCAAGCCATTCATCACTGCTATTGATGAGTATATTCACACAAGTGCAAAGAGATCAATTCAAACTGCCCAGTTCCATGGATCTTTCATCAAAATCATAACTGCTATCATTGATAAATCATCAATGAAATCAAAAATCATCAATAAGATTAGCATTTTTTTAATAATTGGTTTATGTTATTTCAAGGTAAATAAGGCTCATACTTCTAATGGATCCACTGAGGAACGCACGAGAGTCAAACTGTTTAACACTGTGGTTTCACTCTGGCTGTGAGTGCCATTTCCTCTGCTGTCCTATAGTGTTTAGTGCACTGCGTGGACATGGAGAGAAATGTGTCGGTGTATAGTCAGCAAACTGTGTCTAATGTGTAGGCATGCCTAAATAAGTGAACTTGACTCTTTTAATATTGAGGTGGAAGTAAACATACTGCACTCATTTATGGGGTCTGAACCCTGTTTTTCCATACCATTTGAAGTTCAAACTGTTCTTCAAAGAATTCTAAATCTATAATAAAAATGTTGTGCAGATTGTACAATAACAACAATTTATTTATATCTATGTTTATATCTATGTACACACATCTTTGTAAAAAAAAGTTAATGACCAAAATAAACTATAAGCTATAATAAACTCAACTATAAACAATACCCTGCATTTACAAATGTATTTCAATGGAGGTGGGTGACAAGATCAGGTAAGCACTGAGCCATTACTACAGTTTACTATTAGTCCAAAAGCTGAGTCAGCATATCTGTGTATGAGGGTAAATGCTGTGCAGAAATTGATGGGATAGCAAGGCTTGATGAACCGAAAAACTAGTGAACTCAAGATACATGCATCACAGTCTTAGTGATCTGAAAGAAATTACTTTGTTAGGGAAGGCAAACTCATGAAGCTCAGCCTCCCATTAGCACCAACAATGAGATTCTACTGAGAAGCAAATTAAGACCCATAGAAGTATAGAATCTTTCCAAGATTTTTAAAGTATATAAAGAGTCAATAGATAATAAACTTCTTATGTATTCTGAAGTAATACACTAAGGGCCTAAATTATATTGTAACAGCAGGCTCAAACTGGGGTCTCCAGTGAGGAGAGGCATCTGCACTAATCACTGCACTAAGGATGAATTCACGACTCGGGCGGACCACTAGGGTTCTCCCCATTTTCCACAGAGTATGCCCTCACGCTTGCATGCCACTCACACCGCACCAATGGAACACCGCCCTTTATGCCGACCCCCTCACTTCCACTCCTGGCACCAATGTGTGTCCTGGCATAACACCACCTGACTACGCCACCTTGGGAATTACGCCCAAAGAAATAGTTTGTACGACTCAAGGGATTATGATCAATCCCCACATAGGCACGTTCAACTAAATGAACAAGCAGAGACGTGGATTCAATAACAAAGACATCCAGTTTATTTTTACAATCATAAAAACACGATAGAAAAAACCACAGGATTCCCAAAAATACACAATTAGCCGGTGGTAGGTCTTCCCCGCCAATAGGGGTGCTACTGGGTGCGTGCGGTTACTGTATGTCCAAATAAGGGACAGCATGGAATTATCTGAAAATGGTTTCCATCAATCAACTACATCATGGGTAAGTCGTAATTGAGACATTATGTCCAAAATTCCGAACTATCCCTTTAACTACAAAATTTGTAATTTTGAGAATATCAACACAAAAATGTAAAAGAGCAGAGGGTGTCCGGTACAAGTCAATCTCCCTGGAAGAGCAGAGGGTGTCCGGTACAAGTCAATCTCCCTGGAAGAGCAGAGGGTACAAGTCAATCTCCCTGGAAGAGCAGAGGGTGTCCGGTACAAGTCAATCTCCCTGGAAGAGCAGAGGGTGTCCGGTACAAGTCAATCTCCCTGGAAGAGCAGAGGGTGTCCGGTACAAGTCAATCTCCCTGGAAGAGCAGAGGGTGTACGGCACAAGTCAATCTCCCTGGCAGAGCAGAGGGTGTACGGTACAAGTCAATCTCCCTGGCAGTCGGAGTTTGTCAGACACCGCATGTTATTTGTCGCAAAATGCTTCAGCATCAGTGAGATGCAGGGGGATTAATTTACAGACACAGGGTTTCTGGTATATGTAGTATTCATTCTGTTTTTCCACTGATTCCTTGAAACTGTCCAAGGACTAGTCCCTCCACTCTCCATTTATTTCTTAAATATATATATATATATATATATATAATTAATATTATATATATATATTAATTTTCAGTACATTGTACTGGGGAATCTTTCTATCGCTTACATGCCAAATGTTGAAACCAACTAACACCTATCAGTTAGCAATTAGCACCATACCTCAGTGGATTAGCACATTCAGAAGAAGACTTGGAGACATGGCCAACACACCAATGATTGTTTGTTTAAGTATTTATTATTATTTATTTATTTATTTTTACAGTGATACCCTTTGTTCACAAAGGCAAATATTTACATTTGTACCCTTAAGTAGTTTTAAGAGTTTTATTGAATTAACTTTTGGCAATTATGTATTGATGTTAACCCAACCCATGGCTTTTTTTGAAATGGCAACTTTTAGCCTTTGCATGATGTAGCCATATTTTGAGGACCAATAACCTGTGGGTACATGTAAGGTTTCAGTACAGGTTATAAGCAGTAGTGTAGTGGAGGGTATAAGCGGGTATACACAGTATACCCACTTCTTTCTTAGTGAGCATAGAGTATACACACTTCTTAATCCCCACTGGTGCACATATCAATTAGTAGTCATGGATTTGCTAAATTAGAGTATAGCCACTTATCTAGAGTACACCCACTTCTCCAGGCACTACTACACCACTGGTTATAAGGCTGAAAGCAGTGTCATGTGCTATTAAGGCCTGAATAGGACAGGAACTTCTCTTGCACACGACTACCAAGTGCAGTAATTAGATTGTTAAGAATGTAACTTGTATAATTATATTGAATGCTTATGGAAAAGGAAACCATTTCTAAGTTTACTGTTTGGGCATGAAGTTATAATAGCTTGAGTAACAACTATACAGCAGCAACATGTATCTGCACACCGAATGGATGACTATGGCTTCTTTATATAGGCCAGCTGCAGCTCCTTTAAATGTGGCCCTTGTGAGCGAACCACAGAAAAACTCACAGAATCCTTTTGGTTTACCAGCTGGGATGGTAGAGAGAAAGGAAAAGGGAAAACAAGCCACCCTCCACCCTCTGATCCTTCATGTTACTGAGGAGGCAATCTATCTTGACAGCACATGATGACTTTCCATTCAATACATGTGGTCCCATGGGCCTATGGGTGGCTCGCCTGTTGGAGGTTGATTAACTGTCTATTTCCTCATTGGGTTTCCAGCAATGAGACTCTCGTCCCAAACCGATGGGATGGGGCTGCTCTGTGGAACGTTCTCTGACAGACTCTCCCACAGACTCGCTCATACTTCAACTTGTGTTCTGTCTTTCATGAATTACTCTCAAATAATGCCAGATATAAAATGTATAATAACCACAATATAATATAAAAACTATAAAAGAACGCAAACAAAAGACCACAAAAGTGCTTGTGTCGTGTTTTGTAATGACAGGCAATGAGAAATAGCATCACAAATTTCAAAATTGTTACTGAGTGGAATATTCCCGGACAGTGTTTTGTGGTTATGAATGTGTGTACTTGTACATGACCATCCTCTTGTTGTGTTTTTTTTTCTCCCCTGCATGGACCTCTCTGCTGTTTTGTATTGGTCAGCGATGAGAAAAAGACTGGCAGGGAATTGAATGAAATCAACCGAGAATCTGCTGAGGTGTCCCGGGAATGAACTGTTCTTGCTCTTGCGCAGGACTGCTTTTCCAATAACCGTACTGGAGAAGAACTTGCGCATTCTTAACCTTGTTTAAAATTATTCTCAATTATTAACAGCAGCATTGCCATTTTTGGGTATACTGTGACTGTTTTTTCCTCTTGATAAAAGTGCTGCATCTCAAAATTCTGAAACATGGAATTCTGCCACAGAAATTACAAAACTACATGTGTTTTTAGTTGTCCTAGATCGGGGTATGTGTTAACTGCTAAGCTAGAATTGTGTATTGTAAATGCACAAGTTGTCCATGATAAACAATAGGAGTGATATGGTCTAGGAAAGATTGTCTGTCCTCGAGGCTCAGTGAGTGCCATATATATGCTGTTTTATGAGAGGAGAGAAGCGTGCCTCAAAGCATTGTGGGAACAGCGTGGCAATAGACAGCTTGACGAGAGCCATTTGTCACAGGGTTGCAGCATGACCAGGACTCGTTAAGTCTCACACCAACCTTGAGATATATATTACTGAGGCCATGTTATTTGCCTGCTGCAACAGCCACTAAGCTAAGAACTATATGGAGGAGAAGATGTAAAAGACCGCACGATGCATGCAAAGGAGGAATTACTGCCCAGTATAATGTCTGATACGTACATCAGTGTTGCGGTTTCCCTCTGCGAGTTTTGAGACGGTTCCTGGAGTGTGATCAGGACTTGTTCAGACTTGTTCAAAACACAAGAACAGTAAACAGCAAATAGTGTCATGTAGCACTTGACAAGTCTTGGGACGGTGCTAAATCAACTGCATTGTGATGTTACGAACATTTCATTCGCAGAAAGAAACCGCCAGCATGAGTGGTAGGCTCTTAGACGTCACAATGATGTGTGCAAAGCAGGATATTCCACTTTGAGAGCTCAGGGAAGCAGAAGAGGCACTTAACAAAGGGAACTTTATAGAAAAATTCAGAAATATTTTCTTTGGACAATTATGACGTTATAACCCTATTCAACACCAAGGCCTGCCGCCTGCATCACATGCGAGTACAAACCCATCATTGGTAGGCCTAAATTTGAATACTGTGTTAGGTTATTTTTTATTCTTTTTGTGTCCACCATGGTATAGTTGTGCATTCAATCTCAGGTGGCTGTTGAAATATCACTGTAATCTCGCAGTTGTGTGTGCATGCTAAACAGCATGAGCTTTTACAATCATTTTCATTGCCTCTCCACTGGAGGTTGTTAAGTTATTGGGTTCTGTGCTACACAATGTTAGACATTTTGCTTTCCTAAATGACGCTGTGTGTACTAAATGACGCTGTGTTGAGCGTCTCGCAAATCTCTCTGGTCATATTGGGAGCCAGATCACGTGTCCTGGTTTATACCATTGATTCTTTTTTCTATAGAAAAGACAGACAAGTGATATTTAGTGTTTGATTATTCTGTATGGGGTAGCATTGTTGTGTTCCCATGCAAACCATTGAATTATGGTTTGTCATTTGCTGTTGGAGTGCATATTTGATTTTTTTTAAATGCCCACCCACTTTTGCCCAGGACCACATGAAAATCAATTCATGGCTACATGTCTCAAACCCTGACACTAGATGCTGTTGTCCTTAGATCTGCTTCCTCCCAAGTTTTTCTTTTTTTGCAGAGGTTCGAAGCCAATTCCTCATGGCAAAATCGAGACGTGATGCAACTCGACCATTACTTACCACAACTGACACAAGATTACCCAGAGTACTGAGCACAATGTCTTTCAGAATATTTTTTCATTAAAAGTTCATTTTCTACAATTGTATCAGGGATCCTTTGAAATATTACACACAAACAGGTCCCCTTGGTGCTGTAGTTTTTTTAAGTCAACAGTTTGAAACCATATGCCTTTTGTTTTCTGAAGGCATATTGTTATCCCAACTTCAGTTTTTTCTTTGTGTTAAAAAAAAAACATCAAAAGCAAGCATATTTTGTACATTCAGAAGAGAAATATTTGCAGCTGTGAAAATAGAGTAGTAATACTGGGTTTCAATATTGTGTTTGGTTGTAAATGTTCACTTCAATTGTCTTTCTTCTCATGATTATAGCTGGCTGCCTTTTCAAGAAATGCTTTATTCCACAGATAGACAATTTTTTAGCAATTTTTTTCTTTGTTTTTATTTTATTTAAGTTTTTATGTATCCTGATATTGAAGACTTAATTACATTACAATGTACAATTACATTACATTACATTACATTACATTACAGGTATTTAGCAGACGCTCTTATCCAGAGCGACTTACACAACTTTTTTTTTAATGCAAGGAGAAGACCTTTGAGGGGTAATGGCAAGATGGCATTTTTTGTTATTCTACAGTGATGCGCATTTAAAATGTTTAAAGCTAGATCGCACAATATGATTCAAACCCTGATTTATGAATTTGCTACAGTCCCCTCTCTGAAACTTGGCATGTGCATGCTGTAATTGTAAACTGGCTTCGCCGTTAAGACTGCAGTGTTTGAGGAGCTTAAGTGCAGTGAACCCATGAGCTGCATGTCAAACAAAATTTCCTAGAATTGGGTTCAAGGGATGAAAAGAACTGCCTACCCAGCAATTAAGATACATGCAGTGGTCTCTTAAGTTCCTGTAGCTGTTTTCCCCAAGAGGCACTGACTGGGCCATATAAAAGAAAGGTTAGTCGATTTTGCATGTCCCGGAGGAGGGGTCCCTAGTATAGGACCCATTTAATGAGCAAACACATTTTTTGAGACCCAGTCTTATTTAAAATGTTGACTTACTAATATGTTCAAATGTGGGTTAAAATGTTTTAACATACCAGTATATCAAATCAAATGTATTTAAATGTATAGCACAAAATCCAATGGACTTAGTACTGCAGTGGATATGATGCACACCAGGTTTTTTTTGTCTATCATTAATAGACTGATCCATAAATATTAATGTTCTGATCCATCTCAAGCACTCTCACAACCCACCAGTGGGTCCCGAGCCACAGTTTGGGAGCCAATAATGTTCTGTGCTTCAAAACAAAAGATGTTCTGTGCTTTGTATCGCCCACCAGAAAATAATACGTTTATAATGCTGTACATGTGGCGATAATGGCGACCACATCCTGAGACGATGACACGTATAGTGCTGTGCCCCTTGCGGTGCGTCTGTCTCAGATCTGTCATTTCCGCATTAGCCTGTTCATACTTTTTAACTTTATGACCATTACAGCTTTTCCAATAAGACTCTGTGTGTTCAAGGCTGTTGAAAGATATTTGATAGATTGTCCTGTTTAGCGAGAGTATTGGTTTTAATTAGATACTTATTTCCTGGAATTAAATAAAATTTACCAGGAATCATTTCCTGGAATAACCTCAGCACCTTAACTGGACAATGTGACAGGTGTACATTGGACTCAATAAGC
This sequence comes from Synaphobranchus kaupii, assembly GCA_029718625.1. Classification (NCBI taxonomy): domain Eukaryota; kingdom Metazoa; phylum Chordata; class Actinopteri; order Anguilliformes; family Synaphobranchidae; genus Synaphobranchus; species Synaphobranchus kaupii. The sequence continues at coordinate 19,823,746 of CM056378.1, forward strand.
CTGTGACTGTAAATTTGTGATAATTGTTGAGTAGATGTTTTGTATTAAGCTAACACAATATACTTAATGACACTGTTGGAAATATATCTATGACTGATCAGCGATTATTGATGAGGCAAGCCTAGGGTTCATGATTCAGCAATTAATCCACAAAACATCTGGGTCTACCCATGCTTATTCTTACTGGTGTTTTTTGTTGAACGCTTTAAATATACTTAGAGTACACTAATAGTAAAATATTATACTTTAGAAAGTGTACTATTTTGGTAGCCTAACCAAAAAAAACAAAAGAAAATTCAATATATTTTATCACATTTTAACACACAAAAGTGTGTTAGCGTGTGCAAAACCTTTTAGCTCTCTCAAAACCAATAACATAACCAATGATTGGTCAAGGTATTTGTTTTGCACCAATCATGGGTTGTGTTATTAGTTGTGCTAAAAGGTTTTGCACACGCTAAAGGTATTAAAAAATCAGGCCCTAAGTATTGTATTCTAAATACTTTAAAAGTATTTTAAGTATACATTTTATTGACTAGGGTATGCTGATATACATAGTTATACCTGTAGATACACTTTCTAATCTAATGCTCAGAAACTTCACTGGGATAAAGTGACTTTGTGTGCCCCTGCTTATTTCCAAAAATCTTAATATACAAACAAAGACAGAATGAAACAATGCCTCATGTGTGAAATATGTATCACTCACAACAAATATCCACACAGGCATAATAAATACCTACCCATCCCTCAAGAGCCTGCCTGTGAGCATGGGGTCACAGGTGTTGATAGGTGACAGTAAGTAAAGTTTATGCCCCCATAGTGCTCTCTGCCTACGTGCTTTAATGTGCCATTCATTCAGAATGCTATCGTAACATGGAAATATAGCATTACTAAAAATGGAATGCAGCTGCCAATATGACTAAATATGTAGAATTGCCTGTTCTTATCTACACATGTTCATTATGTACATGATGCCTGGAATTTTGATGTACATTACCGAGCACCAAAGGACAAGTCATCCATCGATTGATTGTACATGCCTGAGTGGTCTCGTTACTCCAATAGTAAATGCCATGTGTCCACCAAAGTGATGACTGACACCAATTTGATTGGTTTGTTTATTTAATTATTTATGGATTAATTTTGTAGTTTGCGTATGCATTGGGTTAAGGCATTTGTTTATTGACTTATGTATATTTAGTTCAACACAGGGGGGGAAAAAACACCATAAACTAGTGTCTACAAAACAGATTTCTGACAAGGAAAATAAAATGAATGCCTTACATCCGGAAGACCAGTTTGAGATGAAAATGTTATACAGTTTATAGAGTTTTGATACACGAAAGAATTAACTGTCAATCATTATTTAATTTTGCTGACCTTGTGCAGCTGGCTAGCTATGGAATGAAAGGTCGTTCAACACAAAAGAGTCATAGATGTAATTAATTTAATCTGAAAATTAATTAAGCGTGTATTATATGCGTAATTAAATTACTCCGACAAGGATGAAGAACAGAAAGGAGGTCTCTTGTCATATTTTGGTCTTATGTCTATAGACAACATTAAACTGCACTTAGAATGGACCCATGTTAGAGTAGCAATATCATTCACAGAGATATTTGCCTCTAGGGAGTCATCCTTGCTAATATATTTAAGGTTAAGAATATTTCTGCTAAAACTCAGAGAACCCTTGTTTGTTTTAACAAGGGCATATTCACAGGCATGCAGGTTTGGCATACTGTCCATTGTGATGTTATCCTTAGTGCGAGTGGGGTACTGTCCAACTTCTAAAAACTGGACCTCACTACAGGACTTAAACAGAATGAAACCTGGTCATCTGGGGCATCCGTGAATTTCCATTTGGAACTCTAAAATAAAATCCGCGAACATATTTGAATAATATCAAATGTAACAGCTGTCGCTGTACTGTTTGATGAAACAAGACAATATCAGAGTTCAAAAGCAGCATGGAGCCAAAACAAATCTACAGTATTCACAGTACAGGCAGCACAGGACCACCTGAAAGAAAAAGAGAAAATGGCCTCAGTTGGTTGTTTTCATAATGTCACTGGGAACTTTGGTGGTGCAAAAGAAACATATCCGGATTATGCTTTAATATAGTGATTTTTAGGAATCTGCAGGGAAGTGATGTTTGTTTTCTGTGGGCACAAATCTCTCTTTCTGGGCCTGAGGCTGGGCTTTAGCCCATTCCTGCGCCACATCTGTTTAAACCTGAGGTCCTAATCGGAACCAGAGCAGTCCAGAGAACCGCCCGACCGCTGTGCTACACCGTGCCGTTCAGCCAGCCAGCGAATGGTAAAGGAGCCCAATAAAACACAGTCACAGAAGGAAGGGCTTATCGCCATCGCTGAGCTTATCACCTCCTCTGTTATTCAGGATTAGCACCCCCCGCCCCAACCCCCAAACCCCCGGCACTGACGCCAAGCTCTGTTTTCTGAGGTGCCACTCAAATGTCAGCCTACAGGAACAGGCAGGGTAAAAATGTTATTGTTATTACTTCAAATGTCATATTGCAGGAAGCCTTAACCAGGGCCAATTTACAATCTAGGAGATATTAAAATGATCTCATGAGAGCATTATTAGTTTTGGAGGAAATAGTAGTTGGATGTTTTAAAAAAGTTCCAAGCTCTTTTTTTATGGATGGGGGGAAAAAACGATGTGTGCATAAAATGAAAGAAAGAAACAGTCATAGTCTAGAGTTGAGGTTGTTGTCCTGATGCTATGAATAGCATAGAATATATAGGTTGGATAACGCTTCATAGGCTAGGGATGGAATTAGAAGATTACATCAGATTTCTGACCTTAGGCTACTAGCTAGCTGCCACAGGTTCCATTCTGGCATTAGACTACGGTTGCTTATTTAGGACATAATTAATAAAATAACTAATAACAATAAACGGCAAGAACAATGGCATCGAAAAAGCAAACGTCTAAAAGGTAACGTTAGGCTTTGCTGAGCGGCGCAGATGGCCATGAAAATCCAAACTTTTAAACTATAGCCTAGATTTTAATTGTGACATACTTTTATAATGTATAAAACTGTATTATATTTATTCACATTCACATTCAGAACGAGATACAAGCATCAGAGGGGGGAATAGCAGCATCTGAAACGGGGAATGGAAATTTGGTCTACTCATGCATTGATTTGTGCAGTGCTTGTCTGAAAATCCATGAAAATGATGCATTGCCGAACAATGTTTTTTCTTCTGTCTGTGAAACTCTTAAGCACCTACGGTAAGACACATTGCAGCCCGACGCTGTATGAGGCCTGCCCTATTGTGTTGTCATCCTGCCCAGACACATTTTTCACTGGTAGTGATGTAGAAGTGAGTTATATTTTAAAAACGATTTGCCCTATAAAACCTTTTCCTGTAATCTGTGTTCATGTAAACAATTGTGCAGTTTGTCATTAACAAAGACAGACTCACGCTCACAGCCAAGTTCACAGCATTGTCTATCCAAACTCAATGGCTCTCCCTAGTTGTAAGATAGGCACATGACTCATAACTCAAATAATACGCGAGCATTGAAACGTTGTGACACTAATGACAAAAACATTCAATTAAAAATATATTTTATGTTCACAATTTGTTCTCTGAACCACTGTCTGAATACACTAATTTTCTAACGGAAACCCTGCAAAGATGATGAAGTAAATTATTATTGGAATCATTTTATTCAGATTATACCTAGTGAAGCAGGAAATTTCAGAAGGTGAAATCCTTCATTCGTGTTCTGTTAGCTGTCTCCAACTGCCTCCCACTGGGCAGTAAAATAAATACAATGAAATGGGAATCTAAGAGCATTCAGAGCTCATATTTAGAGCAAGGGTACAGTAGGAAAAAAACAATAAGCAACACATGAATGTTTCTTTTTCTATAGTGCTGCTGATGGGATGAGGGTCACACTTGTCTTTTACACTATTTCTGCTCTAGTGCCAGAAGCATTCCCAACGGGTAGCACTTGCTTTGGGAAGTCCAGTTTTCTTGGACTACTGCACTGTGGGAATAACTTTATCAGGTCTTCATTCATCTGTTTTGTCATCTGATGCCTTATAGAGCTGAGAGGGGCAGGTCATAACATTGTAGTTACATGTTCTTATCTAAAATTGTCGGTGCAATTTGATGAGTTATGATACATCTGGTAAAACTGTTCTGAAGTCCAGGTAAGTTCGAAGAGTGACAAATGAGCCTTCCTCTAAACTATGAATCCAACTGGTCAATATTTTCAAGTTATAAACATTTTTTAGTCTTTTATTCACTGAAAATTTTTTATTAAATTTACACTACAGTACTTATGGAACTTCAAATAAGAAGAACCACGTCACCCTGAAAAATAAGTAACAATAATGAAGTGTACAGAAGAAATTAAGAAAGAGTGGCTTTGGACATATATCCAGTGACTACAAATGTGGTTGAACTGATGACAGAAGGGAAAAAAGTGTGATAGATTTTCAATTTAAAAAACATAATAAGCAAGCTTTACAATTCCATCATTAAGTATACATCCTGATTTCTGTAGTAGTCACTGAAAGGAAGTAAAAATTACTTTAATAATGTGAATTTAAATTTAAATTGAATCCCAGAGCACACTGAATTAAGGCCTAAATCAACATAGCTCACAGATATGACTGAATAAATCCAAATTATTCTGAAATCACTTGCCTTGAAAACCTAGAGGAGTGCCCACCACTCCTGCATCTCACACACACACACTCTCTAAAGGGGTCATCCTTCATTATATGTGAGCATTAATAATAATTAATATCTAATGACAGGCCGCACCAATGAGCCTTAAATGGACTCGGACTTGAAACGGAATAAATTTGATTGGAGGTCATATGTCCAACAGAAACAGAACTATAGTGCCACCCAGTGGTTGCATAAAAATGGCCATGTCACGATTTGTGCCAGTAATGTAAATTGCTGTCTCATTGTAGAGCATTTCAGAATTCAGTTTTTTAAATATATATATTTATGTATATACAAGCCTTCACTTCACAGCAGTCACTTCTCAAATCCTTAAAGCACATGATTATAGTTCAGGGGTTGTGTGCAAATTTGAACAGATTTCTTTGGAAATATACATTTGATCTCAGCCACACTGCAGTTAGTTATCTCTCGAGAAGGTTTCATGGTATGATTCAAGCCAATGCGTCTGACTGAACATCAAGGACTGAACATCAAGTTAGGTTAGGTAACCTACACCTACTGGGGAATGAGTGATCTATGTGACTTAACACATCTTTGATGCTAGTAGATACATTGTAACATCTATCCCACATTGCATAGAATAAGAAAGGATGCACACCCACTGTTTCCAGCAAGCTCCTGGCAGGATGTAGCATCACAAGGTCAGCAGGCTGCTGCAGCACATTGGCACGCCAGCCTGGGTGCTTCAGCTGCACAGCTAATCTGGGACTCCATACATAATGAGGTACAATGGTTCACCAGTAAGCATTTCTCAGGCCTTTGATCCTTATGGCCCAATGGACAATATCAGGGCCAGGGGACTGGTGGTGTCTCCTGTTGGGGACTGCACGGCTTCTCACTGAATCACCAGGACTTCACTATCCCTCAGGCCGAATTGGGTCTTGTATGTGTCGAACAGCTCCCGGAGGGAGTTGATGTACATGGTGTGGTAGTGATCCACAACCTCCTTACTGGGATTCTCAATCTTTGGCACTGTGATGGGCTCCCCCACTGAAAGATACAGACATTCAGGAAATCAGCACAGGGCAAAGTTTTCAAAGTTTTATTCATATCTAAATGCATGTATTTTGAAATTATCCAACAGAGAGGCATGAAAAGATTACATTAAATATAGAGGTAATTATAATTACTAGGTTTAGTTCTAATAATTCTATCTTGTCCACTGGTGAACAGGTGAGGCTAAGGCTATGAAGTTGATTGCTCACCGACAGAGGTGATGGGTTTGGAATATGGCACGAAGCCCCAGGAGTCAGCAAAGAACAACCCCCGGCCATGAAACACACAGGGCGCAAACCCCAGCAGCTTCTGAACCTTCATCTGGAAGAGTCTCCATCGTGAGCCCTCCTCAAAAATGAGCTGCCTGTATACTTCATTCTCCCCAAAGGAGTAAACCGGCACCAGGTCCGCTCTGCCAAAAAGAATAGTATCATCAATCAGCCTTATCAAACACAAAAGAACATAGAAGTGCCGTAAGTCTTTTATCTTCTAAAGTGATTGTTAACCCTATTAACTTTGACCCTCCAGAGGCAATTTCCACCTAGTTTCTACTAGTCTTATTTGTCAATATCTCAAAAAATATTTACTGCATGTCCATGGTTTAAAGTTTGAATTGAAGAAGAGGCTGTATCATTCAGAAATTTGCAACAGAATACATTTATTTCAGAATAGTCACATACAGTATATACATAGGCTAATATGCATAAAATAAGTAGCCTATTGTATTCAAATACATTTTTTTATAAAACATACAAAAGCATCAATGTTTTTAAAAAATATCATAGAAAAATATTATTGTTTTTATATCTGAAAATGATTTTCTTAGCATGTATAAACATTGCATTTTATGCATTTTACAGGCTGTGGCTGTGGCAAGATGAGGGTCGTAAGTACTTTGGGCTATTAATAGCACCCTCCTATTTTCTTGCCCTGCAGTGCAACTGGCGAGGCTGAGGTTTTCGCAACCTGCTACCCTTTAAAACATCAAAAGTTGCAGGCTTTTCTTAAAGTTGTAGTTTATCATTTCAGACAAACATGAATAATGTCATTGGGACGGGTACGTCTACCACTAGAGGGCCAACGTGGATTGGGTTAAGGAATAAAAAAGGAACAAGGCAGTTTAATTAGATTTTTATCACTGTGAAAACATTCACAGAGGAATACAGATGATATATAGAAGTGCATACATTCATTTAGTGCAATATAAAAACAAAGAAAGTGAAATGTGTTCTTACATCCACTGCTGCCTAGCCAGTGCCTATTTAGAATGAACCCCATTTGGTCTGAGAAAATGATCTGTGGCGCAATCGTACCCAATTTGGTTGCAAGGATTTTGGATGATATTGCTAACATTTAATAAAGAAATTGGGCGGTAGGAGGCATACTGGAGAAGATAATTATCCCATTTTTTAAATGTCTTTATTGCTAGCTATGACCTCTTAGCCAGTATTCAATTTAACCAGAATGGCAAAAATCTCAACAGTGAGTCACCACTTAGGTACATACATTGGATACAGATTAGGTACATACATTGGAAACTTTCATCCTAGAAAATGGTTTACGTATTATGGCGACACACTAAGAGATATTATTTTAACTTGCTTCTCTCAGGACAGCTTAAGAAATAAAAATACTTAATTATGTTATCAATCTAATGTGAGATCAAACCTTTCTGGAAGATAAAACTATTTATCTAGATAAAACTAATTTTATATTAGAAGGTAGACTACCTGTCATTTTGTAAAATAACCAGGGGGAGGGGCGGGTGCACACGATTGGTGATTGCCACATCTTACATATTTGACAAGTTGCATAATAATGAACTTATATAATAACTTATGATTTGAAAATTGTCATCTTATGAGAATCAATCAATATAAACGCACTGAATGCTAAGGTAAAATATGGCCAGGAGAGAGTCGCAGCTAAATGAAAATGCGTACCCCTTTTGCAGTGCCACCTTCACAAAGCCCTTCCGGTTCTTCAGAGTGACTGTGTTAACCCCTGTAGTACAGCCCAGGGACTCAGCAGTGCCCCCAACCACAATAACAACTGCATTACCTGTCCCATTCTGTGACAGGGTGTAGTTAATTGTGTCACGGGTCACAGGGCAGATTCCTGAGATGCAGAAACCAAAAGGTTTAGCCGTACATACATTATGGCGATGTTCAAATCAGAGCCCTATTTACTGCGTCCTGAGTACTTATTCACAGTCATTAATGATTAGTGATGTCAAATAAAACAAACATAAGCACAATACACTGGATCCTTTCATAAAATTATGAAAAACATTATGAAATACACCCATAAGAAAGGGGAGTAGAAAAGCAATCATAGATTGATCACACTTAATATGAAATATGCATAAAAAGCTGCTTACCAATAGACATCAAATAGTCCCTGACTATGGGCATCCGGAAGTTACCAGCCAGGGTGGTCACAAAAGGCCTGATTCCAGGGAATTTCTTTAAGAATCCATTAACATCAGTACCAAAGTTACAGAAGGCGCCGAAACAGAATATTCCATGGGGGTGATAGCCAAAAATGTAGTTCCTGCTAGGTGACAAGTTATGTGTCTTCACAAGCTGGGAAGAAAACAAATAGATAACCACAAGGGACTATTTAATCCAAGTAAACTGTATTATCAGACATGTACAAGAGTACACCAAGCTGATGGCCTTTAACAAATATGACTTGGTTTGCTAATACAAATGTCCTATACCACTTTTTTTTCAAGAAAAACATTATCTCTTAGCATCTAAGAAAACCCATGAAGCTTTGTCTGAAAATGTCATTAGAGCCTCTTCCACATACCTAATTGGAATACCCCCAAACATTTTATGCTCCAATTATTAAGTCTGACTTCATTCTTTATTAAAATTAATCACAATGGGCCTCATTTATCAATATGGTCATAGAAATGAGCATATATTTGTGCGTACCAACTTGCGTAGGAAAGTCTCACGTGTGATTCATCAAACAAATCAGTAAACCACTGATCTGTGCGTAAATGTGTTCACAGGTTGATAAATCAGACATGATCGTATATTAGGAAGTGTGGGCACATCATTATAGGCTACACAATTTATGTCTAGAGCCACAACACATAGGTCAAGTGCGTTTTAAAATATTGCCCACAATGCCCAGATGCATTAACGTCTTTTAATATTTTCACAAAGGAATGCCTCGGACGTTATTTGGACCTTTTCATGATCAGCTACTCATTTAAGGCTAAATCAGCTTAGCTCACATAATCTAAGTTTTTCAAAGCTGTTGACTCAGAACAAAAGTACATTTTTTCATTATTTAGAAACTATTGCGCCCTCACTGTTCATTACATGCAATGTCGCTGCCTCGCCACTGGAAAAAAACATTTGCAAAAGTCAAGAGCTGTCATAAGATTTCATCATACCATACACCCATGTTTATTTTGATAAATATAGAAATACGCGTTAAAATTGTCGTTCACACACTTTACGATCAGATTTGAATGTACGCATGAATGAAAATTAGGCCCAATGTGTTAGATCCTTAACTTCCAATTAAGAATTTACGTGGTAGTTTTATTTTGTTTGTTTTTTGTGTCAGCAGGTTGTACGTAATTTCATCAGTCACAGTCATAATCTCATGTTAGAGACAAATAGTAACCCTTAAACACAGTGCTTGAATTCATAAGAACATAGTAAGACCATTGCTGTAAGATATAATAGAGTTACTGGCCAAAATAAGGCCTTATTAATCCTATGTCAGAGATTAATTTTTTTTACTATGATAATGCCTTTAATGAGAAGCCCATGCATTTTATTTTGGTAATGAGATCACTGTCATTACTTTGTGGTTGTAGGTCAAAGACAAAAAGGCTGACTGTTCATGAATAAAGCCAGACAAAGGCAATTTTAGAATAATTAATCACGTCAGTGAGACATACTGCTGTTGGCATTAAACACAATTCATGAATTTTGCATGAGCATTTTCTAGAAACCGGTTTGCCTTGAAACTGGCATAGTGCCATCATGATATGGATACTGTGTGCTACAGCCGCATCACAAATGAATCAAATGATAGACAAGAAGATAACTTGGTATTATTGGTAAGAACTTGTCATAGTCAGGGAATTGTGGAAGGGAGAGTGTGTGGGTTGTTGGGAGTGTTGTGGTTGAGCAGAATGTGTGGGCTAGAGGGGAGAGTTGTTGGAGGGGGAGTGTGTGGCTTGGAGAGTTGTTGCTGATTAGCGACAATTTTCAGAATTTTAATGGATCTCAGTGAACAAAAAATCCACTCTTTTACATAGGACATCATTGGATATTTGATCTTGATACTCTGGCTTTTCCTAGCAGGACAGGTGCTCTGATAGACTTGTTGAATACAATGAGGTTTTATCAAATATGGTAAACACTGCTACCCTAACTTGGACAAAACTGTTTTTAAATGACCTGTTACTTGTGTACAATGTTTTAAATTTCCTGTTGCCTTTAGTATAATGTTATATATTTGAAACTTTCTTGAAACAACATACAGTATATACTTACAAGCTAACACTGGACGCAAAAACTGAGGATCTGACTATTCCAGGTAGTGAATGATGATATTTAACTCAATTAAAACAATAACTAAACAAAGGGTAAACAAAGGATAATCTGATTATTTAAATGTAATTAAGATGAAAGCCTGGATTTAATCAACATTTGTCCTTAATTTTGATTTAGGATATGCATTAAGTCTTATGAAAACAAGCCACGCAACCGACATTTCCTGTAGCACATTTGTTAGTAATCAGCATATAAGTATGTTTAGCGCTGTATTTTGTTGAATTGTTGAGTTAATGAAGTGAGGCCTAGTAATAGCAGAGTGTGGCCTCAGCAGAGTGGGTGGACCATGCATTGTCAAGAAGGATTGGCTCAGATTTGAGTCAAGTTTATATCTCCAACCATTTTTGGGTAGGCGAAGCATCACTGAAATGAACACACTTACTCTGATGGGAAAGTAGTCTCTGAAGTACGTCCATATGGTCCAGTTCCTCACCCAGGAAGCCCTCCGGCCAGCTGAGGGACCACGCCATAAAATAAACTTTTTACTAAATATTATGTGATACAGAGAGGATGCATGCATTTCAAAAGGAGACAGACTCTCTGGACATGCAGTCAGTCAGTGTTTTCCTGACTGGACTCGGCTTGCCTTGTTTCGGAGTGTTCCAGTCATAGATGAGCCAAGCCGTGTATAAGGCAGCGATCAACCAGAGGTCTGTACAGAACAGGTAGGCGAGGGCTACAGTGCAGACAGCCCCTGTGGAAACAAATAGTAGAAGTATTATTATCCTCTAAAATGAAAATTAAATACTCCCTGTAGTGTTCATCTTGTCTTTCATGACACCCCCCCCCCTAAAAAAAAAAGATTGATTGAGTGGATTATTGCTTATTGGTTTGAGTCTCTAGAACCTTAATGGCAATTTTAGTACAGGATTTTAAAGCAAAAGTATGCATGCAAAAAATCTGACAAACAAATTGTGTTCAGCCCCTGGTTGAGAGTCCATCTTCTCCTCGGTAATGTGAATGTTGTGCTTGTACTATTCAAGTGAACAAGCCATCTGATAAGTTGCTGTCTAGTCCACACTAGAGGCAGTACTGGACATTGAGTTATGCTTTTATACGAATGTTCATCATTTCAAAATCTAATATGCAGCATAAATGGCATACCATTCATCAACGATGCACACAGACAGTAAGCAAAGAGGAAAACAAAGAGTGGTTCTGTGTCACCACTGAATTTATAGACACAATTACCAGGTCAACATCCCTTTTTCAAAAAAATATTTTGCCAAGAGGGCGAGCATTTAATGTAGACCAACAGATATGAACGCTCTCACCCATAATGAGGAAGGACAGTATCCACTGGAGCACAGAGATAACCTGTAACTGTTTCTCTAGCTGGATTTTGGACCGCGGCTCGGTCCCGCATGCCGGAGAGTATGTATGACCCAGTGCCTGTGAAGAGTGGAGCGGAGTGGGGTGGGGTGGAGTTGAGGGCAGAAAGGCTCATTACGATGTAAAGCGGACTTGTTGCACACATGCAAAATCCCTTATGATCCTAATGTGGGTATGTTGTGGGTATGTAGCAATTCCAATTCGCTGAACAATGATTAAAGTTAAAAAGTCACAACTGTGAAATAAGCTTTACATCACAACAGCTTCAACTTTTTCAAGCACAAGCATGCAATGGCATTTTTCCATTGACGTGCTTCAATCGAGTATCAAGAATACATTATTTACACTCTTTCATAAGTCTCCAAGGCTGAATATTTCACAGCAGCTCCAGCGTCTGTGTTAATCACCGCTGAACTGGTTGATTATTAATGTCTTAAGTCATTAAGACACTCCACTATACTGTATCGGAATTGTATGTAACTGATTTAAAAAAAAGATTAAAAGAGCATTTCGCTAATTACGCGCAGGTAGCTACCTGCCAACAATAGTTTACTAATTAATAATTATTTCGTTATTTATTTTCAAAAAGTAAAGCACTGATAATTATTATGTGTCTTCTTATTATATTATATCCCATGTAAAAACAGTAATAACTTAATCTAAGTGAAAACGTGCAGAAGTAAATGAATTCACCTTGCAGGACACCAGAGTGCTGCACCAGACAAAATATAAAGGTTACTCACGCAGGATACCAGAGTAGGCAGCGAGGATAATTCCCACATGAGACAAATTAAGTGAGTAAATGATTAGGATTGCTTTATATATGTGCATATATTCGGCAATACAAAGTTGAAAAGTGACACTCTACACACATCCTCTTGAATTTATGTCTACCCAGTGCGTGAAGTTCTTGGGAGGAGCAATAAAGTGAGTAGGAGGCTAATGTTAAACGTGTGGAATTGTCCATATTGCCATGTCATGGGCTGGGTTAAATATGAAGCTAGTTGCACATAGTAAAAATATATTAATTTTAGAATACCAGTATAAAATTTTAGATTTGTAGAGTAACATCAGTCAGTGTATTGAGATGCTAAATACATTGACTCGGAACCTCTTGTCTTTGTTGGTGGTAGTCGGCTGAAGATGAATGCATTTTCCACTGGAGTTTGGTTTGTTCTCCATGTTTTACTCTTGTTTACAATTTTCGTCACTTCACCCATCATGACGGTTTAAAATATGCAAATATATATTGGATCCAGACCATTACCCAGACCTTGCAGATTAAATAGAGCATATTGACACAGAATAGATCTCAATGATGGTTGTGAAAGAGCATAGTAATTGTCAGTGATGTATTGAGAGAGACGGACAGACGGAGAGAGAGAATGGAAATTGAAGGCTGTAGAACAAAAAAATGTAATTTTAAAAATCTATCAATTTTAGATATAATAATACCAGAGCAAACATCTAACTGGGCTGACATATTCAATATGCAGAGAGAACTAAGGTATCATATTTAACATTATAAAGAATTTAATTTTCCAGTTCCAGGGGTGCAATGAGTGAACACACACACAGTTTCACTTGAACATGGGACATGTGTTGGGACACTGCCATGTAAAGGCTGTTTCAGAAGAAAGATAAGATAACTCATGCTAACTGATAAAAAGTTGAGAGTGTTGTCCCCTGTTTTGTCTGGAAATGTTAAACTGTAATAAGATCAAGACTGTGGGAGAGATTCAACAAGAATAGACAATCAGTCATCGTCGAGAAGAATGAAAAACAATGAGAAGAAGGCAACCTGCCCCTCTTGTACTCTGAACACCTTGGCCTTGGGCTGTATCGGTTTGCTGAATGTTGTGTCTCAAATACTGCCATGGGAAACCAGTGATTAAATTCTAGTTAAAGGACATCTTGACCATTGGTATTAAACCTGACTCATGCTTGCATTACATTGACAAGAGATAGTACTAAAATAAATCTATAATATGCGACATACAAAACCAATGTGTTTCACAGTTCAAACTTAAGGCATGTTCCCCGTAAAGGACTTTATATGGACAGACACGGATGCCTTAGATTATACAATGATAAAACACCTTCTGCAATCTAAGTGCTCACTTAATTAGTAATTTAATTCATTACTAATCTGTAGTAGTATTACACTGCAAAAAATGTCTGTCTTAACAAACATTTTAGTCTTGTTATGAGAATCTTTTTTTTTTTCTCTAAAGTGGAAAATATTAGCTTGTTTTAAGTTACTTTTTGCTTGACAAGGGAAATTATCTCACCCCACAGGCAAATCTTGAAATGAGTAAAAAAAATATCTCACCCCACTGGCAATCTATTTGTCTTATTTAGCAAAAATGTAACAGAAATAAGACCATAAAGTCTAAATATAAAAGTAAAATGCTTGTTACGATTTGGTTTTTGCAGTGTAGAAGTTGCATTAGCCTTATTGAGTCAGGTCAGGTGAAGTCAGTTTATGACAAGTTCTCATTTACAGTGATAGCCTGGAACATAAGAGGCATAGTTAAAACCCCAAAGGGCTAAAAGAGACACCAAAGTTAAGGCATGAATACGTTCTAAAAACAACACGCTGTTTCCAAATGGCATTTTAAACATTATATTCCCATCCAAAGAGACTCATTGCCACTTATGTCTTCTCTTTGGAGATAGTGTAACCATGTATACAGTTTGAGACAACACAGGAAAAATGGACAATTGTTTGTTTTGCAGTCTCAGTCTGTAAATGTAGCTATTCCAAAGTATATGGTTTTGGGGGGAATTTCTCTTTAATGTCTTGTCTAGTTCGCTGTATCTCTGACAGTTCGGTGCTCTGATTAGTTTGCTTCTTTGCTTTGCAAGGAGTGAGATAAATCAGTTACAGTGTTCTCTAAGCAAGAGATGGGGTATCAAGGTCAACAAAGTCAAAATAAAACTGCAGCAATCTGTGTACGGCTAGAACTGGTCCAAGGCAAATGCATCCCATGAGCAATGATGAGCCAGTCTCTGCAGGTTATACATCTGTTCAACTACAGTCAATATGTTGTTTTCTTATGACATTAGTATACAATAAGACATAGATAAGACAGTCAGTTGATCAGGCTTTCTGTGCAGCAGTTGTTTAACCTTTCAATTAATGTACCACTTAATAAATGACATTTTAATTGCAAAGCCACATGGCAAAGGCAATGGCAATGGCATGGCTATAACTATCACAAGGATTTACACTGACCAGGCATGCTAATTGACAAAGGAAGTTTCTTAAAAATATGCTTTTGACCAGTGGTCTCCAACCCTGTTCCTGGAGATCTACCGTCCTGTAGGTTTTCACTCCAACCCTAACAAAGCACACCTCATTCAACAGCTAGAGATCTTGTTGAGCTGCTAATTAATAGAATCAGGTGTGCCAAATTAAGGTTGAAATTAAAACCTACAGGATGGTAGATCTCCAGGGCCGTGTCCGAATCAGCACTCTTCCACACTGTTGAGTAGCGTTGGTGAGTAGATACGGCGAGAAAGTCTAAGGCTGTGTCCGAATCAGCACTCTTCCACAGTGTTGAGTAGCCTTGGTAAGTAGATATGGCAAGAAAGTCGTAGAGTGCGCGAAAATTTTTAAAATTGCAGTATACTTCAAACACCCGGATGACACACTTACTTCCGGGGTTTCGCTGAGTACATTCGGGAGCACACTTTTCAGGAAGTACACGAACATTTTGGTCACGTGAATATGACGTGTAGCTTCGTTTTTAAAAAATGAGCCGCAGTTTCGCTGACATTTTCCTTCAAATACAACAAAAACAACACGTGACATGGCAGCGCAAGAGTGGGGCACGCGGTTGCCAGATTTTGTAAGACTTCACTGGCAAATGGCGACTCAAAACTAGCCCAAATTATAGGCTATTTTTAACCGAAACCGACGTATTTTAAATAGAAATCATCATGTTTTTAATTTTTAAAATAAGTGCGTGCTTTACGACTTTTCATTTTTACCCGTGACTGCACTTTGAAAGTATCCCAATTTAGCTGTAAAACCGCGGACATGGCAACAGTGGTGGGACGTCTTTGGAAATAGTATAGCGGATATTTTTCGCGTCCTGCTAAACAGTGCACATTAAACAGCACACTTCTGCCAGTGCACTCTTCGCAGGAGACAGGGCGCAGTAGATAGAGCTCTGATTCGGACACAGCCTAAGATTACATTAATATTTTTCTAATTGCAGTATACTTCAAATACCCGGATGACACACTTACTTCCGGCGTTTCTTGAGTGCATTCGGGAGCACACTTTTCAATAAGTACACGAACATTTTGGTCACATAAATATAACGTGAACTTCGTTTTTTTTTTTTATTAGGCGCAGCTTCGCTGACGTTTTCCTTCAAATGCAACGTGACATGGCAGGGCAAGAGTGGGGCACAGGGTTGCCAGATCTTGTAAGACTCTCCAGCCAAATGGCGAACGAAAACTAGCCCAAATTATAGGATATTTTAACCGAAACCAACATATTTCAAATAGAAATCATCGTGTTTTTACTTTTTAAAATAAGTGCGTGCTTTGCGACTTTTCATTTTTACCCGTGACTGCACTTTGAAAGTATCCCAATTTAGCTGTAAAACCACGGACATGGCAACACTGGTAGGGTGTCTTATTACCTGCTTACGACACTTCCACAGTACGGTTGGAAAATAGTATGCCGGATATTTTCTGCTAAACAGTGCACTGTACGCAGGAAACAGGGCGCAGTAGATAGGGCTCTGATTCGGACACAGCCCTGGAGTGAGGACCACTGGCTCACTCCTGACATGCTATTCGTAGCATTTAAACTTCCATCCATGTTCACTTTCTTTCCTGCCTCTCCCCATATTTAATAAACTAATTGTATTTATAAATGTCTCCATTAGAAACTCAATTGCATGAGGCACAATGGAGTGCCCATGGGGACCCCTGGAGAATAGCCATTGAAATACGTCGGGTTTTTTTTTTAAATATAAAGTTTAAATCCCTTCAGAAGTCACCTGGGCTGTGTCCTGTGTCCGAATCAGCACCCTTCCATACTATTAGGTAGGATTGTTGAGTAGACAGGTTGAAAAAGTCATTAAGTAGGCAAAATTTTCTCTTAATAAAGTATACTTTAAACCAGGGGTGGGCAACTCCAGTCCTGGAGGTCCGGTGTGTATGCAGGTTTTTGTTGCCACCACTTACCCTGCTTCAATCAGCTAATTAGTCATACACAACAACACAGATTCACTCGCAGATTAAACCACAATAAAACACTAAAATGCATACAGGCACAAGAACACTCATCAGCTGCTGTTCATATCGCAGAATGTAGCTAAAATATCATCCAACGTAAATGTATGGGCTAATTAAATAATTAAGGGCAGAACTTAGTCTGAAATCCAGAAACAGATACGGCCCTCCAGGACTGGTGTTGCCCACCCCTGCTTTAAACCCTGTATGATTAAACCCCCAGCCTGCTACAATCTCCTTCATTACCTCAGCTCTGCCCCCTGCTGGCAGAGTCAAACACTTCAACGGGATAAAGAAAGTTCAAAGATGCAACATTCAGGAAAAACATAACTTTATTAAACTTTTAAGTGTAATTATAAAAGACAGACAATGAAATGCATCATATAAGCATATAGCCAGTGAATTGTCTGTTCATTTCCAGCTGACTATAAATTGTTCTGTGTGTTCCTCACAGTTGTAATTGTGTTTAGATATGTTATATTAAGGGATGTGTGTAAAGTTGTCAGCATAGTTCAACACTGCCTTTTAGGTCTCCAGTATGTTTTTCACTACACTTGTATTGCCCTTGTGTTGTACAACTGTGATATGCTTCTCTGCCAGTCACTCCAGTTATTTATTGAGCATCTTCCTAATAACAGTAAATGTCAACAACATTTGGTCTTGATGGCAGCAGAAGAAGTTGTAGATCTAGTCACGGCACTTACATGTCAAGGGAACAGCTGGACCTAATTGCAGCAATATAATGTGTAGTGACTAGATGCACAAACACAATAAGCCTGAATTGGAATGAGAAAAACAAACCTTCATTTTCAATATTACTGGCTCTCCATGAAGTCACAAGTGTGATCACACAGTAGGAGGGTGTGTGTGGGTGGAGGCTGTAGGCTCTTGACCACTTGCGAATGCAGAAACACCATCTGCCTATAGATGATGAATAAAAAGTCCATCGCATTTCTGAAGAGGCAAAGGGTCCACAGCCTCCTGTTTTGCCCAGCTATATTCCAAATGGTCACTCAGATGTCACAGATTTATATTGATGCGTTATCGTGAATTTCAGCACGCTTAATAAGGGAATTAAGACTGTTACGGTTGCATTCACAGAGTTAGTACCACTACGCCAGTATTTCAGAAGTACCTTTTTTTTAAAAATCAATACACAACTAAATTATATGGGTCGATATGGGTATATTTATCATATACATCAGCATACATCATTAGGCCTAAATAAAATAAGTAAATGTAATGTATGTGTAATGTAATTTAAATGAATTTTATTTGTTGTTCCTTCACTCTGGAAAGAAAAGGGTTAAACTAGACTCCGCCCACATCGGTTCCCAGACGCTGACGCTGCAGCAGGTGATAAATCCAGCGCTCAGACTCTGGGCATCTCCTCGGTATTCTGAAGAAGAGGGTGGGGTCGTCTTCATGCGCTATCATCCACTGCTCGGTGTTGCTGTGCGAAGTGTTTGAATGAGTGAAACGTATATTTCTAAGATCAGCAGCCTTTCTGAAATAAGCCGGACATAAACTGTGATAAAGCAGACGATTCTTCTATTCTTGTTGTTTTTTTATTCACAATGGATTGATATTCTCCGTCTTGAGATTCAACGCGGATATTTATCTACTTTCACACGGGATTTGCGAGGCCCGCGCACAATTGAACGTGGAGTACAGTTTGGTTATACAACTCTGGTTAAGAATTCCTCCTCGTAGGTTTGAGATACATTTTTGTTTATTTTAGTATTCCGAATTTATTTATTTTTGCATAAAGAGCATTTAAATCCCCACCTTTAATCATGGCATGGCCCTGCATCACCAGGGCTTGCTGCATTAACCGCTTTTGGAGCGACTTCGACAAAGCTGACATTGCGGTACCTTTGGTTTTCACGAGGTATTCCGATGTAACTGAAGTGCATCGCCTCCATTTGCATCCACAACCAAAACAACCGCATCCCCAGGCACGGGCCAGCGCGGTCGCCATAGAAACGCAGCCTTCCCACAGAGAACATGAAGCTGTAGCTCGGGCTCCACCCGCGACCGGTGCTGCTGCTGCAGCTGGGGAACATGCGAGCGCATCTGTGATGCGCCAGGATTTCAAAGCTTGGAAAGTCCGACCGGAACCCAGTTACAAACCCAAAAATGAGTATCACCCTTCGGAGACCCCTTTTAACAACGAAACGCAATATCAGAAAGATTTCAAGCCGTGGCCGATCCCAAGAAGGGGAGACCACCCGTGGATTCCCAAGCCTAGTCCCAGCCCGAGCAAACGGCCTCCGAGGCCCACGTCTGCTCCCGTGCAGACAGAGGATGAAAGCGGTGTGGAGAAAAGCGAAATCGCTGACAAGGTGCAAGAGAAGGACATGAAAGAGAAGAAGAAGAAGCTGGTGAAGAAAGACAAGGTAGCCGAGAGGAGGGTGAGCATCAAAATAGAGCGACCTGAACCTGGAGGTGTCGCTGTTGAGGGTAAAGGGCGCGCTGCTGCCGACGCACTCAACCGACAGATCAAGAAAGAAGTTGCTGCCGGGAGCTCATACAGGTAAGTCTAGGAGTTTTGTTTTTATTAAACCACGTCCGTTTTATGAGGTAAAGTTATTGCAATGTATTGGACTTATTGCACCCATTTGAATACATTTCACGGGCTTAATGAATGAATGAATGAACCACTTTTCCTCCATTGAGTGTCATTCGTATATGCATGACGACACAGCGAGTCAAGATCTTTATCATCTTCGCAGAGCAGCATCATATTTTTGCCGACATCACATTGTCCCGACCTGTACCCTAATTTAAGACTGCCACCTACTGGGTTACTGACTTCAGGTCCTATAGCAGCCTGAAAGTTTTCTGGGAAGGCTTTCCTTACCATGTCCCTATACCAAGCCAAACCCTGTATTGCTTCAACTGAAAGACTCTTAAACTTTATAATAGAGCAATATATTAGCTATCCAGTCAGTACTGAATTGATGGAACTCATTTACTGTTGTGTACATGTGTATGTTAGGGGTAGATATGCTAATCGATATAAGTGAAAACATGATTGGAACTTATATTATGCATTAAAGTGTGTGTGTGTGTGTGTGTGTGTGTGTGTGTGTGTGTGTGTGTGTGTGTGTGTGTGTGCGTGTGTGCGTGCGTGCGTGCGTGCGTGCGTGCGTGCGTGCGTGCGTGTGCGTGTGTTTAAACTAATAACACAACTACTAAAGATCTTAGTAAATCAGGCCCTAAGTGTTAATTTGCTACATGGAAATGTTCTGAACTTTTTTTAGCATCAATTTAAAAAATGTACCCAACTGATATAGGCTTTCTTTACTTACGAGGAAACACCAATAAATACTAAAGGAATGATCCAAACTGTCCAAATAATAATAGAAAAACCATTATACCATTTTAGTATGATTAACAAAAGCCTTTTGCTTATATTAGAACAGAGCTCACACTATTCAGTAGTAAATGGAGGGTTTGTCATTTTTTCTCTATTGAGAAGTGTGCAGTGTGCATGGGCAACTAGTGTGACGGCTGCCTACAGCAGGTCACAATTGTCTGCCTAATGATGTAAGGCAGTCTAAGGCAGAGAACACACACAAGCCTTTGTGTTGGGTATGGAACAACTGCGGTGGGACAATTGGAACTAAAGATACATACAGTATATACATGTATTTGTGCGATTGTGTAAGAGAAAGCAGTTGTTATCTGAGTTAATCTTTTTTTTCATGCTGCAGAAAATTTTAGCTACCTATGACAGGGATCTGGAATTCATTTTTTAAACAACATACATACACACAAACATACATGCTCGACTCGTACATTGGTCTGTATGGATGATAGTCTGCATATGTGCACCGAGAGTCCAATAGGTTTGTTACAATTAGAAGTTATTCAATAAATTTAATTCATTTTTCCAATACTAAAAAGGGATCTGGAATTCTAAGGGATAGGATAAGTGCATTTTACATTTCTTAATTTTTCGGATGCTCTTATCTGTGACATAAATCGTAAGTTTGATCATAAATAAAGGTGGAAAAAAAAGTTGAACACCCAGGATAAGGTTAACGACGTAATGCCATAAAATCAAAAATCTTGCAAAAATACGTAACGTGTGGTCAGGATCTGTTAATAATTTGTCAGTCACAGAGTACCTTGAGCTGGTCTGATCATTGCAGGTAGCTCATTACTCCACTAGAGGGCAGTCATGAAAAGATGGGGTTCCAGGATGCACTGCCTCTGTGGTTTGTACTTGTAGTAAGTGTTGGTAAATAGCGTGAGACCACAGAGCCTATGCAAACTTGTTTGGTTGTATGGTGGGTTATGGTACAAAATCCTTTAGGTATAAAATCCTACTTAACGGATTGAGAACAAGTCCCACATTCATATTTGCTTGAAAAAGAGGAACATGTTTGGTGGCAGTTTTTTTGTTTGTTTGTTTTTTTTGTTTTTTTAATCCTGGGTCAGATCATTTGCATGTCATATGCAGCGCAGAATGGGATGGAAACAGATGGCCTTACATCACGATGTGCATCATACTCATACTTCGACGCAAGTGAAGAACTGCAAATTTATCAAAATGTGACTGGAATTTCCCATCTTTACATTACACAAACAAATCCAACTGAGAATGATGCGTCATAAGTACTTGTACATGGAACACGCACTCTCATGGAACACGCACTCTCATTGCAGCAGCAATGTTAAGGTTGTTAGTACTCTCCTTGTTAAGGTTGCTACTGCTAGTACTTGTACATTATAAATACCTACACACTTTCCTTTTTACTTATATTATTTAAAAAATGATGTATTCTTGAATAAGTAGTATAAACAGAGTGTCATAATTGTATTAATATTAGTCCTGTTGGTCCACACTGTATGTATGTGTATACTTTTGGGACATACTTTTCGACTTGTAATTCAACTTTTTTTTTCCCCATCTCCAAAACATACTGTTAAATATAAGGAATATTTAAAATATAAAAAAATAAATATTGGTGCAATAGCTTCCTGAGTAAGGGCTGACTCATGCTTAATATGCTTCTAGCGAATTATTGTCGTAGATGTAGTTAATGTTACTGCTTAGATAATGAACATCCACATACATCATGGGAAGTATATGGCTGGCAACTTCATTAAAAGCCAGTCTGGAACCATGATGACTCCCAAATTCAATTAGATGTTGACATGCACTGTTGTCTCTCCATTACATAACCGTGTTCTGTACATTTGATTTCTGACTGTGTACTTCAGCTTTTTCAGGTGTCAGATCCCTGATAAAAATAGGCATAATGTATAATGAGTTGGTGCCTGTGAGTCAGCACCGTCCTGCAGATAAGTGCCCTGTTGGCAGTCTCAATGTTCCAGATGTACAGTATTACCGCTGAAGTATTATTTCAGAATCGATGGCAACCACACATTTTTTCTGCCCTTGGGCGAATGGAGGAAAAACCGTCACGTCACTGCAGGTTCTGCAATGGCCGACATTCAAAAGAGCACTGAGTGAAGAACTGTGGAGCAATATGAGCTCCGATCAATGCCTGTACATAGCTCGTCTCTCCAGGTTATGTGTCAGGTTTTTGAATCATCAGATAATAATTCAATAAAGTTTCCAGGGTTTTTGTTATTACAATGCAATCTTGGATTCTCTGTTCATTACTTATTATTCTTTTTTTTCCAAGTGTGGTTGAGCTTGATGCATTTGTCTGTTACTCCATTGAAAATGTGTGTATATACCCAGCCAGTTCTCTATGCGGCTTTATCTAATTCCCCTGTTGTAGAGTACTGCACTACAGTGTGTACAGTAGCTCATAAAGTGAAGCTTGACAGAAGCAGCAATGGTTTTGTGATTTTTTTGTGAGTCCCTCTAAGTGGCTTGGTGTTTACAGTCCTCAAGACAAAGCACACGTAAATGTTGATCTTTTAGAAAGAGACATTTTCAAAGGAACACATTACATTACAAACCCATTTCACCAGGGCTTTTCTACCCCTTCTCAGTAGACGGTTAAGCCTTTTTTTGTTCATGGGAAGAATGGTTGGTTTCCTGCTGTCTCATCTTGGTGTCCATTCAGGCAGATATTGTCATAGATGAGTATAGTACAGTGCAGTATTGATTTTCTCTCAGCCCTCATTCTGCTGCTCTAGTGTTACTGAATCAATACAGTTGCTCACATGAGCCATAAAGAGACCCTGACTGCAACAATATTAACACTACCCCCCCCTATATGTGTGCTTGTGTTGTATGATGGTTACTTACATGCTTTACATTTCCATGTTTTTCGTTTGGAAAAGATGTGCTAAAAATGCCTCACCTAAAATTTGAACCAAAAACCATCCACAAAGAAGTCCAGCTTCATAACCAGTGTGAAATGATGCTTTGGCAACATGAGGAATTGTACTGGAAACAAGTAATTTCACACCTCTAGCCATTTTGAGCAGATATCTATTTATGGTGTTCTTACATTCCAAATAAATACTCAAATAAATCTTCCGAGGCATTTTGTTATATATTAACTGCAGGAAATGGGGTGTTTCGAAAACAAAATGCACATCGGTTTTGAAATGTAATACAATTTTACAGGATAATTATATGGGATTATTTGTTATACACTGTTGCGATCCTGGCTCAAAGGGCCATAACAAAGGAGTCGCACAAAAAGGGAAAAGGTTGCAAATGAGTTTATTAAATTATAAAAATGAAAAGAGTAAAGAAAAATGAACAATGTGGTCGCTGGTAGTGAACAGAGAGAGAGAGAGTGAGAGTGGTGGAGGAGAGGATCTTTTGTAGAGCCTCAACCAGGAGCAGCAATCACAGTTTATTGGCCAGACCCACGTAAGCACTCCTGAGACTAAGCAGATGGCGTTAGACCAGCCTGTCCAGGGCATAACATCATAGAGCATGTTCCAGTGAAGCATTTATGCAAATTTTAATTTTGTATTTCATTCAGGAATGAGTTCAAAGCGTACAAGGACGTGAAGCCAGTGAAGCCCATCAAGGCCAAGCCTCAGTACAAGCCACTGATGGAAGAGAAGCAGAGCCTGGAGACCAGTTATAGCGCCACCTTCAGAGGGGAGCAAGCGAAGCAGCAGCCCGCAGACAACAAAGCTCTGGAGCGTCGGAGGATACGCAGCCTGTACAGCGAGCCCGGGAAAGACCCCAGCAAGGTAGGACCGCCACGGTGAAAGCCTGGTGCACGGCATTGTGGGAACATACCATATGGCATCCAGGATTTGCAAACGAAAAATTATTTCCTACCTCTCAATAGGCCCAGCTGGCATCCTCGATACCTTTTACTGCCAAGTTTGTCATTTACGCAATTAATAAATTATTCTGATAGTGATTGGTCTTTTATAGTAAACAGAAAATCACACCCCCCCCCCCCCCCCCAACAAAAAGAAAAACATAAATAAACTTCTGTTTTTTAACTTCCCCTCTCCATTCTGAAAACTTCTGTCCTGCATATGTCTACATACTTCTATCCTGCATATGTCTACATACTTCTATCCTGCTTCACTGGGTATTAAAGACTTACAGATTTTTTTAAAAAGAGGTGAAGGAAGGCCACTGAAACGAGGCACCAAAATCTGCATTGTGATTAGATAAAGTAGGTACCGGTCGTATGGGAACCAGTGCCACAGTGGTACCATGTTTGTTGCCCAGCCCTAATATGACCACTTGAGGGATCCTGTGTCATTTGTTCAAGCAGACAAGAGAAAAAACGCATCTTTGTATGCACTAGAAAAGCAACTCTGTGCAACCAGAAACTGTGACTAAGCAATAAAGAAGTAGTGTTTTGTGTTCGCACTGCTGTCTGACAAATAGCGACAATTGCTTTGAGAGAAAAGATGTATATTTTGGAGCGGTATTGCAATAACTAAATTTCATACTAACTCTGGATCAAAATGTCATGGGGTTGAACAACCAAAAGCAGTGCTCAGCTTGACTGGTAAATGTTTCCCAACTGTACAACACTTCATTGTGTCAATTTAAACAGAACATTGCAAAATCCTTCCAATAATATGCTTTTGACATGTTCGCATACATCAATTCTTAATTGCCTTATATGCTATGTGCAATATAGGTTCAGTACTAATATACTGTACTCTTTAAATTATTTGCGTACACCCGTAGTTTTGACTAGATCATAAAAGGGGCTCCAGAGGTCAGTAGCCGGCATACCCGCCATCCATTTACTCAGCCAATAAGTTTAAAAATGTCCTCTGCTTTTGCCTTCTCAGGTTGAAAGGCCAAACACCCCACGCTCAAAACCAAAAAAGACAACAACGACGACAACTGGCCACAGCAAACCAGCGAAAAAGGCCAAAGAGAAGCAGGTCCCCTCAGTCCGTGGCACCAAGAAGAAGGCTCCCGAGAGCACCGTGGAGGCCAGGCCGGAGGAGGGCAGCAAGGAGAAAAGCAAAGAGATAAACAACAAACTAGCAGAGGCAAAAGAGTGAAGTGTTGCACCTTGTGGTTTTTTTTTTTGGTCCTCTTACGGTGGGGTTAGTGTGTGTGTGTGTGTGTGTGTGTGTGTGTGTGGGGTGGGGTGGGGGGGGGGGGGGGGGTTGGGTGGGAACAAAGGATCCAAACGAAATTAGAGGGCTCTCATCCCCTTGTCCAGTGTCTATGTCTCGATCGGTCACTCTCTCTCTCTCGTTTTCCCCACATCTAATCTCTGCTTTGTGGTTGTGTGTGGCTGTCATCCTCCCCGTCTCTACGCATTGCATCGGATCCCTACGCCACATTGAGGGGAGCGTGCTCATCTGTCATCTCCCTCCGCTCATCGATTCCTGTCTCTGCTCCAGGTTTCCATGGTGACCCGCCCACTCGGGTAGGCAGCGGACCCTTCTGTTAGATGTTGCATGGACCTGCTGGCACACATATCTATACCGGCTGTCTTAACGAGAACTGCACAAATCATTTAGTTGAATTTATTGAGGTTTTGTGAAGGTAAAAATCGTACTGAAGGTGCTTTAAAACTGGCATTCATTTCACAAGGTTCACTCATCACAATTCTGGATCCT
The DNA here is from genome assembly GCA_029718625.1 of Synaphobranchus kaupii. NCBI lineage: Eukaryota > Metazoa > Chordata > Actinopteri > Anguilliformes > Synaphobranchidae > Synaphobranchus > Synaphobranchus kaupii. Next base: position 19,849,664 of record CM056378.1, read on the forward strand.
GTATTGGGGGAATCTCTCCAATGCAGGAACAGAAACACAGTGCTCAGTGTGGCATGTAAAAGTGTCCTGTTGTTTTTGTTTGTGCACTAATCTTTCGGGTCTGATTGCTAAGCTGGTTTAACACAATTTGTGCTTTGGATATTGTATTTATTCATGGTTTATTTATGTTATGTATTTATTATTTTTTTACCCATAACCTTAAAACCTCCTGGGGTTGTGTTAGATTTTAAATATTTAGCATACAAATTCAAAGTCTTGCAGGCTGTTCTGTAGCTAGCTCCATTTTCTGGACCTTGATTGATTGAATTGTTCTAAAGCTCACTCAATTATTGTTATACATAACTGAGGATATCTGATTTCCTCAGTTTGGTTGCTAAGAGACCACGCCGAGTTACTGTAATACAATGACCAGTTATTGGATGTAGGGCTCTCCTTTGGGAATAGCAGTAGGATACTGTATTCTCTTTGCAGTACCAAGTATGAAGGAAAAGATGATGTTATTAAATTACAAAATGTTATAAAATAGGGCGGCACGGTGGTGGAGTGGTTAGCACTGTTGTCTCCTCACAGCAAGAAGGTACCGAGTTCGAATCCCGGGCCGAGGGCCTTTCTGTGTGGAGTTTTCATGTTCTTCCTGTGTCCGCATGTGTTTTCTCTGGGTACTCCAGTTTCCTCCCACAGTCCAAAGACATGCAGCTTAAGCTAATTGGAGACTCTAAATTGCCCATAGGTATGAGTGTGTGAGTGAATGGTGTGTGTGTGTGTGCTGCAATGGATTGGAGACCTGTCCAGGGCGTATTCCTGCCTCTCGCCCAGTGCATACTGGGATATGCTCCAGCTCCCCGTGACCCTGACCAGGGATATGCGGGTTAGATAATGGATGGATGAAAATAAACTTTATATAAAATATAGTAATATTAATTTATGAATCCAGCCGCTTTATAATTATAAAACAGATTAAGATTTAAATACAGGACAGATTGATTGACAAACCAAAGATCACCTATAGCCATATTATGCAATCGGTGGAAGTGGCTGATTGATTGTGATAGAGAGGCCAGGGAAAAGACCAGGGAGAGCACTGCAGGTAACAGCCTGTCAGTATTTGACAGTTATTTCCTCAGTAGCAAGTGTGCAGCTCAGTCATTCCTTGTATGGATCCAGTGGCCAGACATAATTTTATGCAAGACAATATTAGATATGGGTGTAAGGGCAATGAAACGATGTGGAATATACTGTAGTAGATTCTTCTATATCTCAGATCATTTAAATTATGTGCATTTGAAAATGAAGTTGTTGTAAAAATGGTGTCACTACCATTTGCCTTTTGCACATCCTTTCTGGATGCCAAATTGGATAGAGCAATATAGAACACACAATAGTTTTAGTGATCTAGTACCTTTATATCACCGCTGTAGTACCCCTGTTACTTCACACAAAGGAGGGCACAATTATTTTTGCTTAAATTTTTTTTTCATTTTTTATTAAACTATATTGTTCTTTTTATTATGTCATGTTTAAAAGTCCTAATGGTGCAGCAATACTATAAGCTGAAACATGGTTGTATTTGTCCTTTTTTCATGTAAATCATCTGCACGGTCTTTTTCTTCCTCTTTCCCCTGTGTCTCTCTCTGTCTCCCTTTTGATCTTTATCTTACCTCTTTCATCAGCCAAAACCAGTGGACTTTCCTGGAAATTGCATGTATAGTGATGGAGTGAGGTTTTGAAAGCATTTCACTTGTAGTTGTTAAAGCAACAGACAAACAAAAACATTTTTGCAGACCTAAATTTACCTGGAATTTGCCTATAGTTGCTATCAAATCAAGTTCACTGCTGTAGAACTCTTGTCACTTAGATAATATAATCTTGGCATATGTAATATCTTCCTTGATACTCTGTAAGTGATATATGTAACTGTTTCAGACGTGGTTAGCCTGCCTCTCTACTGCCATGACAGTATAGGAATGTGTCGTATGAGACTTTCCTTACTTTCATTGACACCCCACCCAATATGCTACGCTCCCCCGTCTGCTCTCATCTGTCTTGTATACAACTTCTCCATCTCTAGCCTGGCAGTGTGTGTCTCTGGGTGGTGCCAGCCAACTGGGAGTAAGTGATACCCTTTACGACGAGAGTCACCTCCCTGATGTTTTGTAGCGTTTGCTTGGCATCATTATCACAGTTTGGACACACCATGTGCTGAGAACATCACACTTTGGTGCTATCTCTCACTCGTGCTGTAGGTCTGAAGCAAACAAGAAAAGGGAAAAAAACAAAAAATGTGGGGTGGGGGGAAGCCTTAGAAGGTTATGTAATAAAGATATGTTTGTGACGTGCTTGTGTTCTCTGCTTGCTCTTATTGAAATTATTAAATGCAAAAAGGAGACCAAAAAAAAGTGTCTTTTTTCTTCTTATAGGAAGACTACAAAAATATAGGCAGTGTGTATGCCATAATTTCTTGTCTATCCCAGAGTGGTGATATTAAAACAGGACCCTTAAGGAAAGAGAATTGTCCTTCTAAAAGCTGTCAGGCAGAGGAAATGTCCCCTTATAGTGACCAGGCAAAACAAGGTATACCCATATAAGATAAGATTTATTTCTGCAGAAAGAATCCAACACTTACACACAGCAAAACGGATAAGTGTGAACTGAAGAATAGGGGCAGTTCCTATCTTTTTATAATCCAAAGCGTTTTACTAATGATATGCAACATTTCTAATCTGATTGGTGAACAGTTGCTACATAATCATAAAGTAAAATTCAACAAAGTAAATTATTGGCTATGTCCTACTCACATTATGAATACTGAATAGGCACACAACAACCTCTAACCTTATCCAATATTCTCTCGACTTACATAAACATGCTTTAGCTCAGGAACCAGCATAAAATGTAATTTAGCCTTTATCTAACATTTGTTTTGAGAGTCCGAGGGAACATGGCGTCCAGCATGACTCCTCCCTAGTATGGCAAAGGGACAGTAAAGGAATGGCCAAGTTCATCTATCTGGACTCCTGAGAATTTAAAAGAAAGAAAGAAAAACACACACGCTGTAACAGCTCTTCGTTGTCCTTGGGAAGTTCAGTACCTGGAGCCAGAGGCCCCAGTGGAAGGCTTGAGAATTTAACGCAGTCCATACTTCAGTCATAATGAAGATATTCTCCACCCTTTAAAGCTAAATAGCTTAGAAAAAAATGTGATATTGTTTGGCTTGGGTTTGATTAAATGAAAGCCACAGGTAATACTGATCTAAGCACTAAAGAGGATGTTGACATGAGTATTGAGTATGTTTTATGTTTACTCACAGAAAATGCTCAGTGGATGTCCAAAAAGTCACTTACAATTAAGGTAGGGAGCAAGGACATGTAAATGAAATTTATAGCAACTAATGTGAGAGAACAGCTTTAATTTGAGGGTTTTTACACCAATATTGGGTGAACCGTATAGCAATAGTAGCCTCTTTTTTTTATTTATTATAAGGGGACCAAAATGATATCAAGAGTATTTTGATGTTGTTGGGTAACAGACATCAGGAAGTCATGGAATGCACAATATTAAAGAGGGTAGGGGGGAGCCTGACTCAAGTGTATAATGGCAGTGGGACTAAAGCGTGTAATCTAAACATTAAAAGCCCAGCTCCTCTATGCTTTGATAACTTTGACAGTATGTTTAATTGCCTTGCATCATTATTTGGGGATTACATGAACTCTAATGTATTACTGGTCATTACTTATTTGGTTATAATGGGATTTTTATTTCTCTTTCTCAATTTGGAACCACTGGGTGTGCCTCTTCAGTCACCATTGTGCCCCCACATCCATGCAGTGGGCACTGCAGTGGCTTTCCCCTGATGCATTTTCCACATAACAGGCCACATAGTTACAGGAGCATTAGCACAAATAGAAGAGGCATTTCTCTAACTAAGGAAAGGCCCGTACACACCAAGAACGATAACTATAACGATAACTATAAATGTATCGCTTTAAAAATCGTTCTAACGCAAGTGGCTATGTCCACACCACAACCATAACGACAACGACAGTGACGAACGATACCGTTGGGAATTGGGATCACTTTCAGAGCGATTTGATGAACGATATAAACACTGACAGCCAATCAAAATCCATCAGAATTGACAAGCTGCCGACACAGCTGGAGCGCGCTGCGCAGCGCGTGCTTGGTGCCACTGTTTACAGAACGTTATCGTTCATCAGTGTGGATGCTCACATCGTTATAGTTATCGTTACAGTTATAGTTCTAGTTCTAGTTCTTGGTGTGGACGGGCCTTAAAACTAAACGTTTTGATTGTATACATGGTAATGGTTTATTTAATGCCTTCATGCTTTACTGCTGCTCATTTTTGATATAGGCTACATTTTTTATTTGGACTTCACATTTTCAAAGGCTGTTATGTTTGCTCCAGTGAAGGAGGTTTGTATGAGAGTGAGTATTGGGACAGGAACCATGTTTGTTTTGGTTTCAAAATATCGGTGGGGAAAAGACATTCTCGCGAGTGCAGGGGTACCACGGAAAATCACGTTCTTGCGAGAGAACTGGCGTCTGTTCCAAGGTCTATTCTGCGTCTAGATTTGTGTTCCTCAAAGTCAGCAGTAGTTATGTGTGTGCGACAGAAGAGACTGAAAATCTGCATATGACAGATATTAAATTAATGAATTATTTTCATTGTCGCTTACGATTGGAAAAATCGTGTAATGTGAGCCCAGCTTAAGATCAAGTTTCTTTTGAAAACACAGGAGCGCATCAAGTCGGCTTTGTGAAAAAAAATAATCCCAGACTTTTGCAAAAGGTAAGACCATAGAGACCAAGGAGAGGGTAGGCTACAGTATCTTCGCTGATCAGGAACTCGCTCAATCAGGAAAAAAACCCATGAATAATTAATCCTCTGGGAAAGCGCTATGTTCGAAAAAGCCGTATGAAATATTGAACGCTGTTAGGAAAAATCCCGCAGAAAAAGTCAAAACAAACAAAGGCAGTACTCTCATTTTGAAGCATTTTCTGGTTTAGCAGTAACACTAGAACCTATGGCTTGCCACGAGATTTCCCAATAATGAAACTTTATCTCCTTATCGTGTGGATAACATAATTAACTGGTTTTATGTATTTCTGTATAAATTGTTTATAAATAAATGGCATGGTTTTAACTGCCATCTACTGAAAAAAAGACGGGCAGCTTTTCCATTGAACCAGTTAAATTTGGGACTGGCATGTATCTTTAAAAAAAAAAAAATTTTTGCCACTCTTAACTAAGTGTTTTCTTTATCAAAACATTTATTTGATGAAACACTCTGGGCTTTTACCATGAAGTGTACAAGTTTTAAGTTTTGTTGAACACTCTTTGGCATTTAAATGTATTCATGGGACATGACATTCTTATAACATGTAATCTTTATTTAAAAGGTTTAATTTAATTGTATCAAAGACATGAAATATGTAACAGTACAAAAATGTAATGTACATTAGATGAATGAGCACTTTTACATTACCTGTGTCCTTCACAACAAAGAGTCTGAAGCAGATGACAAAACGTACTTATTACTATGTGATTAACTAATCCCGTACACACGCCGATTAGAGCTATCACTCAATACCAGTACTGTAATGTCTTGTATAATTGCAATTATATTCCAAAGTGCATCTGAGCAATATAATTAATGATAAAGTGCATAACAGAGAAACGCAAATGGAAGTTAATAATTGAGAAATATGTTTTGTGCATTAACATTTCAAATGTAAACATGCATCAGAATGGCTATATTTAATTAATAATTGAACTTAAACAAGGCTTTAGCTGAGATGAGTGTGTTCCATTTAGTTAAGCACAGTCGCAGTGGTCCACATCACAACTGCAATACTAATATAATCTGCAGATGTATGGTGGATAAGTGCATAGACGACACCCTGTATAAAATCATTCTTGACCTGAATATTGCCACAGTGTCTCTCAAAATGCATGTGTGCTCTGAAAAAAATACCAGCATCATTAGATGACATAATAGAGTAATGGAAGCACACAGGTGTTAACCACTCAGGATAAAATGCCTCAGATTTCTGAAGCAACTCTGTAGTCATAATTCTTCATCTTGAAGCAATTTAAGAGTTTGTTCAGGGTGGATGAAGTTACAATGAGATCACAGAAATATAGAAACCCAGGCCCCGGGCAGTTCCAGCATCCAGTCTCATCATTCTCTCAGCTCCATGTTCCACATGTGATCACACTTATAATGCACACAGTTTTCATTTCAGTTTAATTTTGGAAGATACTGAACCTGCCAGATATGTGGGATGAAACGGAACAACCTGAGTAAAAAAGATGGCTCCAAAACGATTTTTGAAATGGCTTCATACATCTCAATCCCTGAGACACAAAATGCAAACTACACATCCTGATAACTATAGGTCCCAAATGTGCCAACTGGAACTGCGTCTCCATTCTTCTTAGTTTGAGGGAATTGGTATGAATTGGCAGCTTTCCTTCTCCTCCTCAGTGCAAAGGCTAACCCAGAAACCACTATTAGTAGCAGGGCAGCCCCCAGCAGAACTCCAATAACAATAACCGCCACTCGCCAGCCTCCCCCGGAGTTCTCTTCAGCGGGAACCTCTGCAGAGAGAAAGGAAGCCATCCTGTCAGCACATTCAACATTACCAGATGGATTGAGTGACTGACGGAGACTGATAGATATACAGTAGTTGTATATTTATGGTCGTTAGAGAATATTCTTTCTATACCTGGTACACGTGACTGTGGACAAACTCAACTGAGTGGATATGGAGGGTAATCTATACTCATCTGCTTTTAGCCAGTGTAGAGTGATGAGGGGGGGGAAAAAACACTAATTTCACAGGCAAACTGTAATTTAATATTGTAAAAAAAAAAAAAAATCTTTATACGCAATTCTAGTTCAATTATGCAAAATTATCTTCCCTATGCACAAATAGAGCTGTTCAATATGTTAAACACACCTTGATAATAATGAAAGGTATATATTATAAAAAGTTTTTTTTTTCTAGGTTAATTGTCATTTACTTTGTAGTCAGTCTGTTTACATGAGTAATCTGAGTATGTATAAGGTTATTTACCATGGAAATTACAAGTGTGTCTCATTAGCCAATATGGGCTAGGGCATTCTGAGGTATGCCTCAGTAATAAAATATTCATTCACTCATTCATTCATTCATTCAAGCATGCGTCCATCAACCGTCTGAAGAACTTTCTCCAAGCCTGACACATCCAACTGAAAACTTCCGTGAGCTCAATATAATTTTCAGGAGATTACTACAATAAAAAAACAATTTCAAGCTGAATTTTTGAATTATGTAAAGCTTGACAGTGGTGCTAAAAGATAGCCTAGATAAAGGAACAGCCTTGTGTGTGCTTTGAGCATCAGTTTTGATCTGACATGTACCTTCCAAGGTTACCAAAGCAAGTTTGTCCAGATTTGCACGGACAACATCCTGTAGGGCTATTTCCAAGGTGTGAACATCCAGGGCCCTGTCGCCATTAAAGCCAAACACCACCCGGACCACCACGCTTCCTCTCTTGAACCCCACAACCGACAGGTCAAAGGACTTATCCAACAGCACAATTCTCATTTTGCTCACAACCTGAAAAGAGGCATATATAAACGTTACCACCTGAGATCTTATGAACATATACAGATCCTTTCCAAAAAATTTGAATATCATGGAAAAGTTGTTTTTTTTCCATAATTCCATTCAAAAAGTGAAGCTTTCATAGATTATAGATTCATTACACACAAAGTGAAATATTTCTAGCCTTTATTTGTTTAATTTTTCATAATTTTGGCTTACAGCTCCAGAAAACCCCCCAAAACAGTATTTCAAGATATTAGAATAGTGTGTCGAAAATCAGCATTTACTTCAGTTATTTCAGAGAATGAATGTTTTAGACTGAGTGTCACACTATCATCTAATTTACTCAAAACACCTGCAAAGTTTATCTCAGTTTGGTTCAGTATGGGGAAGACTGCAGACTTTTGGCCAGAAGACCATCATTGACACCCTCCAGAAGATGGGTAAGCCACAAAAGGTCATCGCTAAGGAGGCTGGCTGTTCACAGAGTGCAGTGTCCAAGCATATCAATAGAAAGTTTAGTGGAAGGGAAAAATGTGGCAGGAGAAGGTGCACAAGCAAAAGAGATGACCGTAGGCTTCAGCGGATTGTCAAGCAAAGACGATTCCAAAATTTGGCGGAGATGCAGAGGGAGTGGACTGAGTCTGGAGTCAGTGCTTCAAAAACCACCACGTACAGACGTATCCGGGACATGGGCTACAACTGTCGGATTCCTCGAGTCAAGCCACTCCACTCATTCTCTGAAATAACTGAAGTAAATGCTGATTTTCGACACACTATTCTAATTTCTTGAAATACTGTTTTGGGGGTTTTCTGGAGCTGTAAGCCAAAATTATGAAAAATGAAACAAATAAAGGCTAGAAATATTTCACTTTGTGTGTAATGAATCTAGTGTGTAATGAATGAAAGTTTCACTTTTTGAATGGAATTATGGAAAGAAAACAAACATGATATTCTAATTTTTTGGAAAGGATCTGTATACCTTCATGAAAATACTTCATGATTTGTGATGGAACTTAATTTAATAATTGTAAATTGACAAGTCTAATGGTAATATACATTTGCCACTTGACTAGTAGGTGCATAGTAAAGTAACACTAGCATTATACTGAAATTACCTCATCATTCTATTGCCCTGCATGCATGCATGCCTTGTCAATGTAGGATATGACATTTGATAAAGGTTTACAAGGTCACTCACGTTAATGGTGAAATTTGTTGAAAAATTGATCCAGTGTTGACTTTCAGGGTTGTACAGAGCAGGGCTGAATTGCCATGATTTTAATTCCACTATAGCCTTGAATATGTTCTTGCCTGTGGATTTTGAGCCAAGGTAATCGAATAAGAATATGTTCTCATTATGTTATTCAATCATGATTATGAAATGCTGAAGCTTTTAAATATATTGCCAATGGGTGCATAAACACATTTTTTTTTTATTTGGTTGCTTTTGTGATGTAATGAGGAATTAATAAAACCCAGAGGAGTTTGTCACTAGTACTTACGAGAACAAACAGACTTTGACTTGAGGCATGTATTGCTAGGTGAACACAAATTGGTGTCTTCACTGAAACAATCAAAAGGATCTGAAGAGGGAACATTCAGAGAAGACACGTATTATATGCGTTATATTATATACGTTAGATACTTTATGTTGCCATGGTGATGGGGGCATTTTGTGTTTTACCTCTGCATAGCTTCCCAGGGTTTGAGGGATTGTCATCGATCAGGCCGTTGTAGCATAGGCATCCATATGCGCCAGAAGGACTGGCTGTGCACTGAGCAAGAGAGGAGCACACAGCTTCACAGGTCTCTCTCCCTGGATGAAACATGGATAACTGGTGAGACCACATGGCTTATATTTGGCCTCTCTCAAATGGGCCAATTTCTGTACTACTCTATAGGTTGCACTAAAGTACTACTTGTACTATGCTACACTACTTTGTACTATACTATGTGGATATAGTTGTATCACTGACTGTACATGCTGCTTGAATATTTCCAGTGTTGCTAATGATGCAATGCAAACAATGTTTTGTTGTTTTTTTTCTTCTTCAACATTGTTAGTGTGTTTTTCTCGAGACGAGTTTGTTACAGTTGTATGACACTGAAAATTTACACAAATACAATCCATATTACTGGATATATTCAAACAATAAGAGCAGTCACTGACATCACTGTTCTCCAGTCATTAGACTTTTTTTTTTTTTTTTACCACGTGTGGTTTGTGGTGATGTTGGGGAGCTTGTTGTCAAAGCATTTTCTGAAAATACAGAAAAAGCTTGATATAACTATCATTACATATTCACTCTATGAAAGTGACAAAGGAATGCTGCCACAGTATTGCATGCAGTGAGAGGGTTCAAATGTGCTCTTTTGAAAAGGTCCTCTGAATTTATTTAATGTTGAAATATATCACAATGAGGCTTGTAAGATGAAACACATTGGTCCATATGCTGAATTAATAAAGTATTTAAAAATATATATTTTGATACAAGTGCACAATTGTGATATTTTTCAAGATTACATAATTACATATTCATAGCTTTGGCATATGAAGGTATACATATTCACCCTCCATGTCAAATTTTGAAACAATATAATAAAAAAGAAATACACATTTAAAAATATCATATATTGAAAATGTTTTGTGTTTCCTGATATGGTATTTCACAAATAATTGTCCCCTTTAATGTTCCTAATGCCTATTATAGAGACACAGTGAAATTGAGCCCATGTTTTCATTCCTTTACATTACCATAACATCTTTATTGTAAAGTGCTGGAAACTCTGAGCAAAGGAGAGGACAGATGAGTTGCATTCTTACTTTGGCAGAGAGTTCCAGGGAAACTTGGGTTCTGGTCTACGAACCCTGTCTTACAGTTGCATATGTATGAAGCCCCAAATTTTGTGCAAGTACCATTTACTGAGCACAGATGACTACCTCTTTCACAAGCATCCGCCTCTAAAATAAACCAGGGAAAATTTGTCAATTTCTGTGTAAAAGACACACCGTAATCGACTACATATTACTAAAATCATGCAAATAGAATGAGTTGTCAAGTAAATTCAATGTCACAGTATAATAGGCATTCCATTACAAAGCAAAATAAGTTTATTAGGATAGTATCTAGTGTTCATGTTCAAGGTAGACCTACCTCTGATGGTTGTTTGTTTCAAATCAACATCAAGTGAAGACATGTTCAAGGCATTAATAATATTTTTTTCTACAGTGGATGTCTCCAGACGAATATCAATATTTGTCACTAAATCAAATTCAATAATCACACTTCCTCTACGGATTTGTGTCACAACGACCCTGATGTTATTATTTTTTATTTGATCCTGGATATCACTGGGAAGGTTTTTCGTGACCTAAAGCAGTAAGGTGAAAAAAAAGTTACACATTTTTTAAACATTTAGTTAAAAAACAGATAATACTACTTAACACAGAGTGGCAAGAAAACTTTACCTCCTCTTTGAAATGAGCTGCAAAGTTTTGAAATAGTGGGCTTGATTGGTTTTTATATTCAGGTTGAAACTCAGCGCTTGGAATTCTGGTGGATGACTCGTATATATTTGCAGCTAGAGAGAGAGTAAATACATTTGTCGGAAAAGGTACAGACATTTATTGATTTTACCACAGATCTTGCTACTTTCCTGTATTGTACCAGTCTAAAAGGTATTGTACAGTAGTTTATCCATAGTAAAACTCCAGGGAAAACATTTGCTCGGTGTACAAACCCCAATTCCAAAAAAGTTGAGACAGTATGTGAAATGCAGTTAAAAGCAGAAAGCAGTGATTTGTAAATTTTCTTTTACATATATTTAATTGAACGAAACAATATTTAATGTTTTACCTTATCAACTTTATTGATTTTTGTAAATATATGCTAATTCTGAAGTTGATGCCTACAACACGTTCCAAAAAAGTTGGGACATGGGCCAAAAAAAAAAAAAAGACTGGGAAGTTCAAAAAACACCTGTTTGGAACATTCCACAGGTAAACAGGTGATGAAAACACATTTTACATGTGTTTTCAGTTAAATATATGTAAAAGAGAATGTACAAATCACTGCTTTCTGCTTTTGTGTGCATTTTACATACTGTCCTAACTTTTTTGGAATTGGGGTTTGTAAAACAGGGGTGTCAAATTTAAGTCCCAAAGACACACAGGGTTGACAGATTTGTGAAATTGGGTTTCAATCACCATTTAGCCCTTAGAAACCCTAGCCCTTCGCTCATGAATTAATCATTCAAGTGCTGAAACATTCCAAAGAACTAGCAGCCACTACAGCCCTCCAGGACTGGAGTCTGATACTCTAGGTGTACAACAACTACACCATAAAGGATATTTTGTTCGATATAAAGCATATTTCAGTTGCATGCATTGAAAAACATTTTTTTAAGTGATGTGCAGTACATACCTGTGGTAATATTTCTCATAATTTCTTCCTTATTACTGCAAGAAAAATATTCTATGGTGAGAGTGTATGTTACTCCTGGAAGTAGGTCTGTAAATCGTCTTGTCTTTTCAGTTGACTCATGTGTGACAACATCACTTGTGTTGAAGCCCTGTTTGAGCGTCACAGTGTACTCCATATCTGGGCTAAGGTTGTCCCCACTCCAACTCACACTAATCTCCTTGCTGTTTAATCCCTCAATCCTGATATGAGTCACTCTGCTGCCCGCTAGAAAATAAAAGAGTGACAAATAATATAGCATTAAAATATATCATTTTTTAATTGCTGCAAAAATTCAACAACAAAACAACATGCACAATAGAAAAATTGACTTACATTCAAATAACATGCACACATCTTTAAATGGAGTATATCACAACCACAAATGGTGCCTTGGAAAGTCAAAAATCTAATTTCTCCTCTTTATTGTCAATTTAAAAAAAAAAAACAGCTAACAGGTTCGCGCTAGTGCAATATTGGTTCAGTTAGTCTTCGGTAGAGTGATGCTGTATGTGTACACCTGGGGCCTCATTTCTAAAACTTTGCACTGGTTCTGCACTAAAAGGTTATGTGCACCCAATAAAGGAGAAACCTGTGTACGCTCAAAAATATTGTGATTTATAAAAGCGTCCGTACGCTCAACCGCACACAATGTTTTTCACAACTTGAAAGCCTGGTATCCCACCTCGTTAACTCCCACAAATAACCATAAACGGTTAATGCCCAATGTGAATATGATATGCATATACATTAGCTTGTCATTCCAGTTCATCGTCAGAGAAAATGTCATGCCGCAAAACAAAGAAGAGAAGCTCGTTACGGAGGTTGACATCAGATGGGCTATATTGTTTGGTGGAAATAGTTCTGTACGGGCTTAACAAACAAAATAAAAAATTTGTGGAGAGGCAGCATGTCACAGCAGTGGAACCATTTCGGAAATTCAAAAGAAGTAGTCGGATATTAAAATGCAAATATCATAAAGTTACTGTGCCATAGCCAGGAATTAATAATTGTTGCTATTAATTGAGTCACTAATCTTATCCGCCCGTGATAAGACATTATTCAAAATATGATATGATAATACTATTGTCTGATTACACATAAATGTGTCTTGCATCTTAAAGTGGGAGTTTCACATAGTTACAAACATTACAAGGCAGATTTGTCCACACAAAACATACCGATATGCTGTTACATCCACGTAAATATTAAACCCTGACAGTCTCCAAAATGTACGTACGCATGGATCATAGTTTGCGTAAATGTGAACATATTTTAACGTCAAGTTTGTTTTTATAAATCCCAAATCCGAGGGGAAAGTGGCGTATGCATCTTTTCGTGCTTAGTCTACACACCATTTACAAATGAGGCCCCTGGTCACTGAAACTAAACCAGATCATTTTCGAAAACAAAGCAAATGGGAATGACAAACCACCACTACATTAAAATTGTATTCCTTATACGGGCAAAAAATAACTAAAATGTTTGTGTGTAAGTGCCACATGGGCATTGGTCAGTTTTTCAGATTTAATGATTATTTTCAGGATTCAGATATCTACATTCATTAAAGAAATAAAAATACACGGATGGCTTTAATTTTTACCAAATATGGTCCACCCTTAGTTAATTATAATGAGTACTGCCGACATAAAATGGAAATTAAAGCATTATTCTGTTGTAATCAAAGGACAATAACTTACCACATACTGTAGTAGAAGCAACAGTTATTTTCTTAGTTGTAACACGAGCTGATGTAGTAGTTGTTCCTGTAGTTCCTTTTGTGGTAACTGTAGGGGTGGTTAGTGATGAAGATGTAGGACTAGCAGTTCGAGAAACAGTAGTCAAAGTTCCAACTGTTGTAGCTGAGGGTTTATTGGTTTTGGATGAAGAAATGGATGAAGTACTGTTTTGTGTCACTTGTGGAGTAGTGGATGACCATTTTCTGGTTTGTGTTTCAGTTATATTCAGCTGTGTTGTACTAATGAGAGAAGTTGTAGAAGCTACGGGTGTTGAAGGTTTAACAGTGTTTGAAGATGTCAGAGATATCATTGGTTCTCTCTGTGAAGTTGTTTCCGCTGTTGAGGATTGCTTCAAAATGTCTTCTGCTGTAACTGATGGGAACATGTAGGTAGTTTCTGCTGTGCGGGAGGTCTCATTTGTAGCCGTTACTTTAGAAAGAGCTGTTTCATTTATGAAGTTGGTGGTCAGTGCTAGGCTGTAAGTTGTTTCTAGTTCTGCAGTGGGAGTTATTGGAGACGAAGTTGGAAGAATTGTCCTGTCTGCTGGTGAAGATGATGCTGACAATTCTACTGTTGTTATTGATGACACCATGTTGATAGTTTCTGTTGTGCTTTGTGGCATTGGCTGTGCAGTTGTGGAGTAACTCGTTGAACTCATGGAACTGAAGGACGTGGAGTCTGATGGTTCAGTAGTTGAGAATGTTGTAAGAAGGTCTGAAGAGGCTGTCGTACTTACATCTGACAGATTTGAAGTTGTTCCTTCAGAAGTTTCTGTTGATTTTTCCCCACCGTCACTCACAGCAATTGTTGACGAAGACTGAGAAATTTGTGTTGGCGTTGCTGATAAAGGATTAGTAATGGCTGCAGAATCCAAGGTTGTTGTTTCAATTGTTGAAAAATCAGTTGTTATTCTTGTTTCGCTTTCTGTTTCAGTCATTGCATAGATTGAGGTACTAAATTGCACACTTGTGTCAGGTTGTTCAGTTGGCATGGATGAGAGTGATACTGATTCCTGCACTGTCTTTGAAACTGCCATAGTGGTCATTGGTTCTGTCTGTGAAGTTGTTTCTGCTGTTTCAAAAACTGTTGTAGCCATAGAACTAGAGGACTTTTCTGTTGGGATATCTGTTGTAATGTCTGTTGTCCCTTTTATTATTGGAAGGGCTGTGTTATCTGATGAGGTGGTTATTGGTACATGATTGTTAGTTGTTTCTGTTCCTCCTGACGAACTCAATGAAGGTGAAATTGGAAGTGTTGTCGTCTCAGAAGTTGAAGACGATTCTGACAATTCTGCTGTTGTTACTGAAGACACCATGTTCACAGTTTCTGCTGTGCTTGATTGCATTGATTCTTCTGTTGTGCTGTAGCTCTTTGACATCATGGAAATGAAGGATGTGGAGTCTGATGTTTCAGTAGTTGAGAATGTTGAAAGAAGGTCTGAAGAGGCTGTCGTACTTACATCTGACAGATTTGAAGTTGTTCCTTCAGATGTTTCTGTTGATTTTTCCCCACCGGCACTCACAGAAATTGTTGACGAAGACTGAGAAATTTGTGTTGGCGTTGCTGATAAAGGATTAGTAATGGCTGCAGAATCCAAGGTTGTTGTTTCAATTGTTGAAAAATCAGTTGTTATTCTTGTTTCGCTTTCTGTTTCAGTCATTGCATAGATTGAGGTACTAAATTGCACACTTGTGTCAGGTTGTTCAGTTGGCATGGATGAGAGTGATACTGTTTCCTGCACTGTCTTTGAGACTGCCATAGTGGTCATTGGTTCTGTCTGTGAAGTTGTTTCTGCTGTTTCAAAAACTGTTGTAGCCATAGAACTAGAGGACTTTTCTGTTGGGATATCTGTTGTAATGTCTGTTGTCCCTTTTATTATTGGAAGGGCTGTGTTATCTGATGAGGTGGTTATTGGTATATGATTGTTAGTTGTTTCTGTTCTTCCTGACGAACTCAATGAAGGTGAAATTGGAAGTGTTGTCCTCTCAGAAGTTGAAGACGATTCTGACAATTCTGCTGTTGTTACTGAAGACACCATGTTCACAGTTTCTGCTGTGCTTGATTGCATTGATTCTTCTGTTGTGCTGTAGCTCTTTGACGTCATGGAAATGAAGGATGTGGAGTCTGATGGTTCAGTAGTTGACAATGTTGAAAGAAGGTCTGAAGAGGCTGTCGTACTTACATCTGACAGATTTGAAGTTGTTCCTTCAGATGTTTCTGTTGATTTTTCCCCACCGGCACTCACAGAAATTGTTGACGAAGACTGAGAAATTTGTGTTGGCGTTGCTGATAAAGGATTAGTAATGGCTGCAGAATCCAAGGTTGTTGTTTCAATTGTTGAAAAATCAGTTGTTATTCTTGTTTCGCTTTCTGTTTCAGTCATTGCATAGATTGAGGTACTAAACTGCACACTAGTGTCAGGTTGTTCAGTTGGCATGGATGAGAGTGATACTGTTTCCTGCACTGTCTTTGAAACTGCCATAGTGGTCATTGGTTCTGTCTGTGAAGTTGTTTCTGCTGTTTCAAAAACTGTTGTAGCCATAGAACTAGAGGACTTTTCTGTTGGGATATCTGTTGTAATATCTGTTGTCCCTTTTATTATTGGAAGGGCTGTGTTATCTGATGAGGTGGTTGTTGGTATATGATTGTTAGTTGTTTCTGTTCTTCCTGACGAACTCAATGAAGGTGAAATTGGAAGTGTTGTCCTCTCAGAAGTTGAAGACGATTCTGACAATTCTGCTGTTGTTACTGAAGACACCATGTTCACAGTTTCTGCTGGGCTTGATTGCATTGATTGTTCTGTTGTGCTGTAGCTCTTTGACGTCATGGAAATGAAGGATGTGGAGTCTGATGGTTCAGTAGTTGACAATGTTGAAAGAAGGTCTGAAGAGGCTGTCGTACTTACATCTGACAGATTTGAAGTTGTTCCTTCAGATGTTTCTGTTGATTTTTCCCCACCGGCACTCACAGAAATTGTTGACGAAGACTGAGAAATTTGTGTTGGCGTTGCTGATAAAGAATTAGTAATGGCTGCAGAATCCAAGGTTGTTGTTTCAATTGTTGAAAAATCAGTTGTTATTCTTGTTTCGCTTTCTGTTTCAGTCATTGCATAGATTGAGGTACTAAATTGCACACTTGTGTCAGGTTGTTCAGTTGGCATGGATGAGAGTGACACTGTTTCCTGCACTGTCTTTGAAACTGCCATAGTGGTCATTGGTTCTGTCTGTGAAGTTGTTTCTGCTGTTTCAAAAACTGTTGTAGCCATAGAACTAGAGGACTTTTCTGTTGGGATATCTGTTGTAATGTCTGTTGTCCCTTTTATTATTGGAAGGGCTGTGTTATCTGATGAGGTGGTTATTGGTACATGGTTGTTAGTTGTTTCTGTTCCTCCTGACGAACTCAATGAAGGTGAAATTGGAAGTGTTGTCCTCTCAGAAGTTGAAGACGATTCTGACAATTCTGCTGTTGTTACTGAAGACACCATGTTCACGGTTTCTGCTGTGCTTGATTGCATTGATTCTTCTGTTGTGCTGTAGCTCTTTGACGTCATGGAAATGAAGGATGTGGAGTCTGATGGTTCAGTAGTTGACAATGTTGAAAGAAGGTCTGAAGAGGCTGTCGTACTTACATCTGACAGATTTGAAGTTGTTCCTTCAGATGTTTCTGTTGATTTTTCCCCACCGGCACTCACAGAAATTGTTGACGAAGACTGAGAAATTTGTGTTGGCGTTGCTGATAAAGAATTAGTAATGGCTGCAGAATCCAAGGTTGTTGTTTCAATTGTTGAAAAATCAGTTGTTATTCTTGTTTCACTTTCTGTTTCAGTCATTGCATAGATTGAGGTACTAAACTGCACACTTGTGTCAGGTTGTTCAGTTGGCATGGATGAGAGTGACACTGTTTCCTGCACTGTCTTTGAAACTGCCATAGTGGTCATTGGTTCTGTCTGTGAAGTTGTTTCTGCTGTTTCAAAAACTGTTGTAGCCATAGAACTAGAGGACTTTTCTGTTGGGATATCTGTTGTAATGTCTGTTGTCCCTTTTATTATTGGAAGGGCTGTGTTATCTGATGAGGTGGTTATTGGTACATGGTTGTTAGTTGTTTCTGTTCCTCCTGACGAACTCAATGAAGGTGAAATTGGAAGTGTTGTCCTCTCAGAAGTTGAAGACGATTCTGACAATTCTGCTGTTGTTACTGAAGACACCATGTTCACGGTTTCTGCTGTGCTTGATTGCATTGATTCTTCTGTTGTGCTGTAGCTCTTTGACGTCATGGAAATGAAGGATGTGGAGTCTGATGGTTCAGTAGTTGACAATGTTGAAAGAAGGTCTGAAGAGGCTGTCGTACTTACATCTGACAGATTTGAAGTTGTTCCTTCAGATGTTTCTGTTGATTTTTCCCCACCGGCACTCACAGAAATTGTTGACGAAGACTGAGAAATTTGTGTTGGCGTTGCTGATAAAGAATTAGTAATGGCTGCAGAATCCAAGGTTGTTGTTTCAATTGTTGAAAAATCAGTTGTTATTCTTGTTTCACTTTCTGTTTCAGTCATTGCATAGATTGAGGTACTAAACTGCACACTTGTGTCAGGTTGTTCAGTTGGCATGGATGAGAGTGATACTGTTTCCTGCACTGTCTTTGAAACTGCCATAGTGGTCATTGGTTCTGTCTGTGAAGTTGTTTCTGCTGTTTCAAAAACTGTTGTAGCCATAGAACTAGAGGACTTTTCTGTTGGGATATCTGTTGTAATGTCTGTTGTCCCTTTTATTATTGGAAGGGCTGTGTTATCTGATGAGGTGGTTATTGGTATATGATTGTTAGTTGTTTCTGTTCTTCCTGACGAACTCAATGAAGGTGAAGTTGGAAGTGTTGTCCTCTCAGAAGTTGAAGACGATTCTGAAAATTCTGCTGTTGTTACTGAAGACACCATGTTCACAGTTTCTGCTGGGCTTGATTGCATTGATTGTTCTGTTGTGCTGTATCTCTTTGACGTCATGGAAATGAAGGATGTGGAGTCTGATGGTTCAGTAGTTGACAATGTTGAAAGAAGGTCTGAAGAGGCTGTCGTACTTACATCTGACAGATTTGAAGTTGTTCCTTCAGATGTTTCTGTTGATTTTTCCCCACCGGCACTCACAGAAATTGTTGACGAAGACTGAGAAATTTGTGTTGGCGTTGCTGATAAAGAATTAGTAATGGCTGCAGAATCCAAGGTTGTTGTTTCAATTGTTGAAAAATCAGTTGTTATTCTTGTTTCCCTTTCTGTTTCAGTCATTGCATAGATTGAGGTACTTAACTGCACACTAGTGTCAGGTTGTTCAGTCGGCATGGATGAGAGTGATACTGTTTCCTGCACTGTCTTTGAAACTGCCATAGCGGTCATTGGTTCTGTCTGTGAAGTTGTTTCTGCTGTTTCAAAAACTGTTGTAGCCATAGAACTAGAGGACTTTTCTGTTGGGATATCTGTTGTAATGTCTGTTGTCCCTTTTATTATTGGAAGGGCTGTGTTATCTGATGAGGTGGTTATTGGTATATGATTGTTAGTTGTTTCTGTTCTTCCTGACGAACTCAATGAAGGTGAAATTGGAAGTGTTGTCCTCTCAGAAGTTGAAGACGATTCTGACAATTCTGCTGTTGTTACTGAAGACACCATGTTCACAGTTTCTGCTGGGCTTGATTGCATTGATTCTTCTGTTGTGTTGTAGCTCTTTGACGTCATGGAAATGAAGGATGTGGAGTCTGATGGTTCAGTAGTTGACAATGTTGAAAGAAGGTCTGAAGAGGCTGTCGTACTTACATCTGACAGATTTGAAGTTGTTCCTTCAGATGTTTCTGTTGATTTTTCCCCTCCGGCACTCACAGAAATTGTTGACGAAGACTGAGAAATTTGTGTTGGCGCTGCTGATAAAGGATGAGTAATGGCTGCAGAATCCAAGGTTGTTGTTTCAATTGTTGAAAAATCAGTTGTTATTCTTGTTTCACTTTCTGTTTCAGTCATTGCATAGATTGAGGTACTAAATTGCACACTTGTGTCAGGTTGTTCAGTTGGCATGGATGAGAGTGATACTGTTTCCTGCACTGTCTTTGAAACTGCCATAGTGGTCATTGGTTCTGTCTGTGAAGTTGTTTCTGCTGTTTCAAAAACTGTTGTAGCCATAGAACTAGAGGACTTTTCTGTTGGGATATCTGTTGTAATGTCTGTTGTCCCTTTTATTATTGGAAGGGCTGTGTTATCTGATGAGGTGGTTATTGGTATATGATTGTTAGTTGTTTCTGTTCTTCCTGACGAACTCAATGAAGGTGAAATTGGAAGTGTTGTCCTCTCAGAAGTTGAAGACGATTCTGAAAATTCTGCTGTTGTTACTGAAGACACCATGTTCACAGTTTCTGCTGGGCTTGATTGCATTGATTGTTCTGTTGTGCTGTATCTCTTTGACGTCATGGAAATGAAGGATGTGGAGTCTGATGGTTCAGTAGTTGACAATGTTGAAAGAAGGTCTGAAGAGGCTGTCGTACTTACATCTGACAGATTTGAAGTTGTTCCTTCAGATGTTTCTGTTGATTTTTCCCCACCGGCACTCACAGAAATTGTTGACGAAGACTGAGAAATTTGTGTTGGCGTTGCTGATAAAGAATTAGTAATGGCTGCAGAATCCAAGGTTGTTGTTTCAATTGTTGAAAAATCAGTTGTTATTCTTGTTTCGCTTTCTGTTTCAGTCATTGCATAGATTGAGGTACTAAATTGCACACTTGTGTCAGGTTGTTCAGTTGGCATGGATGAGAGTGATACTGATTCCTGCACTGTCTTTGAAACTGCCATAGTGGTCATTGGTTCTGTCTGTGAAGTTGTTTCTGCTGTTTCAAAAACTGTTGTAGCCATAGAACTAGAGGACTTTTCTGTTGGGATATCTGTTGTAATGTCTGTTGTCCCTTTTATTATTGGAAGGGCTGTGTTATCTGATGAGGTGGTTATTGGTACATGATTGTTAGTTGTTTCTGTTCCTCCTGACGAACTCAATGAAGGTGAAATTGGAAGTGTTGTCGTCTCAGAAGTTGAAGACGATTCTGACAATTCTGCTGTTGTTACTGAAGACACCATGTTCACAGTTTCTGCTGTGCTTGATTGCATTGATTCTTCTGTTGTGCTGTAGCTCTTTGACATCATGGAAATGAAGGATGTGGAGTCTGATGTTTCAGTAGTTGAGAATGTTGAAAGAAGGTCTGAAGAGGCTGTCGTACTTACATCTGACAGATTTGAAGTTGTTCCTTCAGATGTTTCTGTTGATTTTTCCCCACCGGCACTCACAGAAATTGTTGACGAAGACTGAGAAATTTGTGTTGGCGTTGCTGATAAAGGATTAGTAATGGCTGCAGAATCCAAGGTTGTTGTTTCAATTGTTGAAAAATCAGTTGTTATTCTTGTTTCGCTTTCTGTTTCAGTCATTGCATAGATTGAGGTACTAAATTGCACACTTGTGTCAGGTTGTTCAGTTGGCATGGATGAGAGTGATACTGTTTCCTGCACTGTCTTTGAGACTGCCATAGTGGTCATTGGTTCTGTCTGTGAAGTTGTTTCTGCTGTTTCAAAAACTGTTGTAGCCATAGAACTAGAGGACTTTTCTGTTGGGATATCTGTTGTAATGTCTGTTGTCCCTTTTATTATTGGAAGGGCTGTGTTATCTGATGAGGTGGTTATTGGTATATGATTGTTAGTTGTTTCTGTTCTTCCTGACGAACTCAATGAAGGTGAAATTGGAAGTGTTGTCCTCTCAGAAGTTGAAGACGATTCTGACAATTCTGCTGTTGTTACTGAAGACACCATGTTCACAGTTTCTGCTGTGCTTGATTGCATTGATTCTTCTGTTGTGCTGTAGCTCTTTGACGTCATGGAAATGAAGGATGTGGAGTCTGATGGTTCAGTAGTTGACAATGTTGAAAGAAGGTCTGAAGAGGCTGTCGTACTTACATCTGACAGATTTGAAGTTGTTCCTTCAGATGTTTCTGTTGATTTTTCCCCACCGGCACTCACAGAAATTGTTGACGAAGACTGAGAAATTTGTGTTGGCGTTGCTGATAAAGAATTAGTAATGGCTGCAGAATCCAAGGTTGTTGTTTCAATTGTTGAAAAATCAGTTGTTATTCTTGTTTCGCTTTCTGTTTCAGTCATTGCATAGATTGAGGTACTAAATTGCACACTTGTGTCAGGTTGTTCAGTTGGCATGGATGAGAGTGATACTGATTCCTGCACTGTCTTTGAAACTGCCATAGTGGTCATTGGTTCTGTCTGTGAAGTTGTTTCTGCTGTTTCAAAAACTGTTGTAGCCATAGAACTAGAGGACTTTTCTGTTGGGATATCTGTTGTAATGTCTGTTGTCCCTTTTATTATTGGAAGGGCTGTGTTATCTGATGAGGTGGTTATTGGTACATGATTGTTAGTTGTTTCTGTTCCTCCTGACGAACTCAATGAAGGTGAAATTGGAAGTGTTGTCGTCTCAGAAGTTGAAGACGATTCTGACAATTCTGCTGTTGTTACTGAAGACACCATGTTCACAGTTTCTGCTGTGCTTGATTGCATTGATTCTTCTGTTGTGCTGTAGCTCTTTGACATCATGGAAATGAAGGATGTGGAGTCTGATGTTTCAGTAGTTGAGAATGTTGAAAGAAGGTCTGAAGAGGCTGTCGTACTTACATCTGACAGATTTGAAGTTGTTCCTTCAGATGTTTCTGTTGATTTTTCCCCACCGGCACTCACAGAAATTGTTGACGAAGACTGAGAAATTTGTGTTGGCGTTGCTGATAAAGGATTAGTAATGGCTGCAGAATCCAAGGTTGTTGTTTCAATTGTTGAAAAATCAGTTGTTATTCTTGTTTCGCTTTCTGTTTCAGTCATTGCATAGATTGAGGTACTAAATTGCACACTTGTGTCAGGTTGTTCAGTTGGCATGGATGAGAGTGATACTGTTTCCTGCACTGTCTTTGAGACTGCCATAGTGGTCATTGGTTCTGTCTGTGAAGTTGTTTCTGCTGTTTCAAAAACTGTTGTAGCCATAGAACTAGAGGACTTTTCTGTTGGGATATCTGTTGTAATGTCTGTTGTCCCTTTTATTATTGGAAGGGCTGTGTTATCTGATGAGGTGGTTATTGGTATATGATTGTTAGTTGTTTCTGTTCTTCCTGACGAACTCAATGAAGGTGAAATTGGAAGTGTTGTCCTCTCAGAAGTTGAAGACGATTCTGACAATTCTGCTGTTGTTACTGAAGACACCATGTTCACAGTTTCTGCTGTGCTTGATTGCATTGATTCTTCTGTTGTGCTGTAGCTCTTTGACGTCATGGAAATGAAGGATGTGGAGTCTGATGGTTCAGTAGTTGACAATGTTGAAAGAAGGTCTGAAGAGGCTGTCGTACTTACATCTGACAGATTTGAAGTTGTTCCTTCAGATGTTTCTGTTGATTTTTCCCCACCGGCACTCACAGAAATTGTTGACGAAGACTGAGAAATTTGTGTTGGCGTTGCTGATAAAGGATTAGTAATGGCTGCAGAATCCAAGGTTGTTGTTTCAATTGTTGAAAAATCAGTTGTTATTCTTGTTTCGCTTTCTGTTTCAGTCATTGCATAGATTGAGGTACTAAACTGCACACTAGTGTCAGGTTGTTCAGTTGGCATGGATGAGAGTGATACTGTTTCCTGCACTGTCTTTGAAACTGCCATAGTGGTCATTGGTTCTGTCTGTGAAGTTGTTTCTGCTGTTTCAAAAACTGTTGTAGCCATAGAACTAGAGGACTTTTCTGTTGGGATATCTGTTGTAATATCTGTTGTCCCTTTTATTATTGGAAGGGCTGTGTTATCTGATGAGGTGGTTGTTGGTATATGATTGTTAGTTGTTTCTGTTCTTCCTGACGAACTCAATGAAGGTGAAATTGGAAGTGTTGTCCTCTCAGAAGTTGAAGACGATTCTGACAATTCTGCTGTTGTTACTGAAGACACCATGTTCACAGTTTCTGCTGGGCTTGATTGCATTGATTGTTCTGTTGTGCTGTAGCTCTTTGACGTCATGGAAATGAAGGATGTGGAGTCTGATGGTTCAGTAGTTGACAATGTTGAAAGAAGGTCTGAAGAGGCTGTCGTACTTACATCTGACAGATTTGAAGTTGTTCCTTCAGATGTTTCTGTTGATTTTTCCCCACCGGCACTCACAGAAATTGTTGACGAAGACTGAGAAATTTGTGTTGGCGTTGCTGATAAAGAATTAGTAATGGCTGCAGAATCCAAGGTTGTTGTTTCAATTGTTGAAAAATCAGTTGTTATTCTTGTTTCGCTTTCTGTTTCAGTCATTGCATAGATTGAGGTACTAAATTGCACACTTGTGTCAGGTTGTTCAGTTGGCATGGATGAGAGTGACACTGTTTCCTGCACTGTCTTTGAAACTGCCATAGTGGTCATTGGTTCTGTCTGTGAAGTTGTTTCTGCTGTTTCAAAAACTGTTGTAGCCATAGAACTAGAGGACTTTTCTGTTGGGATATCTGTTGTAATGTCTGTTGTCCCTTTTATTATTGGAAGGGCTGTGTTATCTGATGAGGTGGTTATTGGTACATGGTTGTTAGTTGTTTCTGTTCCTCCTGACGAACTCAATGAAGGTGAAATTGGAAGTGTTGTCCTCTCAGAAGTTGAAGACGATTCTGACAATTCTGCTGTTGTTACTGAAGACACCATGTTCACGGTTTCTGCTGTACTTGATTGCATTGATTCTTCTGTTGTGCTGTAGCTCTTTGACGTCATGGAAATGAAGGATGTGGAGTCTGATGGTTCAGTAGTTGACAATGTTGAAAGAAGGTCTGAAGAGGCTGTCGTACTTACATCTGACAGATTTGAAGTTGTTCCTTCAGATGTTTCTGTTGATTTTTCCCCACCGGCACTCACAGAAATTGTTGACGAATACTGAGAAATTTGTGTTGGCGTTGCTGATAAAGAATTTGTAATGGCTGCAGAATCCAAGGTTGTTGTTTCAATTGTTGAAAAATCAGTTGTTATTCTTGTTTCGCTTTCTGTTTCAGTCATTGCATAGATTGGGGTACTAAATTGCACACTTGTGTCAGGTTGGTCAGTTGGCATGGATGAGAGTGATACTGATTCCTGCACTGTCTTTGAAACTGCCATAGTGGTCATTGGTTCTGTCTGTGAAGTTGTTTCTGCTGTTTCAAAAACTGTTGTAGCCATAGAACTAGAGGACTTTTCTGTTGGGATATCTGTTGTAATGTCTGTTGTCCCTTTTATTATTGGAAGGGCTGTGTTATCTGATGAGGTGGTTATTGGTATATGATTGTTAGTTGTTTCTGTTCTTCCTGACGAACTCAATGAAGGTGAAATTGGAAGTGTTGTCCTCTCAGAAGTTGAAGACGATTCTGACATTTCTGCTGTTGTTACTGAAGACACCATGTTCACAGTTTCTGCTGTGCTTGATTGCATTGATTCTTCTGTTGTGCTGTAGCTCTTTGACGTCATGGAAATGAAGGATGCGGAGTCTGATGGTTCAGTAGTTGACAATGTTGAAAGAAGGTCTGAAGAGGCTGTCGTACTTACATCTGACAGATTTGAAGTTGTTCCTTCAGATGTTTCTGTTGATTTTTCCCCACCGGCACTCACAGAAATAGTTGACGAAGACTGAGAAATTTGTGTTGGCGTTGCTGATAAAGGATTAGTAATGGCTGCAGAATCCAAGGTTGTTGTTTCAATTGTTGAAAAATCAGTTGTTATTCTTGTTTCGCTTTCTGTTTCAGTCATTGCATAGATTGAGGTACTAAATTGCACACTTGTGTCAGGTTGTTCAGTTGGCATGGATGA
The DNA here is from genome assembly GCA_029718625.1 of Synaphobranchus kaupii. Taxonomy (NCBI): domain Eukaryota; kingdom Metazoa; phylum Chordata; class Actinopteri; order Anguilliformes; family Synaphobranchidae; genus Synaphobranchus; species Synaphobranchus kaupii. The sequence goes on from CM056378.1 coordinate 19,875,319, forward strand.
GAGTGATACTGTTTCCTGCACTGTCTTTGAAACTGCCATAGTGGTCATTGGTTCTGTCTGTGAAGTTGTTTCTGCTGTTTCAAAAACTGTTGTAGCCATAGAACTAGAGGACTTTTCTGTTGGGATATCTGTTGTAATGTCTGTTGTCCCTTTTATTATTGGAAGGGCTGTGTTATCTGTTGAGGTGGTTATTGGTATATGATTGTTAGTTGTTTCTGTTCTTCCTGACGAACTCAATGAAGGTGAAATTGGAAGTGTGGTCCTCTCAGAAGTTGAAGACGATTCTGACAATTCTGCTGTTGTTACTGAAGACACCATGTTCACAGTTTCTGCTGTGCTTGATTGCATTGATTCTTCTGTTGTGCTGTAGCTCTTTGACGTCATGGAAATGAAGGATGTGGAGTCTGATGGTTCAGTAGTTGACAATGTTGAAAGAAGGTCTGAAGAGGCTGTCGTACTTACATCTGACAGATTTGAAGTTGTTCCTTCAGATGTTTCTGTTGATTTTTCCCCACCGGCACTCACAGAAATTGTTGACGAAGACTGAGAAATTTGTGTTGGCGTTGCTGATAAAGGATTAGTAATGGCTGCAGAATCCAAGGTTGTTGTTTCAATTGTTGAAAAATCAGTTGTTATTCTTGTTTCGCTTTCTGTTTCAGTCATTGCATAGATTGAGGTACTAAACTGCACACTTGTGTCAGGTTGTTCAGTTGGCATGGATGAGAGTGATACTGTTTCCTGCACTGTCTTTGAAACTGCCATAGTGGTCATTGGTTCTGTCTGTGAAGTTGTTTCTGCTGTTTCAAAAACTGTTGTAGCCATAGAACTAGAGGACTTTTCTGTTGGGATATCTGTTGTAATATCTGTTGTCCCTTTTATTATTGGAAGGGCTGTGTTATCTGATGAGGTGGTTGTTGGTATATGATTGTTAGTTGTTTCTGTTCTTCCTGACGAACTCAATGAAGGTGAAATTGGAAGTGTTGTCCTCTCAGAAGTTGAAGACGATTCTGACAATTCTGCTGTTGTTACTGAAGACACCATGTTCACAGTTTCTGCTGGGCTTGATTGCATTGATTGTTCTGTTGTGCTGTAGCTCTTTGACGTCATGGAAATGAAGGATGTGGAGTCTGATGGTTCAGTAGTTGACAATGTTGAAAGAAGGTCTGAAGAGGCTGTCGTACTTACATCTGACAGATTTGAAGTTGTTCCTTCAGATGTTTCTGTTGATTTTTCCCCACCGGCACTCACAGAAATTGTTGACGAAGACTGAGAAATTTGTGTTGGCGTTGCTGATAAAGGATTAGTAATGGCTGCAGAATCCAAGGTTGTTGTTTCAATTGTTGAAAAATCACTTGTTATTCTTGTTTCGCTTTCTGTTTCAGTCATTGCATAGATTGAGGTACTAAACTGCACACTTGTGTCAGGTTGTTCAGTCGGCATGGATGAGAGTGATACTGTTTCCTGCACTGTCTTTGAAACTGCCATAGTGGTCATTGGTTCTGTCTGTGAAGTTGTTTCTGCTGTTTCAAAAACTGTTGTAGCCATAGAACTAGAGGACTTTTCTGTTGGGATATCTGTTGTAATGTCTGTTGTCCCTTTTATTATTGGAAGGGCTGTGTTATCTGATGAGGTGGTTATTGGTATATGATTGTTAGTTGTTTCTGTTCTTCCTGACGAACTCAATGAAGGTGAAATTGGAAGTGTTGTCCTCTCAGAAGTTGAAGACGATTCTGACAATTCTGCTGTTGTTACTGAAGACACCATGTTCACAGTTTCTGCTGGGCTTGATTGCATTGATTCTTCTGTTGTGCTGTAGCTCTTTGACGTCATGGAAATGAAGGATGTGGAGTCTGATGGTTCAGTAGTTGACAATGTTGAAAGAAGGTCTGAAGAGGCTGTCGTACTTACATCTGACAGATTTGAAGTTGTTCCTTCAGATGTTTCTGTTGATTTTTCCCCTCCGGCACTCACAGAAATTGTTGACGAAGACTGAGAAATTTGTGTTGGCGTTGCTGATAAAGGATTAGTAATGGCTGCAGAATCCAAGGTTGTTGTTTCAATTGTTGAAAAATCAGTTGTTATTCTTGTTTCGCTTTCTGTTTCAGTCATTGCATAGATTGAGGTACTAAACTGCACACTTGTGTCAGGTTGTTCAGTTGGCATGGATGAGAGTGATACTGTTTCCTGCACTGTCTTTGAAACTGCCATAGTGGTCATTGGTTCTGTCTGTGAAGTTGTTTCTGCTGTTTCAAAAACTGTTGTAGCCATAGAACTAGAGGACTTTTCTGTTGGGATATCTGTTGTAATATCTGTTGTCCCTTTTATTATTGGAAGGGCTGTGTTATCTGATGAGGTGGTTGTTGGTATATGATTGTTAGTTGTTTCTGTTCTTCCTGACGAACTCAATGAAGGTGAAATTGGAAGTGTTGTCCTCTCAGAAGTTGAAGACGATTCTGACAATTCTGCTGTTGTTACTGAAGACACCATGTTCACAGTTTCTGCTGGGCTTGATTGCATTGATTGTTCTGTTGTGCTGTAGCTCTTTGACGTCATGGAAATGAAGGATGTGGAGTCTGATGGTTCAGTAGTTGACAATGTTGAAAGAAGGTCTGAAGAGGCTGTCGTACTTACATCTGACAGATTTGAAGTTGTTCCTTCAGATGTTTCTGTTGATTTTTCCCCACCGGCACTCACAGAAATTGTTGACGAAGACTGAGAAATTTGTGTTGGCGTTGCTGATAAAGGATTAGTAATGGCTGCAGAATCCAAGGTTGTTGTTTCAATTGTTGAAAAATCAGTTGTTATTCTTGTTTCGCTTTCTGTTTCAGTCATTGCATAGATTGAGGTACTAAACTGCACACTTGTGTCAGGTTGTTCAGTTGGCATGGATGAGAATGATACTGTTTCCTGCACTGTCTTTGAAACTGCCATAGTGGTCATTGGTTCTGTCTGTGAAGTTGTTTCTGCTGTTTCAAAAACTGTTGTAGCCATAGAACTAGAGGACTTTTCTGTTGGGATATCTGTTGTAATATCTGTTGTCCCTTTTATTATTGGAAGGGCTGTGTTATCTGATGAGGTGGTTGTTGGTATATGATTGTTAGTTGTTTCTGTTCTTCCTGACGAACTCAATGAAGGTGAAATTGGAAGTGTTGTCCTCTCAGAAGTTGAAGACGATTCTGACAATTCTGCTGTTGTTACTGAAGACACCATGTTCACAGTTTCTGCTGGGCTTGATTGCATTGATTGTTCTGTTGTGCTGTAGCTCTTTGACGTCATGGAAATGAAGGATGTGGAGTCTGATGGTTCAGTAGTTGACAATGTTGAAAGAAGGTCTGAAGAGGCTGTCGTACTTACATCTGACAGATTTGAAGTTGTTCCTTCAGATGTTTCTGTTGATTTTTCCCCACCGGCACTCACAGAAATTGTTGACGAAGACTGAGAAATTTGTGTTGGCGTTGCTGATAAAGGATTAGTAATGGCTGCAGAATCCAAGGTTGTTGTTTCAATTGTTGAAAAATCAGTTGTTATTCTTGTTTCGCTTTCTGTTTCAGTCATTGCATAGATTGAGGTACTAAACTGCACACTTGTGTCAGGTTGTTCAGTTGGCATGGATGAGAGTGATACTGTTTCCTGCACTGTCTTTGAAACTGCCATAGTGGTCATTGGTTCTGTCTGTGAAGTTGTTTCTGCTGTTTCAAAAACTGTTGTAGCCATAGAACTAGAGTACTTTTCTGTTGGGATATCTGTTGTAATATCTGTTGTCCCTTTTATTATTGGAAGGGCTGTGTTATCTGATGAGGTGGTTGTTGGTATATGATTGTTAGTTGTTTCTGTTCTTCCTGACGAACTCAATGAAGGTGAAATTGGAAGTGTTGTCCTCTCAGAAGTTGAAGACGATTCTGACAATTGTGCTGTTGTTACTGAAGACACCATGTTCACAGTTTCTGCTGGGCTTGATTGCATTGATTGTTCTGTTGTGCTGTAGCTCTTTGACGTCATGGAAATGAAGGATGTGGAGTCTGATGGTTCAGTAGTTGACAATGTTGAAAGAAGGTCTGAAGAGGCTGTCGTACTTACATCTGACAGATTTGAAGTTGTTCCTTCAGATGTTTCTGTTGATTTTTCCCCACCGGCACTCACAGAAATTGTTGACGAAGACTGAGAAATTTGTGTTGGCGTTGCTGATAAAGAATTAGTAATGGCTGCAGAATCCAAGGTTGTTGTTTCAATTGTTGAAAAATCAGTTGTTATTCTTGTTTCCCTTTCTGTTTCAGTCATTGCATAGATTGAGGTACTTAACTGCACACTAGTGTCAGGTTGTTCAGTCGGCATGGATGAGAGTGATACTGTTTCCTGCACTGTCTTTGAAACTGCCATAGTGGTCATTGGTTCTGTCTGTGAAGTTGTTTCTGCTGTTTCAAAAACTGTTGTAGCCATAGAACTAGAGGACTTTTCTGTTGGGATATCTGTTGTAATGTCTGTTGTCCCTTTTATTATTGGAAGGGCTGTGTTATCTGATGAGGTGGTTATTGGTATATGATTGTTAGTTGTTTCTGTTCTTCCTGACGAACTCAATGAAGGTGAAATTGGAAGTGTTGTCCTCTCAGAAGTTGAAGACGATTCTGACAATTCTGCTGTTGTTACTGAAGACACCATGTTCACAGTTTCTGCTGGGCTTGATTGCATTGATTCTTCTGTTGTGCTGTAGCTCTTTGACGTCATGGAAATGAAGGATGTGGAGTCTGATGGTTCAGTAGTTGACAATGTTGAAAGAAGGTCTGAAGAGGCTGTCGTACTTACATCTGACAGATTTGAAGTTGTTCCTTCAGATGTTTCTGTTGATTTTTCCCCTCCGGCACTCACAGAAATTGTTGACGAAGACTGAGAAATTTGTGTTGGCGCTGCTGATAAAGGATGAGTAATGGCTGCAGAATCCAAGGTTGTTGTTTCAATTGTTGAAAAATCAGTTGTTATTCTTGTTTCACTTTCTGTTTCAGTCATTGCATAGATTGAGGTACTAAATTGCACACTTGTGTCAGGTTGTTCAGTTGGCATGGATGAGAGTGATACTGTTTCCTGCACTGTCTTTGAAACTGCCATAGTGGTCATTGGTTCTGTCTGTGAAGTTGTTTCTGCTGTTTCAAAAACTGTTGTAGCCATAGAACTAGAGGACTTTTCTGTTGGGATATCTGTTGTAATGTCTGTTGTCCCTTTTATTATTGGAAGGGCTGTGTTATCTGATGAGGTGGTTATTGGTACATGGTTGTTAGTTGTTTCTGTTCCTCCTGACAAACTCAATGAAGGTGAAATTGGAAGTGTTGTCCTCTCAGAAGTTGAAGACGATTCTGACAATTCTGCTGTTGTTACTGAAGACACCATGTTCACGGTTTCTGCTGTGCTTGATTGCATTGATTCTTCTGTTGTGCTGTAGCTCTTTGACGTCATGGAAATGAAGGATGTGGAGTCTGATGGTTCAGTAGTTGACAATGTTGAAAGAAGGTCTGAAGAGGCTGTTGTACTTACATCTGACAGATTTGAAGTTGTTCCTTCAGATGTTTCTGTTGATTTTTCCCCACTGGCACTCACAGAAATTGTTGACGAAGACTGAGAAATTTGTGTTGGCGTTGCTGATAAAGGATGAGTAATGGCTGCAGAATCCAAGGTTGATGTTTCAATTGTTGAAAAATCAGTTGTTATTCTTGTTTCGCTTTCTGTTTCAGTCATTGCATAGATTGTGGTACTAAATTGCACACTTGTGTCAGGTTGTTCAGTTGGCATGGATGAGAGTGACACTGTTTCCTGCACTGTCTTTGAAACTGCCATAGTGGTCATTGGTTCTGTCTGTGAAGTTGTTTCTGCTGTTTCAAAAACTGTTGTAGCCATAGAACTAGAGGACTTTTCTGTTGGGATATCTGTTGTAATGTCTGTTGTCCCTTTTATTATTGGAAGGGCTGTGTTATCTGATGAGGTGGTTATTGGTATATGATTGTTAGTTGTTTCTGTTCTTCCTGACGAACTCAATGAAGGTGAAATTGGAAGTGTTGTCCTCTCAGAAGTTGAAGACGATTCTGAAAATTCTGCTGTTGTTACTGAAGACACCATGTTCACAGTTTCTGCTGGGCTTGATTGCATTGATTGTTCTGTTGTGCTGTATCTCTTTGACGTCATGGAAATGAAGGATGTGGAGTCTGATGGTTCAGTAGTTGACAATGTTGAAAGAAGGTCTGAAGAGGCTGTCGTACTTACATCTGACAGATTTGAAGTTGTTCCTTCAGATGTTTCTGTTGATTTTTCCCCACCGGCACTCACAGAAATAGTTGACGAAGACTGAGAAATTTGTGTTGGCGTTGCTGATAAAGGATTAGTAATGGCTGCAGAATCCAAGGTTGTTGTTTCAATTGTTGAAAAATCAGTTGTTATTCTTGTTTCGCTTTCTGTTTCAGTCATTGCATAGATTGAGGTACTAAATTGCACACTTGTGTCAGGTTGTTCAGTTGGCATGGATGAGAGTGATACTGTTTCCTGCACTGTCTTTGAAACTGCCATAGTGGTCATTGGTTCTGTCTGTGAAGTTGTTTCTGCTGTTTCAAAAACTGTTGTAGCCATAGAACTAGAGGACTTTTCTGTTGGGATATCTGTTGTAATGTCTGTTGTCCCTTTTATTATTGGAAGGGCTGTGTTATCTGATGAGGTGGTTATTGGTATATGATTGTTAGTTGTTTCTGTTCTTCCTGACGAACTCAATGAAGGTGAAATTGGAAGTGTGGTCCTCTCAGAAGTTGAAGACGATTCTGACAATTCTGCTGTTGTTACTGAAGACACCATGTTCACAGTTTCTGCTGTGCTTGATTGCATTGATTCTTCTGTTGTGCTGTAGCTCTTTGACGTCATGGAAATGAAGGATGTGGAGTCTGATGGTTCAGTAGTTGACAATGTTGAAAGAAGGTCTGAAGAGGCTGTCGTACTTACATCTGACAGATTTGAAGTTGTTCCTTCAGATGTTTCTGTTGATTTTTCCCCACCGGCACTCACAGAAATTGTTGACGAAGACTGAGAAATTTGTGTTGGCGTTGCTGATAAAGGATTAGTAATGGCTGCAGAATCCAAGGTTGTTGTTTCAATTGTTGAAAAATCAGTTGTTATTCTTGTTTCGCTTTCTGTTTCAGTCATTGCATAGATTGAGGTACTAAACTGCACACTTGTGTCAGGTTGTTCAGTTGGCATGGATGAGAGTGATACTGTTTCCTGCACTGTCTTTGAAACTGCCATAGTGGTCATTGGTTCTGTCTGTGAAGTTGTTTCTGCTGTTTCAAAAACTGTTGTAGCCATAGAACTAGAGGACTTTTCTGTTGGGATATCTGTTGTAATATCTGTTGTCCCTTTTATTATTGGAAGGGCTGTGTTATCTGATGAGGTGGTTGTTGGTATATGATTGTTAGTTGTTTCTGTTCTTCCTGACGAACTCAATGAAGGTGAAATTGGAAGTGTTGTCCTCTCAGAAGTTGAAGACGATTCTGACAATTCTGCTGTTGTTACTGAAGACACCATGTTCACAGTTTCTGCTGGGCTTGATTGCATTGATTGTTCTGTTGTGCTGTAGCTCTTTGACGTCATGGAAATGAAGGATGTGGAGTCTGATGGTTCAGTAGTTGACAATGTTGAAAGAAGGTCTGAAGAGGCTGTCGTACTTACATCTGACAGATTTGAAGTTGTTCCTTCAGATGTTTCTGTTGATTTTTCCCCACCGGCACTCACAGAAATTGTTGACGAAGACTGAGAAATTTGTGTTGGCGTTGCTGATAAAGGATTAGTAATGGCTGCAGAATCCAAGGTTGTTGTTTCAATTGTTGAAAAATCACTTGTTATTCTTGTTTCGCTTTCTGTTTCAGTCATTGCATAGATTGAGGTACTAAACTGCACACTTGTGTCAGGTTGTTCAGTTGGCATGGATGAGAGTGATACTGTTTCCTGCACTGTCTTTGAAACTGCCATAGTGGTCATTGGTTCTGTCTGTGAAGTTGTTTCTGCTGTTTCAAAAACTGTTGTAGCCATAGAACTAGTGTACTTTTCTGTTGGGATATCTGTTGTAATATCTGTTGTCCCTTTTATTATTGGAAGGGCTGTGTTATCTGATGAGGTGGTTGTTGGTATATGATTGTTAGTTGTTTCTGTTCTTCCTGACGAACTCAATGAAGGTGAAATTGGAAGTGTTGTCCTCTCAGAAGTTGAAGACGATTCTGACAATTGTGCTGTTGTTACTGAAGACACCATGTTCACAGTTTCTGCTGGGCTTGATTGCATTGATTGTTCTGTTGTGCTGTAGCTCTTTGACGTCATGGAAATGAAGGATGTGGAGTCTGATGGTTCAGTAGTTGACAATGTTGAAAGAAGGTCTGAAGAGGCTGTCGTACTTACATCTGACAGATTTGAAGTTGTTCCTTCAGATGTTTCTGTTGATTTTTCCCCACCGGCACTCACAGAAATTGTTGACGAAGACTGAGAAATTTGTGTTGGCGTTGCTGATAAAGAATTAGTAATGGCTGCAGAATCCAAGGTTGTTGTTTCAATTGTTGAAAAATCAGTTGTTATTCTTGTTTCCCTTTCTGTTTCAGTCATTGCATAGATTGAGGTACTTAACTGCACACTAGTGTCAGGTTGTTCAGTCGGCATGGATGAGAGTGATACTGTTTCCTGCACTGTCTTTGAAACTGCCATAGTGGTCATTGGTTCTGTCTGTGAAGTTGTTTCTGCTGTTTCAAAAACTGTTGTAGCCATAGAACTAGAGGACTTTTCTGTTGGGATATCTGTTGTAATGTCTGTTGTCCCTTTTATTATTGGAAGGGCTGTGTTATCTGATGAGGTGGTTATTGGTATATGATTGTTAGTTGTTTCTGTTCTTCCTGACGAACTCAATGAAGGTGAAATTGGAAGTGTTGTCCTCTCAGAAGTTGAAGACGATTCTGACAATTCTGCTGTTGTTACTGAAGACACCATGTTCACAGTTTCTGCTGGGCTTGATTGCATTGATTCTTCTGTTGTGCTGTAGCTCTTTGACGTCATGGAAATGAAGGATGTGGAGTCTGATGGTTCAGTAGTTGACAATGTTGAAAGAAGGTCTGAAGAGGCTGTCGTACTTACATCTGACAGATTTGAAGTTGTTCCTTCAGATGTTTCTGTTGATTTTTCCCCTCCGGCACTCACAGAAATTGTTGACGAAGACTGAGAAATTTGTGTTGGCGCTGCTGATAAAGGATGAGTAATGGCTGCAGAATCCAAGGTTGTTGTTTCAATTGTTGAAAAATCAGTTGTTATTCTTGTTTCACTTTCTGTTTCAGTCATTGCATAGATTGAGGTACTAAATTGCACACTTGTGTCAGGTTGTTCAGTTGGCATGGATGAGAGCGATACTGATTCCTGCACTGTCTTTGAAACTGCCATAGTGGTCATTGGTTCTGTCTGTGAAGTTGTTTCTGCTGTTTCAAAAACTGTTGTAGCCATAGAACTAGAGGACTTTTCTGTTGGGATATCTGTTGTAATGTCTGTTGTCCCTTTTATTATTGAAAGGGCTGTGTTATCTGATGAGGTGGTTATTGGTACATGGTTGTTAGTTGTTTCTGTTCCTCCTGACAAACTCAATGAAGGTGAAATTGGAAGTGTTGTCCTCTCAGAAGTTGAAGACGATTCTGACAATTCTGCTGTTGTTACTGAAGACACCATGTTCACGGTTTCTGCTGTGCTTGATTGCATTGATTCTTCTGTTGTGCTGTAGCTCTTTGACGTCATGGAAATGAAGGATGTGGAGTCTGATGGTTCAGTAGTTGACAATGTTGAAAGAAGGTCTGAAGAGGCTGTTGTACTTACATCTGACAGATTTGAAGTTGTTCCTTCAGATGTTTCTGTTGATTTTTCCCCACCGGCACTCACAGAAATTGTTGACGAAGACTGAAAAATTTGTGTTGGCGTTGCTGATAAAGGATGAGTAATGGCTGCAGAATCCAAGGTTGTTGTTTCAATTGTTGAAAAATCAGTTGTTATTCTTGTTTCGCTTTCTGTTTCAGTCATTGCATAGATTGAGGTACTAAACTGCACACTTGTGTCAGGTTGTTCAGTTGGCATGGATGAGAGTGATACTGTTTCCTCCACTGTCTTTGAAACTGCCATAGTGGTCATTGGTTCTGTCTGTGAAGTTGTTTCTGCTGTTTCAAAAACTGTTGTAGCCATAGAACTAGAGGACTTTTCTGTTGGGATATCTGTTGTAATGTCTGTTGTCCCTTTTATTATTGGAAGGGCTGTGTTATCTGATGAGGTGGTTATTGGTACATGATTGTTAGTTGTTTCTGTTCCTCCTGACGAACTCAATGAAGGTGAAATTGGAAGTGTTGTCGTCTCAGAAGTTGAAGACGATTCTGACAATTCTGCTGTTGTTACTGAAGACACCATGTTCACAGTTTCTGCTGTGCTTGATTGCATTGATTCTTCTGTTGTGCTGTAGCTCTTTGACATCATGGAAATGAAGGATGTGGAGTCTGATGTTTCAGTAGTTGAGAATGTTGAAAGAAGGTCTGAAGAGGCTGTCGTACTTACATCTGACAGATTTGAAGTTGTTCCTTCAGATGTTTCTGTTGATTTTTCCCCACCGGCACTCACAGAAATTGTTGACGAATACTGAGAAATTTGTGTTGGCGTTGCTGATAAAGGATTAGTAATTGCTGCAGAATCCAAGGTTGTTGTTTCAATTGTTGAAAAAGCAGTTGTTATTCTAGTTTCGCTTTCTGTTTCAGTCATTGCATAGATTGAGGTACTAAACTGCACACTTGTGTCAGGTTGGTCAGTTGGCATGGATGAGAGTGATACTGATTCCTGCACTGTCTTTGAAACTGCCATAGTGGTCATTGGTTCTGTCTGTGAAGTTGTTTCTGCTGTTTCAAAAACTGTTGTAGCCATAGAACTAGAGGACGTTTCTGTTGGGATATCTGTTGTAATGTCTGTTGTCCCTTTTATTATTGGAAGGGCTGTGTTATCTGATGAGGTGGTTATTGGTATATGATTGTTAGTTGTTTCTGTTCTTCCTGACGAACTCAATGAAGGTGAAATTGGAAGTGTGGTCCTCTCAGAAGTTGAAGACAATTCTGACATTTCTGCTGTTGTTACTGAAGACACCATGTTCACAGTTTCTGCTGTGCTTGATTGCATTGATTCTTCTGTTGTGCTGTAGCTCTTTGACGTCATGGAAATGAAGGATGCGGAGTCTGATGGTTCAGTAGTTGACAATGTTGAAAGAAGGTCTGAAGAGGCTGTCGTACTTACATCTGACAGATTTGAAGTTGTTCCTTCAGATGTTTCTGTTGATTTTTCCCCACCGGCACTCACAGAAATAGTTGACGAAGACTGAGAAATTTGTGTTGGCGTTGCTGATAAAGGATTAGTAATGGCTGCAGAATCCAAGGTTGTTGTTTCAATTGTTGAAAAATCAGTTGTTATTCTTGTTTCGCTTTCTGTTTCAGTCATTGCATAGATTGAGGTACTAAATTGCACACTTGTGTCAGGTTGTTCAGTTGGCATGGATGAGAGTGATACTGTTTCCTGCACTGTCTTTGAAACTGCCATAGTGGTCATTGGTTCTGTCTGTGAAGTTGTTTCTGCTGTTTCAAAAACTGTTGTAGCCATAGAACTAGAGGACTTTTCTGTTGGGATATCTGTTGTAATGTCTGTTGTCCCTTTTATTATTGGAAGGGCTGTGTTATCTGATGAGGTGGTTATTGGTATATGATTGTTAGTTGTTTCTGTTCTTCCTGACGAACTCAATGAAGGTGAAATTGGAAGTGTGGTCCTCTCAGAAGTTGAAGACGATTCTGACAATTCTGCTGTTGTTACTGAAGACACCATGTTCACAGTTTCTGCTGTGCTTGATTGCATTGATTCTTCTGTTGTGCTGTAGCTCTTTGACGTCATGGAAATGAAGGATGTGGAGTCTGATGGTTCAGTAGTTGACAATGTTGAAAGAAGGTCTGAAGAGGCTGTCGTACTTACATCTGACAGATTTGAAGTTGTTCCTTCAGATGTTTCTGTTGATTTTTCCCCACCGGCACTCACAGAAATTGTTGACGAAGACTGAGAAATTTGTGTTGGCGTTGCTGATAAAGGATTAGTAATGGCTGCAGAATCCAAGGTTGTTGTTTCAATTGTTGAAAAATCAGTTGTTATTCTTGTTTCGCTTTCTGTTTCAGTCATTGCATAGATTGAGGTACTAAACTGCACACTTGTGTCAGGTTGTTCAGTTGGCATGGATGAGAGTGATACTGTTTCCTGCACTGTCTTTGAAACTGCCATAGTGGTCATTGGTTCTGTCTGTGAAGTTGTTTCTGCTGTTTCAAAAACTGTTGTAGCCATAGAACTAGAGGACTTTTCTGTTGGGATATCTGTTGTAATATCTGTTGTCCCTTTTATTATTGGAAGGGCTGTGTTATCTGATGAGGTGGTTGTTGGTATATGATTGTTAGTTGTTTCTGTTCTTCCTGACGAACTCAATGAAGGTGAAATTGGAAGTGTTGTCCTCTCAGAAGTTGAAGACGATTCTGACAATTCTGCTGTTGTTACTGAAGACACCATGTTCACAGTTTCTGCTGGGCTTGATTGCATTGATTGTTCTGTTGTGCTGTAGCTCTTTGACGTCATGGAAATGAAGGATGTGGAGTCTGATGGTTCAGTAGTTGACAATGTTGAAAGAAGGTCTGAAGAGGCTGTCGTACTTACATCTGACAGATTTGAAGTTGTTCCTTCAGATGTTTCTGTTGATTTTTCCCCACCGGCACTCACAGAAATTGTTGACGAAGACTGAGAAATTTGTGTTGGCGTTGCTGATAAAGGATTAGTAATGGCTGCAGAATCCAAGGTTGTTGTTTCAATTGTTGAAAAATCACTTGTTATTCTTGTTTCGCTTTCTGTTTCAGTCATTGCATAGATTGAGGTACTAAACTGCACACTTGTGTCAGGTTGTTCAGTTGGCATGGATGAGAGTGATACTGTTTCCTGCACTGTCTTTGAAACTGCCATAGTGGTCATTGGTTCTGTCTGTGAAGTTGTTTCTGCTGTTTCAAAAACTGTTGTAGCCATAGAACTAGAGTACTTTTCTGTTGGGATATCTGTTGTAATATCTGTTGTCCCTTTTATTATTGGAAGGGCTGTGTTATCTGATGAGGTGGTTGTTGGTATATGATTGTTAGTTGTTTCTGTTCTTCCTGACGAACTCAATGAAGGTGAAATTGGAAGTGTTGTCCTCTCAGAAGTTGAAGACGATTCTGACAATTGTGCTGTTGTTACTGAAGACACCATGTTCACAGTTTCTGCTGGGCTTGATTGCATTGATTGTTCTGTTGTGCTGTAGCTCTTTGACGTCATGGAAATGAAGGATGTGGAGTCTGATGGTTCAGTAGTTGACAATGTTGAAAGAAGGTCTGAAGAGGCTGTCGTACTTACATCTGACAGATTTGAAGTTGTTCCTTCAGATGTTTCTGTTGATTTTTCCCCACCGGCACTCACAGAAATTGTTGACGAAGACTGAGAAATTTGTGTTGGCGTTGCTGATAAAGAATTAGTAATGGCTGCAGAATCCAAGGTTGTTGTTTCAATTGTTGAAAAATCAGTTGTTATTCTTGTTTCCCTTTCTGTTTCAGTCATTGCATAGATTGAGGTACTTAACTGCACACTAGTGTCAGGTTGTTCAGTCGGCATGGATGAGAGTGATACTGTTTCCTGCACTGTCTTTGAAACTGCCATAGTGGTCATTGGTTCTGTCTGTGAAGTTGTTTCTGCTGTTTCAAAAACTGTTGTAGCCATAGAACTAGAGGACTTTTCTGTTGGGATATCTGTTGTAATGTCTGTTGTCCCTTTTATTATTGGAAGGGCTGTGTTATCTGATGAGGTGGTTATTGGTATATGATTGTTAGTTGTTTCTGTTCTTCCTGACGAACTCAATGAAGGTGAAATTGGAAGTGTTGTCCTCTCAGAAGTTGAAGACGATTCTGACAATTCTGCTGTTGTTACTGAAGACACCATGTTCACAGTTTCTGCTGGGCTTGATTGCATTGATTCTCCTGTTGTGCTGTAGCTCTTTGACGTCATGGAAATGAAGGATGTGGAGTCTGATGGTTCAGTAGTTGACAATGTTGAAAGAAGGTCTGAAGAGGCTGTCGTACTTACATCTGACAGATTTGAAGTTGTTCCTTCAGATGTTTCTGTTGATTTTTCCCCTCCGGCACTCACAGAAATTGTTGACGAAGACTGAGAAATTTGTGTTGGCGCTGCTGATAAAGGATGAGTAATGGCTGCAGAATCCAAGGTTGTTGTTTCAATTGTTGAAAAATCAGTTGTTATTCTTGTTTCACTTTCTGTTTCAGTCATTGCATAGATTGAGGTACTAAATTGCACACTTGTGTCAGGTTGTTCAGTTGGCATGGATGAGAGCGATACTGATTCCTGCACTGTCTTTGAAACTGCCATAGTGGTCATTGGTTCTGTCTGTGAAGTTGTTTCTGCTGTTTCAAAAACTGTTGTAGCCATAGAACTAGAGGACTTTTCTGTTGGGATATCTGTTGTAATGTCTGTTGTCCCTTTTATTATTGGAAGGGCTGTGTTATCTGATGAGGTGGTTATTGGTACATGGTTGTTAGTTGTTTCTGTTCCTCCTGACAAACTCAATGAAGGTGAAATTGGAAGTGTTGTCCTCTCAGAAGTTGAAGACGATTCTGACAATTCTGCTGTTGTTACTGAAGACACCATGTTCACGGTTTCTGCTGTGCTTGATTGCATTGATTCTTCTGTTGTGCTGTAGCTCTTTGACGTCATGGAAATGAAGGATGTGGAGTCTGATGGTTCAGTAGTTGACAATGTTGAAAGAAGGTCTGAAGAGGCTGTCGTACTTACATGTGACAGATTTGAAGTTGTTCCTTCAGATGTTTCTTTTGATTTTTCCCCACCGGCACTCACAGAAATTGTTGACGAAGACTGAGAAATTTGTGTTGGCGTTGCTGATAAAGGATTAGTAATGGCTGCAGAATCCAAGGTTGTTGTTTCAATTGTTGAAAAATCAGTTGTTATTCTTGTTTCGCTTTCTGTTTCAGTCATTGCATAGATTGAGGTACTAAACTGCACACTTGTGTCAGGTTGTTCAGTTGGCATGGATGAGAGTGATACTGTTTCCTGCACTGTCTTTGAAACTGCCATAGTGGTCATTGGTTCTGTCTGTGAAGTTGTTTCTGCTGTTTCAAAAACTGTTGTAGCCATAGAACTAGAGGATTTTTCTGTTGGGATATCTGTTGTAATGTCTGTTGTCCCTTTTATTATTGGAAGGGCTGTGTTATCTGATGAGGTGGTTATTGGTACATGATTGTTAGTTGTTTCTGTTCCTCCTGACGAACTCAATGAAGGTGAAATTGGAAGTGTTGTCCTCTCAGAAGTTGAAGACGATTCTGACAATTCTGCTGTTGTTACTGAAGACACCATGTTCACAGTTTCTGCTGTGCTTGATTGCATTGATTCTTCTGTTGTGCTGTAGCTCTTTGACGTCATGGAAATGAAGGATGTGGAGTCTGATTGTTCAGTAGTTGAGAATGTAGGAAGGTCTGAAGATCCTGTCGTACTTACATGTGACAGAGTAGAAGTTGTTCCTTCAGATGTTTCTGTTGATTTTTCCCCTGCACTCACTGGAATTGTTGACGACGACTGAGCACTTTGTGTTGGCATGGCTATTGAACGATTACCAATGGCTGCAGAATCCAAGGTTGTTGTTGGAATTTCATGGTCAATTGTTGTTATTCTTGTATCAGGTTGTGTTTCTGTTTTTGCTGGGGTTGGCTTATTGATTGGCCAACTTGTGTCAGGTGATTCTGTTGCATTGGCCGTTGGCGCTGTCGACGATATCATTCGGTTTGAAACTGTCAGACTTGTCCTTCTTTCTCCTGTTGAAGTTGTTTCTCCCATTTCAACATATGTGGAGGTGTTGGAAGAGGATGCCATTTCTGCTTCAAATGAAGATGAAGTCACATTTGTATTTGTTACCGCTGGAGGTGCTGATGTTGTTCTCTGGCCACTATTTGTAATTGAGGATATACTGTTCCATTCATTTGTTGTTACAGACCCTTGGGTCAATGTAGTCAGACCTGTACTATACTGATTGTTAGATGTTACTTGCGATGATTGTCCAGTTGTTAATTGCCCATCAACGTGAACCAGTAGTGAAGCTGGTAGATGTGTCATTACTGTGAAATGAAAATAGGTTCTTTCATAAGCTCTTATTTGAATGTTTTATATGTATATTTACATACTCAGTCATAGATTACCAAATCCTACAAAAACTACTGAAAAACATCCATTGCTTCAATTCTATTCAATAATTAATGCCATACATAATAAAATACAATTCATATGTGTAGCAAACTGTGATAAAGTCCTCAACATATTTTCTCTAAAAGTGGGAAAGAATGCTACACAAAGAAAGCATCTCTCTATATGTACGTAAAAAAACATTTATACCATGATTTTGAACTTGAACACACACAAAGAATGACCAATCCAAGCAAAAGAAATATACACATGTGAAAGTGTTACTGGATTTTAGATATAAATCATAAGTAAATTTCCTTCTGTACATTTCTGTATAGTTTCTGTGCTGATAGTGAGCCAGGCATACCCATTATTAATCTTACACCACATTTACAAATGTGGGAATGGGAATACCCTTCCATTCTGTCTGTCTCATCATTTCTTATGCGTCTTACAGTTTAGATTTCTGCACTGGATATTTATCATTCAATAATAGATTATTATTGAGTTTCTGCCCATCCCAGTAGGCCCTTGGTATGAATTCTTAAAACATATAGAATGCATACATACATTACATTACATTATAGGCATTTAGCAGACGCTCTTATCCAGAGCGACTTACACAACTTCTTATTACATGTATCCATTTATACAGCTGGATATATACTGAAGCAATTCAGGTTAAGTACCTTGCTCAAGGGTACAACGGCAGTGTCCTACCTGGGAATCGAACCTGCAACCTTTTGGTTACAAGTCCAGTTCCTTAACCATTATACTACACTGCCGCCCATACACAAGGAAGCAACATTTGAACACACATACATACCTATCAGATTTTTCAGAGAAAAATGTTAATCGGCAAAATTTAGAACTGTAGAATAAAAATGTAATATCTTTTCTGCACAGCAAAATTCCATGGTGGTATGGAATTAACACTCTACGGGTGAATACTGGTGTCTAGAACTGTAAGGTACCGAAGAGCCAACAGAGGGAGACAACACATTAATTCAAATGTAAACCTGCTTTAGGTCTAAATACAATTAATTTTTAACTGCTGATTGAAAACAATATATAATTGTCATTACATTTTCATATATACCTATACCTTTGTTCTTTACATTTCACTTTTTACTGAGTATATTGACATATGTATACACACTTTTCTAGGTTTATGCCTGAAATAAAATTAAATTTATGTAAACACCCTAGGATGTTAAATGTACATTAAATTACTTTGACGCCGACATTTTTGCTGGGTGAATACTAGTGTCTAAAGCTGTAAGGTACCGAAGAGCCAACAGAGGGAGACAACATATAATTTAAATGTAAACTTGCTTTAGGTCTAATACAATACATTGTATCTACTGATTGAAAACAATACGTAATTGGCATTACATTTTCATATATACCTTTACATTTGTTCTTTACAATTCACTTTTTACTGAGTATATTGACATATGTATATACACTTTTCTAGGTTTATGCCTGAAATACACACACACACACACACACACACACACACAGGCTAACATCAAATAAAAATGTGAAAACACAAAATCTCAAAAATTGAAGTATAATAAAACCATAGCAAGTAAGAGCTAGTCAGATGTTTTCACAAAATTACTTTAAATAATAGTGTAATGACCATGGGTAGCGCAACATAAAATGTAATGACATCACACCCCCTGATAAAAACTTTTATTATTCCAGAAACTTTAAATATATTTTACATAGAACATATTTTGCCTATGAATATTTCATCAACAATGAATCCTTTATATCGCTTCAGAATGTTACCTGGACCAACTCTGGCCTGGGTAAATCACTTTTGCCAGATACAAGCTCATAATAACAAAATGACCATTACAGATGAGTATAATGTTTGTTTAATGTAGAGCTATTTGCTGAATTACATGTATGTCCTGTGCCAAACTTGGCTTGCTGGGTCCCCAGTTATTGTATAATGTCCATCTATATTTACAATTTATTTTGTTTTTTCTTTACAATAAGCCCCTTTAGCAAAATATTTGTCAGAGATTAATCTTCCCAAAAGAATTCTGAATTCTGCAGCCAACAGCCTTGCCCACCATAAAAACATGTAGTTTTTTTAGTCAATTACTCCCAAAATTTGTCACTAAATTAGGCATCTCCTTGTATTTTGTTATAACATCAATTGTTGGACAAGCATTGATCAAAACAGATGAGATCCAAAATCTGAACCGATTACATAAATTTACAAATAAATCATGACTGGTACTTACATATAACTGAGAAGATTTTGTGAACCCAACAGTTTTTCCCCTTTCATCATCTTTGCTGCTGTGTTCTCGACAAACATCTCATTTTGGTCCAGTCCTGTCCCTGCACTATTGCATATGAAGCTGTTTCCTCCTTTGCCTCAGGTGAGTAACGTGTTCACCTGAGAGAGTGCGCTTTCCTCTTGTTGAAGGACCCCACCCTTTTTCCTTTGCTAAGGAGAGGAGCTTTCAGTGCTAGTTTTCTGACCTCTTGTCATTCGTTACACGTTGTGAACGTGTAGGTTTTCAATTGCTTCATGCGACACAAATTGTCCCTCTTTTTCACACGTTCTTATTAAACTATGAATGGCATTTTAAAAGCTAAGCTGGATACATGAGTAATATGTTGGCTACTCCCGTATGTTGGAAGTTAAATTACTGTTCTTACTAGTATTGTACTATACAATGTGTTGGCATCAGGGGTAGCAATACGGCTTTGAGTCTTTGTAAAAAAAGCTTTGGCTTTTAGGACATGACTCTGGTTGTTAGCACTACCAGTGCATTGTCTTGCTATATAATTACTGGCGTGTAATATACAGAGGGCAGTTCTTGGACGTGTCATGTTAACAAAGAGGGCATTGACATGTTGTCTTGAATCTAACGGTGGATCACCATAGATACCACTGTTAGTTGCTCATCATAATCAACATGCGACTGATCATTGCATTACCTGCGGTCGTTCCTGGTTACCACAGTCAGTGTTATACACATGTCAAGCCAGAACACGTATCCTCATGAAACAGGCTCAACAGAATTTGCCTGTATCTACTGTAATGATTAAGATGAAACCACAGTTTTCATTTGCAGCTTTTGTGCTTTTCACACCATATTATAAAAGGGGAAAAACTTCTAAAATATTAATGTCACAGATACTTTATTATATCATTCTTAATTAAAGAAGGAAATGATAGGATAGCGCTGTATTGAGTTTATACTCCAATTACAGCCGTGGCATTATAAAGGCTTTATTATACTTTTTTTAAAGTAAGATTTTTGTTTTCACTAATGAAAGGATGAAGACCGTACCAGTTTTCATGCCATGCCATCATATGTTACTATTAAAGTACTGTATAACATTGTTCCTTATAATAATAATAATATTATTATTATTATTAATGACTTTATTTTTCCAGCCTTTCCATACGGTGCATTCAAAGTGCTTTACAAAAAATAGGGGCAAAAAATACAGTTACAAATATAGTGGGAGGTAGAAATAAACACATGGCAAAATGATAAAAACAACAGTATAAGCAAGATAAAAATGCATGGTGCTAAAAAAGACAGTATATTTAAATAAAACGATAAAAGAGATTTAAATGTCTTTAGTGTTGGTGCATGTCTAATGCACCTCAGGTAAAGTGTTCCATAGTGCAGAGCACGTACACCCAAAGCTTGATCTCCTTTTTAACTGTGCAGGTGGAACATTAAGGAGACCCTTATCAGCTGATCTGAGCTGCTTCTCTGGCTTGTAGGTACTGCAAGGTTCACTACGTAGTCAAGGGCTAAGCCATGTAGAGCTTTAAGTCATCATTAAACTGTTTAAATCAATTTGAAATACTATGGGAAGCCAGTATATAGAGACCAATACCTGGAGTTAGTTGGGATCTCTTTTTAGTTCTCGTTTTAGTTCTTTAGTTCTTTCAGCCATGCTGCTGAATTTTGGACAACTCGGAGTCAAGGTAAAACCTGCGATTTATACCTGAATACGAAGCATTACAGTAGTCCAATCTAGAAGTGATGAAAGCAATGTAATACTGAATGTAATACTCCCCTTTCTGATTTTACTATGCAAATGCCATCCCCCGCAGAGTGAACTCAATAAACACCCAGTGTGGAGCCATGACTTTCACAGTGTAAAAATGGTTTTCATGAACAAGGGTAACATTTGAATGGTTCACTTTTATAGGTCATAGGTCATAAACGACCCTCTAAATGTATCTGATTTAAGAGGTGGATTTTGATTAAATATAATACAAAATAAAATAAAAACTGAACTGGTATGCATATGTTTTTAGCTCTCAAGAAAAGCCCTGCCTTTTTATTGTACTAGTGACGTGAAACCAAATATGGCTTTTTTTAATTTTTATCCCATGGATAAGGCTATAATCTTTATATTCACATACATGAGCAGATCTAAAGAGATGTCTTCAGTTGTCGTTCATCATTGAAAAGATTCAATTTAACCTAGAAATCACATGTCTATATGCGGCAAACAGTGGTCATGTATCTGTAACTACATTTGTGGTCCGTGCTCATTTTGTACCGCTTACTTAAAACCTGAATTTAAATCATAAAGGCATACATCATTAAGTACAGTACATAAGCTATCTAAAGCATAGCAAACAGCATCTTAGCTCTAAACGAACATGATCACATTACAATCCTAAAGTGAATGACAGTCAGGCATTGGTTACACAGAAAGGTGTGTTATTTGTGTGTAATGATAGAGGGCTGGGGAGGGGCAGCAGGGTTGAGCATGCGTGAGCGTTTAGTTTTAATGGCACACCCATTTGCCATGTTTCAATATGCCTGTCTATCATATTGTGCGTGGGTCAAAGGCAGGTCAGTTAATTGTATTATAGTTTCTAGACTTTCATGGAAAAGTGAGCTTTTGGTATGCCATTACATTATATGCTATACACTGCCCGGCCAAAAAAAAAAGTTGCACGCTGTAATGTTTTGTTGGACCGCCTTTAGCTTTGATTATGGCGTGCATTCGTCGTGGCATTGTTTCGACAACCTTATGCAACGTCACAACATTTATTTCCATCCAGACTTGCATTCATTTTTGGCCGAGATCTTGTATTGACGACGGGAGAGTCAAACCACTCCGTGAAGTCTTCTCCAGCATATCCCAAAGACTTTCAATGGGGTTAAGGTCAGGACTCTGGTGGCCAATTCATGTGTGAAAACGATTCCTCATGCTCCCTGAACCACTCTTTCACAATTTGAGCCCGATGAATCTTGGCATTGTCGTCCTGGAATATGCCCATTGATGGGATAACCTGGTCAGTCAGTACATTCAGGTACTCAGCTGACTTAATTTTATTGCTGCATAATGTTGCTGAGCCTAGACTTGACCAATTGAAGCAACCCCAGATCATAACACTGCCTCCAGAGGCTTGTACAGTGGGCACTATGCATGACTTGTGCAACTGCGACTTTTTTTTTGGCCAGGCAGTGTATATTATCATATAAAATATTACTAAAAAAAACATGTTAAACATATAGGCGCCACATTAAGAAAAGTGAAATATAGCAAAAGGGGTTAAACTATGTCTGTTTCAGTTATGGATCTACAATTTGTAACTGTGGACCCCATTATAAGGATACTGTGAAACAATACCAAGTAATGGTAACCAGTCATTCTGACAGATTACTTTTAACAGATCCCCAATGTTTAAAACAAGTAACGTTCTTCAGTACAATGAGGTTTATCACTTTATTGCGTCCATGAAGTCTGAGGCTTTGTGAGCCAGCAGAAGAGGACTATTCATGAATGGTGGATTACTGAAATAGGAGCCCCACTCGCTTTAATAGCACATTCTGAAAACACACTCAAAAATGTGTTGGCGAGAACTTGTTTACAGTAGTCAAACAAGGGAAATTAACTGGTGTGGGAGCGCAGCCCTTGTCCAGCATCATTCAAGTTTAAGGGCTGTGAAACAGGTTTTCAAGGATTCTGCCGGGGAAACACACTAGCCAGGCTATTTTATCTACCTTTGTACCATCTAGTTCCTGTCCACGGGTGCAGCTGTGGTGCTCTCACGCACCAGGGCTGAAGGCTTCACCTCTCTGAACTAACATTGCGGTTTTGTTTGGAAAAAAAACAAAAAACAACTATAGGTTACTTTTAAAATGCGAAGGCTATTTGCATTTTTACATAACGTACACCTGCCATACAAAAGATGCTTTACAGTGTGATCAGAGGTGTAAAATTCAGGTTCCGAAAGTAAAAGTCCAATCACCTGGATTTGCTAATTAGCGCAGTTCTTCAGCCAGGAGGTAGAACTAAATCGTAAAATCAGCTGGTTGAGTTCATGGGTAGAAGAAACACATGGCAGGACTTTTACTTTCTGACCCCTGGATTTTACACCTCTGAGTGTGACAGTTATCTCATCAATGTCCAGTGTGTTGCAAACCATTTTAGAACAAAATAAAGGAAACCAACCGAGTGTTTAAAAATAGAGGTTGTCTTGGTTTATTCTACACTAGTGCAGTGCCCGTTTGGAATGGGCCGAACCGTTATCCAATCCACTTCACACATATACAAATTTATTTCACACATATACATATTTATTTCGTCTGCACCCTCTTCATAAACAACATTGCTGTGTGTGTGTGTGTGTGTGTGTGTGTGTGTGTGTGTGTGTGTGTGTGTGTGTGTGTGTGTGCATAGTGACATCACTATCGATGACGTCACTATGCCCAAATAAGGGCATAGGGTACTACTCCGTGAAGTCCAATGCCCATTAAGGTACAGTGCACGTTTGGACCGGGACGATTTTCTCGCGAACCGTTCATCCGATCGACTTCAAACTCGACACTGCACTTACTTGGATCATCAGCAATACACCCGCCAAGTTTCAATTCGATCCTCGAGAAAATCGAAGGACAGACATACATACATACATACATACAGACAGAGATTCCTGGAATTATAGTTACATGTGAGTAGAATAAGCCAAGACCACCTGCTGAATGGTGATTAAGGGGGGAAATTTAGTGGGTGAAGGCTCAGCTGTCATTAAGGGGGGAAATTTAGTGGGTGAAGGCTCAGCTGTCATTAAGGGGGGAAATTTAGTGGGTGAAGGCTCAGCTGTCATTGTCAGTAGAGCAGCTGGCAGGGCAGACACCCAGTTCCTGTTAGAAACAGAGGAAACTTGTGTTTGGTTTGTTTTTTGTTTTTTTTATGTTTGTTTTTTGTTTTTTTATGTTTGTTTTTGATGTGCGGTTTGGCCTACGTAGGGACTTTTTTTGTTTTGTTCCCAGAACTGAACAAACTTCCTTCACACAATTTCCCTGTGAAATGTGTCCCTTGATCACAATCTAAACACATGGAAATTCGAACCTTGGTATTATTTCAATCGCCAGCTTCAGAGCTACTGTCTTTGCTGAATAGTATATAGTCAGGAATGCTTCTACCCACTTTGTAAAGTATTGTAACAGCTACTGAAACTAAATGTCTCAGGTTACCCCCCCACCCCTTTTGTTTTTCTCTCTCTTTCCTCACTGATCTGAGCGGCATGCTATCACTATGCTATTACTGCACACACTTTCAATGTACATCTACAAGCACCTGTATCTGCCAAGCATTTCACTGTTTTGCCTGCTGCTAAAGCCATTTTACAAAAGGGTCCTTGGGATCTAATGGACAGATGATGTCATTGCTGACCAAATGTGTTTTGTACTGTTAAAGATGGAGCCGCTGGCTAATTTCTTTTGCAACAGTCCATTGACATAAGCTGAGGATACTGCACACTTAGCTTGGGAAAGGGGAGCATAGGGTCGTGGTTAATACCATGTTGTTCTTGTTTTGTTTATTTGCCCCTTTAATTTACATTTATTGTTTCCATTGTTGCAGGGGAGTTGGTTTATTTTTATTTTCGAGGGCACCCCGTAAATGCACTAATTTTTCAATATTGAAAGACCCATCATTGCAGCTTAGAACTAAAATGGCACTCAGAGAGATGCTACACCCTACACCCAGGCATGGTCTTGCATGTGATCTTGCAGTGTGAAGTCAGGGATTGACTGATTGGGAAAAAAATAAACTACACATCTAGCATATAATTCCTGAAATAGTGTGTCATCACTCTCGGCAAATCGCGACGCCAAGCGCATGAAATTGTCTCGATCTAGCGAACCTCCACACGAGACAGGCAAGTCGCCATAAAGTCACGAACGCCATAAAGTCCAGCCTGCTCCAAACAGGCACATTTTGAACGGGCACTGCACTAGTATTCTTAAATCCTAACAATCCTAATAGAAATTCACTTACCTGCAATCGTCTGGAAAAATTCATCATAATTATACTGAATTCAAAAGCTCAAAATCGCACTGTGTAAACTCTCAGGTGAAGCAGTATGAAGTTCTGATACATAGCATTGAGTATTTACCTTTAAATATGGGTGCAATGTATAATGATGTCACAATAGCAGCAACATAATGTCAAAGTTCTGAACACTTGTGATGTCATAATACGTTTGGGCTTAGTTACATTTGAATGGTTAATTTGTAAAATTACAGAGAGATGCTACACCCGAGCATGGGGCTAAAACTATGATCTTGCACTGTGAAGTCAGGCATTGACCGATTGGGAAGAAAAATTCAGGATTCAAGATTCAGGCCATTGCCCAACTGTGAACATTTCCACAAAGTTTTATCACAAACGGAGTAGAATTGTTCGAGTTATGCATTATAGGGACACACAGACAGACACCCACACACAGACAGGAGCGAAAACAATACCCCCTGCTTGCGCTACATGCACACGGGTGTAATTATTGCGCGTATAGAAATTCCATTTCTGCCGACATGACATGATTCAGGGGAATCAGTATGCATATACCGTGCTGGTGTCCCTTTTCATAGGACCAAGGATTTCCCTTCCATTTATCATTAATTAACATTCTTTAATTTACCTTTGGCCAACATCAATGTACTTGTTATTAATAACTATAAATTCATATTACTTATATATATATATATATATAGATTTCTAGACAATGTCTCACTGTGCATCAGTCCACATCACCAAAGAAGTACTAAATCCCATATTTAATCTTTTTTTCATCTCACTTTCACACTTCTATAGATGTGACCATATTTTACACAGTTATTATAATGTGTTATAAAATAATAAAACACAGTACTGTTTGGGCCCACGAGACAGACCACAAAACAAGAACAAGACAAAAAACAGTATTGTAGAGAGCTACCCCACCATGCAACAGTCGTCTGTGAAACCAACTTAGGTTGCTATCCTACCCAACCAACAATAAAACAATATTGTAGGGTGCCCACACCGGGTGTGAGCTTACAGTGTAGGGGCCTGTCCCTGAAATACGTCCTTGCTAGCACCTATTTGCCTCACACAAAGTTCCTTGCTAGCACCTATTTGCCTCCCATAAAGGTCTTTGCTAGCACCTACTTGCCTCCCTCAAAGAGTTCTTTGCTAGCACCTATTTTCCTTCCTCAAAGAGGTCTTTGCTAGCACCTATTTTCCTTCCTCAAAGAGTTCTTAGCTAGCACCTATTTTCCTTCCTCAAAGAGGTCTTTGCTAGCACCTATTTTCCTTCCTCAAAGAGGTCTTTGCTAGCACCTATTTTCCTTCCTCAAAGAGGTCTTTGCTAGCACCTGTTTTCCTTCCTCAAAGAGGTCTTTGCTAGCACCTATTTTCCTTCCTCAAAGAGGTCTTTGCTAGCACCTATTTTCCTTCCTCAAAGAGGTCTTTGCTAGCACCTGTTTTCCTTCCTCAAAGAGGTCTTTGCTAGCACCTATTTTCCTTCCTCAAAGAGGTCTTTGCTAGCACCTATTTTCCTTCCTCAAAGAGGTCTTTGCTAGCACCTGTTTTCCTTCCTCAAAGAGGTCTTTGCTAACACCTATTTTCCTTCCTCAAAGAGGTCTTTCACTAGCAGCTTTCTCTATTAGATACACAATGTTTTACTGTGCACTTATACGTGCAATTTTATTATTCTTTTATTCTCTTATGCATTCACTTACAAACAGCCCAGTAATCACAGTATACTAGGGACGCGGTGATGGTAAAACACTCACCGTCCTGCTGTGCTGCCGATGAGCGGCTGCGCTGAGAATCCTGTTTGTGCCGCTAATTGTTAGGCGGTGAGAAGTCTCCCCTTATAGTGACTAGGCAAAACAAGGTATATCCAATAAGAGATTCATTTCCGCAGAAAGGGTCCAGCACTTACACACAGTAACTAAAACATGCTTTGAGAGTCCCAGGAAACATCCTCCCTGGTATGGAAAGGGCGGGGGGACGGTTAAGCAAGGGCCAAGTCCATCCATCTGGACTCCCAGAATGAAATAAGATGGAGAAAAACAGACTCGGATATACTGCCACACAAAACAACCCCTTGTCCTTGGGAAGCTCGGTGCCTGGATCCAGAGGCCCCAGTGGAAGGCCTGAGAATTTGACACAGTACATACTTCATAGTCATAATAAAGATATTCTCCACCCTTCACTTTGAAGATGAATGCATTTCTGCTATGACACAGACATACACAGCCCAATATACTGAGGTACATCCTGTGAGGTATACCCTTAGTTACTGAACAATATTCCCTGTGCAGGACTATATGTGCTTTACTGAAAAGCCAAACACAATAGATTTACTGCCTTACTTACACATGGTCATGACATAAACCTTTGAAAGCTTTGCCTCCCCAATGTATGTCAATTGCCAATGTCAACATTGTAATTGTGTATTAAGTCAATATATCACCATATACAGGGCACATCAATTGTATTGTAAACAATTACTTTCAATGTCAACTGAAAAACTATTCAACAACTTTCTGTAATGGGTCCCTATGTCCATCTGACTGATCAGTGCTGACAGCAAGAAATCCATCTCATTGCTCAGCTCTGATGTCACACAGTTATGGCCCTCCTCATTCACATGTCAGGTGGTAGTTGTCCCCCTTCTTTTTTTTTTTGCACTTTTGAGCAGATGGTGTCTGAAATAGCATTCCTTAAGAATAATAAAAACAAACCCCCCCCCCCCCCCCAAAAGAAAAAAAACAAAACAATCCCTGATGATAAAGGGTAATATCACATTAAAACATAACAGATAGCTATTTTCTTTGAAACGAGGGAACACAAACAAATAAATGTAACATATGTATGTATTCTACAACAATTTTTCAGTTTGTTTTTGTCCCAGCATCCATACCCATCTTTTATCTCCGTAAGATAGCCTGATATTCTGCCATAGATCTTCAAATCTTCAAAAAGGCCCCTGTCAAATCATTTTGAACTGGCCCCACAGTCCAAATATTAATATGACGACTGTTGATGTCCTTTGCTTGCTATATGTGATACCTCTTGCATGTGGCTTGTAAAATTAGCTGCAAATAAATTACTTCACTGGCAGGTGGACTTTCATGTTGTAATGAAAATTTAAGAACGCATGTCATCCAATTTTTCTCACCTTGATAACAGGGCAAACTTGCTGTCACATGGAGTATTGACTAATATACATGTACAGTACTGTTTTTCTGAGTCAAACAATCTGCTTTCCCAAAGGTGTAGTTGACCAATGTGAGAGTGGGTCATTGGAAATGCACCTTTGTGTTTGTAGTAATGGCACCCCCCCAGAGACTCAAAGTGGTGCAGTCTTCAACGTTGCTATGGCATCTGTTCGAGCAGTCACCAGTGCTCAACTCTGGGGGAATGTCACTGGGCAAATTCGACAGGAATATATGGGCGGGTGGTCTGGAAACTGTATGTGAGACAGAAATGAATGCAGAGCAAATCATTTGATGATCCTTGTTCGACCTAGTCATTTGTCATTTACTCTTACATCAATGCCCCAGAGTATTGACTTTCTTTTTCAGGATCAGTTTGGATACGCAATTGTTCACAAGACAAACAATGATAAGCGAAATTTCATTCAATGTTATGTAGTAAATTAAGTCACAGTGCATGGACTTGTGAATGGTTTTAGTACATAACACAGAGGATACAGTAATGAGCTGAGGGATCGTTGGACGCAGTGAACTGAGTCTGTTTAATAAGTACACTGTTGGCCTAAACTAAGTCTAAGGAGTGGCAAGAGACTGGTGTAAGTCTGGTTGTGGGTGGGTTGGTACTCTTCTCAAACTGTGATCATCATAATCTATTGAATTAATCACCCACAGGTCTTCATTTAAAATGGTTTTTATTTTGGTTTGATTTTTTAAATGGCCCTAAGAAAAACCCCTATAAAATTTTCTTTGCCATAAGAACCAGGCATTTTTGTTTCAACTAAATTTACAGTTGTGGGAGACTACATTACCCAAAGAGGAAACAGTGGAGCTACGCCAAGATTGCATTCCAGCATCCGTTATTATCCTGCAGAGATAACAGTAGTATAGATTTCAATAATATTTAAGGGTGTGGGGAACAGGATGCTTCCTGAAGGTGCTGTTAAGCATGAAATTAAACAATGTGAAGGGGAAACCAAGGTCCTGGCTCACGACAAAGCTCTCCTTTCACACCTTGCAAACTCACTCTCGTCTTGTAACAGGATCTGAAAGCAGCCTGTGAGTCCCAGGTGAGAAATTGGTGTGAAGTATGGGAGGGTAGTTACCAGTATGAGTCAGCGGAACACAAAAGCAAGCATTGATCTGTGAAACCCCCGCATCCTGGAATGAGCTTGATCTTTCAAGAACATGGTGTTTCTCTGTGACATCAAATCCCTGCTTTAACCATCATGGACAATAGTCAAAAAGGTATTTTGGAATCCAGTATACATGTTGGTGAATCAACAGTATACATGTTGGTGAATCAACCAGGAAACTCATAAATACAATTACTCATAAATACTTACTTTCATTTTTACATAATACCGAGTGAGAAATATACAGTTGAAGTCAAAGATTTACATACACCTTAGCCAAATCCATTTAAACTCAGTTTTTCACAATTCCTGACAAACATTAGTAGTAAACATTCCCTGTCTTAGGTCAGTTAGGATCAAGTCTTTATTTTAAGAATGTGAAATGTCAGAATAATAGTAGAGAGAATGATTTATTTCAGCTTTTATTTCTTATTTATTTTAGCTTTCATCACATTCCCAGTGGGTCAGAAGTTTACATATACTCTGTTAGTATTTGGTACCATTGCCTTTAAATTGTTTAACTTGGGTCAAATGTTTCGGGTAGCCTTCCACAAGCTTCTCACAATAAGTTGCTGGAATTTTGGCCCACTCCTCCTGACAGAACTGATTTGTAGGCCTCCTTGCTCGCACATGCTTTTTCAGTTCTGCCCACAAATTTTCGATTGGATTGAGTTCAGGACTTTGTGTTGGCCACTCCAATACCTTGACTTTGTTGTCCTTAAGCCATTTTGCCACAACTTTGGAAGTATGCTTTGGGTCATTGTCCATTTGGAAGAGCCATTTGCGACCAAGCTTTAACTTCCTGGCTGATGTCTTGAGATGTTGCTTCAATACAGTATATCCACATAATTTTCCTTCCTCATGATGCCATCTATTTTATAAAGTGCACCAGTCCCTCCTGCAGCAAAGCACCCCCACAACATGATGCTGCCACCCCCGTGCTTCACGGTTGGGATGGTGTTCGGCTTGCAAGCCTCACCCTTTTTCCTCCAAACATAACAATGGTCATTATGGCCAAACAGTTCAATTTTTGTTTCATCAGACCAGATGCAACTTCAACTATGGAACTTTGCTCTACCTTTATATTGGCTGTTCATATTTTAGGATTTAGGAATTGAAAGTGTACATGGGAACAGAAACAAAAACAATTTTCTTACCTGTAATCAAGATGGTCCACCTGTAATCAAGACTGTCTGTTGACAGATGAGTCAAACAATGAACAATATTACTTATGTTCTTCATACTGACAACAGATTGATCTGTTTTATTCATGTGGCTAATAGGATGGGGATTTCTTTTCTTTTTTTTGGTTGAATTGTCTTTTCATTTCAGTGTATTGTGTCAGATATTGTACATGAAGCAAAACTTTAATAACATTTGTGTTTGTTGTTGTTGGCATACTCCAAAGCTGTTGCCAAGCATCAATTTATTTTTTTATTTTTATATCTATTTATTTCACATAGGGGATTGTATGAGCTTAGTTGTAAGGAACCTGAAAACCCCACTTATACCTATGAAAGTACTGTAAAAGTGCACATCTATCATTTAATCCACTTATGATTGCATGATCAGAAATGACAAATTAAATAATGCTGCTGATAATTGGCTTCGAAATTGGTCCTAAGTTCCTACCCAACATCCGACCATGTTTTATTATATGTTTTATAACCATTGTTAAGGTTACCAAAGATATGGAGGGATACCAAAATAATTAAGACCTTTGATCAGTTTATGACAGAGCAGAGGACATCATATGCAGCTAGATCAACATCCTGCTTTCAGATGAGTAAACATTGGCCAGGTTGTTAGACTGCAAGAAATAAGGTTTCTCATCAGGCTAAAACAATTCAATCTAATATCCATCCAAGAGATACTGTGTCCTTTCTCTACAAATTAATATTTAAAAATAATTCACCGTGCTGTAAAATGATCAAGTATCCAAAACTCTGAAGGGTATTTCTCTTAATGTGTTCATTGTAATGTATTCACAATTTTCTTTACTATTACTATTATTATGAATATTATTATTTGATCATAGTCCAGAAGAAACATTGGGTTGAGCACTCTTTTTATATCTCTGCTGAGTTTCATACTTCAGAGTTTGAGTATTTTGTGATATATCCACCTATTTCTCACTGTACAGTTGTGAAATTGTACAGACAGACATGGGAGAAAGAAATTAAAACAATTATTAGAGTTGGGTGATTCCTCTGACTGCCAATCTAGTGCTGCATGAAGGAGTCAAGCAGTCAAGCCACTTGGGGCAAAAGCCACTTGTTTCCAAAACACATTTTCACCCCCTAACCTCTCCCCCAAAACTAGACCCCAGCTTTCTGGTGAAGTGTACACATTTTCTTATAGTGGTAAGGAAAGAAAAAAAAAAACGTCTCGACTAGTGTTTCAGACTGTGAGAAACCAGTGTTGCCAGTTGCTCTATTTTATTCCCAAAATTATGTCTTCAAAATCTCTCATCCGACACAATTCTTTCAGTTTTTCTCTCCCCACCTCAATTTAGTATCCATTCTGGCAACTCTGTGGTGCTCCTGCTTTGTAAATTTACCTTGTTGTTCCACAGCCCTACCTAGTGTTTAAATTTGGTACTCCCAAACAGAACAACCAGGGCTGGTGGTACAGTATTTCATAGTTATTTCCATCCATCCATTATGTAACCCACTTATTCCTGGTCAGGGTCGCAGGGGCTGGGGCCTATCCCAGCATGCATTGGGCGAGAGGCAGAAATACACCCTTGACAGGTCGCCAATCCATTACAGGGCACACAACCCATTCACTCACACACTCATATCCACGGGCAGTTTAGAGTCTCCAATTAGCCTAACCCGCATGTCTTTGGACTGTGGGAGGAAACCGGAGTACCTGGAGGAAGCCGGAGTACCTGGAGGAAGCCCACCCAGCAGACACGGGGAGAACATGCAAACTCCACCACCTTGCCGCCCTCATAGTTATTTCCCACCTGAAAATTGGCAAGCAGATTGAGATGATCTTGGTGACCTTTCAGTCCTGTTTGAAAAAAAGTATTTTTAATGTGCAGTGTCTCATTCTCATTGTCATTATTTCACCCTGTGCTGTGATTCAGAAAATACAGAATTCCATTACATCATATGCGAATGGTCTGGCATGGCTCAGATAATGGCCATTTTAATTTATACCATGGTCTGGTTTAATACTCGAGTCTGATTGACTGGAAGGTGTGTTTTAAAACCGTTTATACCAGGGGACCAGGGATTCACATTCCCCCTGAAGTTCACAAATTCCAGTGGTTACCAGAGGTATTGCAGTTTAGTAAGCCTCAGGTGCCAAAAGGCAAATTTATCCATTGAAGACCATACAAAACTATGAATTTTCCCTGGCCAAATTATACTATTATGCTATACTACTACCTGCAAATTCTAAAATATACTACTTTCCAGGAACCGATTTTTTTTTCTGAGCCTCACAGAAGAAGATATAAGATTTTTTTCATTCCTATTTGGTCCGATGATGAAATATGAACTTTCTACGTGCCACCGTTTCATAAAAGTTAATTCATAAATCCGTAGTTCATAAAAGTATCTCGACCACTCTACAGTGTGATCTACATGAGAGCGAATCGGGAGATACTGGACATTTAAATATATTCAGGAGTTGGTTAGAGTTCTTCTATCACCACCAAAATGATACTAGCTATCACAGCAACAAGAAAAAACACCCAAGGTCCTGAATATTAGGCTAGGTCAAAATTAGAGTGAATTTCTGGTGTCATCACATAATTTCTTTCTGCTATTAAAATCTCTCATAAAGTATGGAATAAAGTCACAACCTTGCCTGCATTATTAAAGCCAAGCATGTCCTTTCCAAGATTTTGTAGTTATTTGTTATTATCTGGCTTTTATGTCTGCATGTGGTAGCATATCTTACAGTGTAAATTTAAACACGGTCATAATCTCGTAACAGTACACAATTCAAATGAACTGTAGTAATATCTTGAGACTAATTGTAATTGATTGACAGCCTTATTATCCAAAAAGAGCTCATGTTAAGCTTTCCAAATAGGTAAAATATTTGTTAGTGGGCAGTTGCGGAGTTATGCGTATCGCAAGTGTATATCTGAACAACGCTATTAACAAGTGTCTGGCATTTTGTGCACAAAAGCACGTTGTTTGTATGGGGGGCCAACAGTGCCAAAACTCTGTCGTCTGCGAGTGCGACTGCGACTGCGAATGCAATTGCCTTATACTGTGCGCTTTAATTGGTCACAACATCTCACTCGCAGGTTTACTCGTGTCACTCATACGCACTAGCACTCGCATTCGCACTGGCACTCGCAGTCGCATTCGCATTCGCACTGGCACTCGCATTCGCATTCGCACTGGCAGTCGCACTCGCAGTCGCATTCGCATTCGCACTGGCACTCGCAGTCGCATTCGCAGTCGCACTGGCACTCGCAGTCGCACTCGCAGTCGCATTCGCACTGGCACTCGCATTCGCACTGGCACTCGCACTCGCAGTCGCACTTTTATGAGTGTAGTTAGTAGGCTAGCCTAGGCTACTAATTGTTAGCTTGCTGATATAGCTAGCATGCCAGACGGTTAGGTAACGTTAAGAAGATCAGTATAGGCTACTTTGCTGAATAAAATACAGTAGACTATATGGTTAGGCTACTGAATCAGTTCATTAACCTTAGCTAAATAGTTCGCAAGTTTGATCTTTGATCAGCTCGAGTAGCGTAGGCTACTATAGCCTATCTAGCTATCTGATCAGCTAAATTAGGCTAAATTATAGGCCTATTATTTTTTATTAAAAGACGAAGATTTTGTTTTCCTGTCAGGTTGAACGTATTATGGATTTCCTTGTAGTGTGTCAACAATGTCACATTCGAAGAATTTGACGTGGTTTATGAAAAGCTTGCATGAGTTCACCATTTAGCTACTGAAATTATAATGCTGGTTAATGCTTTTATGGCTCCCGTGCCGAAATTTGACTGCCTGTCAGAATTTGACAGACCCTCGCGTGCACGCGCGCCCACTCTGCAGTCTACAAGATCTGGGAATAGCCTACGATTCTTCGTTAAGTTCAATGTAGACATAATGTCCAGGACAGCATTATGCTGTGGTGACACATCTGGTCCTCTACTGTAGGTAGAGGACTGTACTGTACTCTACACCCTCAAAATGTTTTGTTCATACAGTGAGCACCATAATTCATTGGACAGTGACACATTTTTTGTTATTTTGGTTCTATAGCCTACTCTCGCACTTTGAGTTTGAAAGGATACAATGACAATGAGTTTGAAGTGCAGACTGTCAGCTGAGGGTTTTTTCATCCATATCGGATGAACCGTTTATAAATTATAGAACTTTTTGTAGGCCTACATAGTCCCCCCCATTTTCGGGCATCAAAAAATATTGGTCAGTTTAACATAATGTAGAATAAAGTAATCATTTTGTCAATAATTCCTGATGCCTGTGACCCAACAATATCAAAAGACTCTTGATATCTTATGTTCTGGTATTCATACAAGCGATACTAGGCTATCACCTCTCTGCATTTGAACGGGTCTCTATAGGAATTGGGGGGTTGGACTAGATTTAGCTGTAAATTACACTGGAACAGTATGGTTGGCTAAATGGCTCTAAGTCATCAAGGGTCTGACGTATCAAACAAGCCTCAAACCATCTGCTGCCAGATATGCAGTAGCCTAGTTATGGATGGATAACTTGAAGGGTTGTTTCTCCGGGCAAATATTCCTAAAACAAACTGCGATTGTTTTATGTTTCACTAGCCTACGCTAATGCAGTTTTAAAAATAAACTATAGCCTACTTTACATGCATTGTATCTGCTTTAAACGTAAGGCCTAGGCTACTGATTCTTGCAAATTATGCTGCTTAAATTATGCCGGAACGCCACGAAAATCGAGCATTTCAAATGAGAAAATAGTAGGCTATCTGTACGGACAGTGACACAAAATGGTCCAATCATCCACCGA
This sequence comes from Synaphobranchus kaupii, assembly GCA_029718625.1. Taxonomy (NCBI): domain Eukaryota; kingdom Metazoa; phylum Chordata; class Actinopteri; order Anguilliformes; family Synaphobranchidae; genus Synaphobranchus; species Synaphobranchus kaupii. Next base: position 19,910,263 of record CM056378.1, read on the forward strand.
AAGAAGGCAGATATTAGTCGGAAATCGCGAAAGGAGAACGAGCAGAGTCACAAAGAAAGTAGCTAATATTGCAGAGTGGGCGCGCGTGCACGCGGGGGGTTGTCAAATTCTGACAGGCAGTCAGATTTCGGCACGGGAGCCATAAAAGCAGTAGCAGAATGCTTGACTTCCAGTAATGGTGAACTCGTGAAAGCTTTTAATAGACCACGTCAAATTCTTCGAATGTGACATTACTACAAGGTAATCCGTAAGACGTTCAACCTGACAGTAAAAATAAATAAATAATAATCGTCTTTTGGCAAATGCGGACGAGCGAATGGTTGGATCAGTTCCCTTACAAATGTTCTCATCTGCTCCATTAAACTCAAATTGCATATTAATTAAAGTTAATATATTTATCTAAGCAACAGAAATAGGCTAATCATTTTGGGCTGATCATAGGCTAGTACCCGAGCTGATCAAAGATCACGCGAACTTGCAAACTATTTAGCTGAGGTTAGTGAAATTATTCAAGTAGCCCAGCGAACATATACTGTATTTTATTCAGCAAAGTAGGCTAGCCTATATTGATCTTCGTAACGTTACCTAGCCGTCTGGCATGCTAACTATCAGCAAGCTAACAACTAGTCGGCTACTAACTACACTCAGAAAATGTAAAGGCCAAGAGGTGCTATTACTCTGAAACATGTAGCCTAGGTTCATGTTTTCAGGACGTTACATTTTAAATCCTTCATTTCTGCCAATTGCGATATTTCTCTGTATCGTCCTTCATTAAATAGGCTCGCCTAGGCTACTCTACTTCTAGCCTACTATATGGCCGCGTTTGACATTTCTCTGTTGTTCTTGGGATTGTATCGCCACCCTGTGGATTTAAATGCTAACTGCAGTGGTATAATCATGAGAGTTAGAATACGAGCGCTATATCAGTGGTATAATCATGAGAGCGCAACTGCGAGTGCGAGTGCGAATGCGAGTGCGAGTGCGAGTGCGAATGCGAGTGCGACTGCGAGTGCCAATGCGAATGCGAGTGCCAGTGCGACTGCGAATGCGACTGCGAGTGCCAGTGCGAATGCGACTGCGAGTGCCAGTGCAAGTGCTAGTGCGTATGAGTGACACGAGTAAACCTGCGAGTGAAATGTTGTGACCAATTAAAGCGCACAGTATAAGGCAATTGCATTCGCAGTCGCAGTCGCAGTCGCAGTCGCACTCGCAGACGACAGAGTTTTGGCACTGTTGGCCCCCCATATGTTTGAGCATTATGCACTACGCTGCATATTTTGACTCTTCATCAGAACTAGAGGATTCCATCGCCGTATTTTTGATGGTGAAAATTTGGTCCTCAACATCATGTGAGTAAAATTGCTTGCACTGTTCTCATGGTATGTTTTACCTCTTTCATAATATGTTCTTTGTTTTATTAGACTCAACTTTGCAACAAGAGTGTAGCGGTGATCTCCGCTAGCCACCGCTATAGGACTAGCTACAGTTGAAGTCGAAAGTTTACATACACCTTAGCCAAATCCATTTAAACTCAGTTTTTGACAATTCCTGACATTTAATCCTAGTAAACATTCCCTGTTTTAGGTCAGTTAGGATCACACATTTATTTTCAGAATGTGAAAGGTCAGAATAATAGTAGAGAGAATTATTTATTTCAGCTTTTATTTCTTTCATCACATTCCCAGTGGGTCAGAAGTTTACATACTCTCTGTTAGTATTTGGTAGGATTGCCTTTAAATTGTTTGGCCAACAAGTGTCTGGCATTTTGTGCACAAAAGCACGTTGTTTGAGCATTAAGCACTACGCTGCATATTTTGACTCTTCATCAGAACTAGGATTCCATCGCCGTATTTTTGATGGTGAAAATTTGGTCCTCAACATCATGTGAGTAAAATTGCTTGCAATGTTCTTATGGTATGTTTTACCTCTTTCATAATATATGTTCTTTGTCTTATTAGACTCAACTTTGCAACAAGAGTGTAGCGGTGATCTCCGCTAGCCACCGCTATAGGACTAGCTACAGTTGAAGTCGAAAGTTTACATACACCTTAGCCAAATCCATTTAAACTCAGTTTTTCACAATTCCTGACATTTAATCCTAGTAAACATTCCGTGTTTTAGGTCAGTTAGGATCACACATTTATTTTCAGAATGTGAAAGGTCAGAATAATAGTAGAGAGAATTATTTATTTCAGCTTTTATTTCTTTCATCACATTCCCAGTGGGTCAGAAGTTTACATACTCTCTGTTAGTATTTGGTAGCATTGCCTTTAAATTGTTTAACTTGGGTCAAACGTTTCAGGTAGCCTTCCACAAGCTTCTCACAGTACACAATAAGTTGCTGGAATTTTGGCCCATTCCTCCTGACAGAACTGGTGTAACTGAGTCAGGTTTATAGGCCTCCTTGCTCGCACACACTTTTTCAGTTCTGCCCACAAATTTTCGATTGTATTGAGTTCAGGACTTTGTGATGGACAATTCAATACCTTGACTTTGTTGTCCTTAAGCCATTTTGCCACAACTTTGGAAGTATGCATTGGGTCATTGTCCATTTGGAAGAGCCATTTGCGACCAAGCTTTAACTTCCTGGCTGATGTCTTGGGATGTTGCTTCAATATATCCACATAACTTTCCTTCCTCATGATGCCATCTATTTTATGAAGTGCACCAGTCCCTCCTGCAGCAAAGCACCCCCACAATATGATGCTGCCACCCCCGTGCTTCACGGTTGGGATGGTGTTCTTCGACTTGCAAGCCTTACCCTTTTTCCTCCAAACATATCCAAACGGTAAAATTTTTGTTTCATCAGACCAGAGGACATTTCTCCAAAAAGTAAGATCTTTGTCCCCATGTACAGTTGCAAACTGTAGTCTGGCTTTTTTATGGCGGTTTTGGAGTAGTGGCTTCTTCCTTGCTGAGCAGCCTTTCAGGTTATGTCGATATAGGACTCTTTTTACTGTGGATATAGATACTTTTGTACCTGTTCTCTCCAGCATCTTCACAAGGTCCTTTACTGTTGTTCTGGGATTTATTTGCTCTTTTCGCACCAAAGCACGTTCATCTCTAGGAGACAGAACGTGTCTCCTTCCTGAGCGGTATGATGGCTGCGTGGTCCCATGGTGTTTATACTTGCGTACTATTGTTTGTTCAGATGAACGTGGTACCTTCAGGCATTTGGAAATTACTCCCAAAGATGAACCAGACTTGTGGAGGTCCACAATTTTCTTTCTGAGGTCTTACCTGATTTCTTTTGATTTTCCCATGATGTCAAGCAAAGAGGCACTGAGTTTGAAGGTAGGCCTTAAAATACATCAACAGGTACACCTCCAATTGACTCAAATAATGTCAATTAGCCTATCAGAAGTTTCTAAAGCCATGACATCATTTTCTGGAATTTTCCAAGCTGTCTAAAGGCACAGTCAACTTAGTGTATGTAAACTTCTGACCCACTGATATAAGGAATTAAAAGTGAAATAATCTGTCTGTAAACAATTGTTGGAAAAATTACTTGTGTCATGCACAAAGCAGATGTCCTAACTGTCTTGCCAACACTATAGTTTGCTGACATGAAATCTGTGGAGTGGTTAAAAATTAGTTTTAATGACTTCAACCTAAGTGTATGTAAACCTCAGACTTCACTTCAACTGTAAGTGTTGTTGTGTGTAGCTCTACAAAGTGTGTGTGTGTGTGTGTGTGTGTGTGTGTGTGTGTGTGTGTGTGTTTCTGTGTGTTTTTATGGTGTTGTATTAATCGTAGTATGAGTGTTCCTCAAGATCCACCAAATCTGTCTGTAGACGCACTCGTTACAATATTAAAATGAATTAGGCCTTATTCAGGTTTAGCTTAGTTTATAGCAGCGGTTCTCAAACGAAGATCTGAGGCCCTGTGTATGCTGGTTTGTTCGTTCCAGCCTCAGTTAACAAGCTGTTAATGTTTCTTAATTACGTGCTTTTTAAGTTCAGAGGGATTATTTACCCTCTAAAGCCACATTATGCCAGAAATAGCTATGCGTGCCACATCTCCCCTACTAAACAGGAGATATACCAAAACCCCCAGTACATAAAAGAGACTGAGAGGTGGCCCCTTTATATGGTTTAGACCAAGACTTGTATCTATGAAAATATATTTTCCCAGCATAATTAAAGAGTAAAAAACTTAAACAAAAAAAAACAAAACAATGCTTAGTATCAATTCTCAAGAATTGGTGATAGGCCTATAGCTAACCAAAACAAAATCTATAATAATTATTTGACACTTTGCGGTTCCACCCTTATGGAAATGTAACATACTGCAGTATATTTTAAATATATTGTGAAGAGAATTTTGATATCTGCAGCCATAAGGGCAGGTAGGCTACGCAGTGAGTCACTAATGAATGTGCTCAGTCAAAACAGGAAGTGAAGGATAATAACAGGAAGGCGGAAGGGTACGTGAAGACTGTAAGTATGGAGTGCTTTGCCAAACGGTACTACACGATATAGCTATTTGACGAATTTTTGTTGTAAATACTCAATGGTTGCACCTTTGGTTACCGAAGCGAATATATTCGCCCTAAACAAACATCACAATGTGTTAAAAGCACACTGATGTGACATTACGAACCCTTCGTTTCAAAGAAACAACAGACTTCCAGTGTAACTTTGCTAGTCCGTAGCACGGGTTGTTGGGCACTTTACTGCTACTATACGAATATCATGGCTTCCTAACTTAAATGAACAAAAAGGACAAGAAGAGAAAGAGCGACTGAAAATGTACATGTGCGCTAGCAAACTGAATGTGTTTTGCGTAGCTAACTCAGTGCTAGCTACATAATGTTAACGTTAACTAACGGCTTTATGCAATCAGGTTTAGTCACGGTCACGTTAACCATACATAGCTAGCTAATATTTATACGTTTGTCTTTTATTTGTCGTTTAACGTTACCTGCATACATAAGGTCAGCTACGTTAGTTGAATTAATTTGAAAGGTGTAACGTTAGGTAGCCTCGACGGTTTATTTTTTATGTTTGCTAAAGGGGTAACGTTAAGCTACCGTGAGCTGTTTTTATCCAAGCAATCGCGTCAAAATGAAGATAATTTACATACAAAATATGTTCCTTTTAGTCGAACATCAGTAGACACAACATTTGTTTTTTTTGTTTTTAAGTTAACGTTAGGTTGAACACTTGAAGACCATGTTTGTCTCCCTACATTTAATTATCTTTTATGTTTTGTATGTAATATGCTTTTTATTGCCTTGCTTTACAATCAATCACATAGCCGTACTATTATTGTACATTTTTGTAGTTGATTTTGCTAAATTCTTTAATATATTCATTGACAGGTATTGGATTGACTATGTCTGAAAGTCCCTGAGGGTAAGGGTAACTGGCTTCAGTGACATTCCACGTCACCATGGCAAAGAAGAGGAACATGTCTGATCTGGTGGTGGCATGTGAATGGGCATCCTGTACCTTCAAGGGGAGGACTATGGAGGAGTTGTGCGACCACATGTCGCTGCACTTGAAGGAGCACCTAGGCGACGGGGACGCAATGGAGGAGTTGGGTGCGTTGAAGGCTGTAATGTTATTCATACAGCACGCAATCTTCACTGCCGGTGGGACCGTGCCACCAGTGTTGACTTGGCAACATTTTAGGGCGGTGTCATGTTGCCTGCTTTTGATTCTGGTTTTGAGTAGCCTGCATTGTGCTGCCTGAAACCAATTGCCACCAAAAGTGGTGTAGAACCTTGTAGTTTTTGGTTAGGCCTACAGTTGCAATGAGCTATTCCAGATCAGGCAGGGAGAAAGAGAAGGAGAGTAGGATATCACCTGTGCTACAGACATAGTCCTGATGTATTGTGGCCGCCCCCCCCCCCCCCCCCCCAGATGACTACGCCTGCCTGTGGGAGGGCTGTGAGTTCCTGGCCATGGGAAGCCCCAGTGAGCTGGAGGTGCACGCGCTCTTCCACATCTTTCACAGCAAGCTCAAGTTCATCGGGACGCAGCTGCTGCAGTCGCACCCGGAGCTGCCCAGCTGCACCCAGGACCTCCACAGCAACAACCTGGTGCCGGAGCTGTCCGAGGGGTTTGTCTGCCAGTGGGAGCACTGTGATGTGAGTGTGGCTGCAATGCGCCTTTACCGCATAGTCACCCGTTTACTGTGTGCCCTGAGTAGATGTATTGGTTTCAAGTGCAGTATTGGGGAGGGATATAAATGGAGCGCAATTATCAACACAGTAGGAACAGGGCTTTTTAAAAAAAATTTCTTTGCTGTTATTTATTTTTTTGGGTGGGTTCAAATAAGGTTTGTCTGCGCTGTATGTAGTTGTGTGCATTGTCTCGCCACGTGAAACTGAACTCCTCTTCTTCAGAGCACGTTTAATAACCCAGAGTGGTTTTACCGCCACGTCGACATGCATGCCCACTGCACCAAGATGCAGCCACTCCCAGACCGGCAGCAGGCCCTCTTCTGCAGCTGGAAAGGTGCGGACATAAAACAAGGATGAGATGAGCTCTAGCAAATCTGTCGTCTTCTCCATTTTCCCAATGACCACCGTTTGAGAACGGTTCTGTGTGTATATGCCTCTGGCATCTGGCTAGATTTCATCGTAGAGTTTATCAAGTCTTTAACATGCCTGTTACGGTTCCCACCAGCAATGCTTCTATTTCCAGAGAGATGGAAGTGTCCGACGGATACTTGCATAGCGTCAGTAAGATGAGCATTCAGTGTGTTTGGAAAAGGAGGTGAAGCTTGGTCACGGTTCAGGGTGGCCTGTGCTCGCTGTGCTTTGACTTTTTTTTTTTCTTCCTCAGGTTGCGACGCCTTCTTCAAGATCAAGTACCGCCTGCGGGAGCACCTGCGCAGTCACACGCAGGAGAGGCTGGTGGCCTGCCCCACGTGCGGCTGCATGTTCTCCAGCAACACCAAGTTCTTCGATCACATCCACCGACAGGCTGAGCCCGAGGGTCAGTGCGGCTCTTAACGCTGCGCGTCAAAGGACAGCGTTCTTATTTTATAGCCAGTACTCACTTTTAAAGCGCGTGCGTGTTTTCAAAATGAAGTGCGTTTAAATAGTCTGAATTTGAACGTGGAGGCAATCTTGAGATTTTTTTTTTTGTTGTGACCCAGCGGTCCTCTTTTGTGACAAATGTCCCGAACTATTTAGATACAACAGAGGCACTTACAAGTGCAGTTCATGCCTGACCTGCCAAGTTATAAAAGGTGTATATTAATGCAAACAAATACGAAAATACGCTTCCATGGACAGAAACAGAATTTCAAGTTGAAAGCTTTAAATTAGCGAGCATGTATGTGTATTTTTCCACAATAAGAAAACTCTGTGAGCTTCATTATATAGCCTAGAACTTTAGCCTATTTTTTTTGCACTTGATTTGCACTGTATAAGCCATATACAGGACAAGCTACAGCATTGGCATATGATGGCAAATATCTTGTGGTTTGTGCAGAATCCTTTGTGTGCGAGCACTGCGATAAGCGCTTTGCCAACGAGAGACTACTGAGAGGCCACGTCCGGCAGCACGGTGAGTACAGCTATGTTCTTCTGCAGTGCTGAAAGAGTGTAAAGTATAGCTATGTTCTTCTGCAGTGCTGAAAGAGTGTAAAGTATAGCTATGTTCTTCTCCAGTGCTGAAAGAGTGTAAAGTACAGCTATGTTCTTCTGCAGTGCTGAGAGTGTAAAGTATAGCTATGTTCTTCTGCAGTGCTGAAAGAGTGTAAAGTATAGCTATGTTCTTCTGCAGTGCTGAAAGAGTGTAAAGTACAGCTATGTTCTTCTGCAGTGCTGAAAGAGTGTAAAATACAGCTATGTTCTTCTGCAGTGCTGAGACTGTAAAGTACAGCTATGTTCTTCTGCAGTGCTGAGAGTGTAAAGTACAGCTATGTTCTTCTGCAGTACTGAAAGAGTGTAAAGTATAGCTACGTTCTTCTGCAGTGGTGAAAGAGTGTAAAGTACAGCTATGTTCTTCTCCAGTGCTGAAAGAGTGTAAAGTACAGCTATGTTCTTCAGCAGTGCTGAAAGAGTGTAGAGTACAGTTATGTTCTTCTGCAGTGCTGAAAGAGTGAAAATTACGAGCTGGGGGGAAATTGTTATTTGTTGAATATTTGTTGGTGTGACATGTCAGCATTGATTTACAGCTGTGCTGGATTACCTTCCATGCACAACTGCATGGAAATTGTATGCTAAATGCAAATATATACTACCTTTAAGCTTCACGCAAGTGAGTGACTTGGTATACCTGCCCACACATGGGAACCCAAAAACTCTGGAAATGGAATAATAACTGCTCTTCAGCCACTAGATTCAACAAAATATGCTCTGCAATGTAGGATACGTGCTTTCACTAACTCCAAGTGAACTTAATAAACATCCCTTCTTATCCATTTACATGTTTGGTAAAAATGTCTCAAGCTGTTGTGTCATTTGGGGGAAAAAGTGGTTTTCTGAGTTTTCAACCCAGACTGAGGTGTGTTGCAGTTCTAAAACACTGAGAAGAGTAACGGGTAGGATGCGCATTGACACTGGCTTCCAGCATACTCCTGGCTTGAGTACTCTCACCAGATCACAAAGTGAAATAATACCCACTCGAGTTCATAGAAGTGTTCAATTAATAAACAACTGTTATGTGTCGGGGAAACTGCGTACAAACGTTTCCTCTGTGTTTTGCAGTGAACCATATCAAGTGCCCCCTGTGTGACATGACCTGCACTTCCCTCGCCTCCCTGAAAACGCACATCAAGTTCCGGCACTGCGACGAGCGTCCCTTCCCCTGCGACTTCTGTGAGAGCAGGTCACTGCCTGAGAGGAGCCTCAATACCCAAAACCCAGACTGCTCAAAACCATATACTCTTCAGCTGCAACTTTAAATCTGTTACATCTACAGTTTCAGTACAGTGTACAATACCAGTTAATTCCTGAGATTAAAAAACTCGGAGTGCTCAAAACACAATACTCATCAGCTGCAGCTTGAAGACGTGTCCAGTCCTTACTTTGTGTGCGACTTAATTTCCTTTTTCCTTTTCGTACACAAATTTGTCAGCCGCAATTAAACTGCACATTTTAAAAATGCTGCTTTCACAGCTTCAAGAACCAGCATGACCTGCGGAAGCACATGGAGACCCACAACGAGGGCGCTGCCTTCCACTGTAGCGTGGAGGGGTGCGAATACGCTTCCCGCATGGCCCACAGCATGAACCAGCACTACAAGAGGGTGCACGAGGTCAGCCAGCAGGGGGCGCCACACACCATGCGATTGCATTTGCTAGTCTAAAAAAAGAACTACCTAGTTGTCGTTAAAAAGAATGTTTTCAGCCAGCGTACCTACTATAGACAGAGTATATTCATATGTGCCAGTATGTTGTTAGTCACACTTTTTGCTTATTGATCAAATAATTTATATCTTTGCTGGGTTTAATGTGGAAGAGTTGTTATGCCCATCAGGTAATGTTGCTTGCTTATCACTGAAATTGATGCCGTTTTCTTCTAAAGGGTGACATGGTGTCTAAATATAAGTGCCACCTCTGTGACAAAACCTTCTCCTGGTGCTACACGCTCACGCTCCACCTGCGGAAGAAACACCACCTCAAATGGCCCTCCGGACACTCCCGCTTCAGGTCTGACTGCTGTGAACCACCCTCGCCTCATTAGCCGCCGCTAACGATCAGAAGCACCGCTACTGAGCTTCCATGTGATCGACAGAAACACGTCGTATGCTCACATGGAAGCTGCCTTGCTGCTGATTGGCTGTCTCATGATCATCCAGTAGATACAAGCGGTGATGTTTTTTTTTCTCGGGTGCATTTAAGGTGGCCTCTGAAGTTTGGAGGTTCACCACCGCATCAGGTAGGAAAAGAAGGGAAAAAAGGCGATATCCCTCATCAGAGACAGTTGCGCTCAATAAATATTTGATAATTATTGCTATGGCTTATAGCCCCGCCCTAATAAATTCACAATGCGAGCCACAATAGGTACTTTTTCTGTTCATTGAAAATAGTTGATGGCTACGAAGTGAGTTGACTATAATGCGACTTATAAAACACTGATGTGCATTAAAACTAATGTTTTGAGTGATGGAGTGTATCAATCCTTTGCTATGTTGTTGGTGGACAGTTATACATAAATGTTTCATTAGTGTGCTATAGAAGATGAGGGCTGATGCTTTTACCGCTGCGCCGCGGCCGCGCTCTGTATGGGAGTTTTAATGGAAACAGGAGTGTATTGTGCCTTAACCCCCACCCCGCCCTCCTGTCCCGCAGGTACAAAGAGGATGAGGACGGCTATCTGAGGCTGAACATGGTGCGGTACGAGACGGTGGAAGTGACCGAGGAGATCATGAAGAACATGGCCAAGAAGCGCACCCCTCGCAAGGCCTCGGCTTCCAGCTCTGCCCCGGGCAGCCAGGCCAAACGCTTCGCCCCGTCACCGGGGAACGGCCAGAGCGCCTCCCCCTGCTCCTCCTCGTCCTCCTCGTCCTCCTGCTCCGGCCCCGCGTCCTCTGAGCTCTCCGGCGCGGCCGCGCCCTCGTCGCCCGACCCCAAGGACAGCGGCCAGTCGGTGTACTGCATTCTGAACACGGTCACCGAGCTTGGCGGGGACGATGACCCTTCACGGGACTCGGACACGCCCGGGGCCCCCTCGGGAGCGGTCAGGGTCCTCACTGAGGTGGCCAGGGGCCTGGGGATGGATGTGGTGTGACCTGCCGAGCCCGGCGTTAGCCTAGCAGCGTGCTTGCCAGTGTTGCTGCGACTTTGTAGACGTGTGACAGTTATTGTCACCGCAAGTGTTAATGGCAGTATTAAGAACGTTGCGCGTGTCCAGGGAACTCTATCTGGACATGTAACGGAAAGGTTTTTCACATGATCGCATGCTAATTTAAAACCCTCAGATTAAATGAAATCCCCTGAAGGATGCACGAGGAGTTTCTAAAGCATGAAGTACAGCTTGCACACGCATTTCCAATGCATTTTGAAGGGCCTGATTTACTAAGACCTTTAGCATGTGCAAAACCTTTTGGCACACGCAAAACCAATAACGTGACCAATGATTGGTCGTGGTATTTGTTCTGCACCAATCATTGGTTGTGTTATTAGTTTTACATTGGTTGTGTTATTAGTGCTAAAACGTTTTGCACACGCTAAAGGTCTTAGTAAATCAGGCCTTAAAGCTTTTGAAGATTCACACAGTCTGTTTTTGTTGTTCAGTTGTATTTTAGCTTGTGTTGTGAAGCGTGTGTAACAGTCCATCGGAGGGTGTTGTTGCAGAAGCGTTTGTGCAGGTTGTCGGACTGGCTTTGTTTAATGCTCTCGTTGTGCGTCATGCTGAAACGGCAGCATTACAATACTCTCAGGGTTTTTCTCATGTTGATGGTAGCCCATATCACCCAGCTGAAGTTCGGTGCCTTGTGGTGATTTCACTTTCCTTTTATGGTCTGAAACTTTGTTCTGTGAATTTCTTTAATACCTACACAGTGAACATACGTTTGTATATTTTGGCACTTATTTGTTCCGTTTCTTTCATCCCTACTTCACAATATTTTTTCCTTGTTATGGGATGTGAGTGTAATTAATGATGCAGTGTTCATTTGTTTCTATTTCATGAACTGATCATTCAGAAATGTGGATGAGATTGTATACAAGCACAGGTTTCACATCAGTTTGACCGTCATTAAAATGGTGATTCAGTGTACTGAACACAGTACTAAGTGTTTTGATTAATGCATCTGTAAATAAAAATCTAGTTATTAAATTGCTTTTTAATAATTTAATCTTGTTATCAGTAGTGTTCTTTTTTTTTACAGACTATATTTCCAAATATAAACAGAACTCTGATAATAAGCAGGTGAGTTATTATACAAAGGTTACTTGCCTCCTTTCTGTATGGTTTGTACCGTTTTTGCCCTCTAGTTGTGCAGCTACCATTTTTATTAGAATTTTGTCTTGCACTCCATTATGTTTAAGGCAGTGGGAGACCTAATTCCATATAAATGTACTATTGCATATGCAATACCCCTGTCTAGAACTGATTTACAGTTCTATAAGGGGGTATTGTGTAGGGAGTATATTTTTTACATTATAGCTGCTTCTAGTCCATGTTTGCCATTGTAGTGACGAGGGAGAAATTGTCACTGTTGTGACCTCCTCTCTGAATGCCTTGAATAATATGTATAATATCCTGGCTGATTACAAGGAAAAGAATGAAGCGTTGCAAGCTCTTTCCCGCTAGGAAGACAGACACAGGAAATGTCGCAATCAGGCCACTCCTTGTTTACCTGGGCAGGGGGTGGGGCTTGGGGCAGGGCTTTACTGCAGAGCTAGCCAGACTTTGGGAGGGAAACGAACAAACAAGGAGTGCGAGTAACGGCAGGTGTGTGAACTGTGCAGGCAGATCTGTGAGGGGGGGGAAGAGGGCTAGCGTCTGGAAAGTAGCCTCGTTTGAAAAGCTTATGGAGGCTCTGGAAAACTCTCCTGGGACAATGGGGTTGCTAAAGACCTTTGACTCTTCCGAGTTTGGGAGCTGGGAGAAGATCGGCTCCGGTGGCTTCGGACTGGTATACAAAGTACGGCATGAGCAGTGGAAAACATGGCTGGCAATCAAGTGTCCTCCGAGTCTTCATCTGGACGAAAAGTAAGTATTATAAAGTCATTGTAAGGAGTGTTGGACAACTTCGACTTTTTAGTGAAAATAATTCAGGAATTTTATGGTTTCTGAGGGGCTCATCGGTAATGAATTGAGAAACAAATGCCCTTGCAGAGTTATCTTTTGCTATTGATAAGATGTAAGACTGGCAATCGGTGGAAAGTTTCATTTCCAAGGTTTCAATGTTAAATTTGTTTAGCTATAATGGTCTGACAATATAAATGATTGTGTTTTGGTTTTTCCTTCGAGGTGCTTTCTGTTCTTTGAAACAAAGATGGGAATGTATGCATTTGCACACGTCCATATTCCTTTCCACCTGATTATCCCTTTTTATTTCCCAGTAATCAGACCTTTTCCCACCGGCACGCTTGAGACTCCCCTCTCATGCCTCATGTTTGGGTTTTTCCCACTGTGCCTCGGGCTAAGATTACCCGCCTGTTTCTGAACGTCTCTGGAACATCTACTCACAAAACCGATTTCTACCAACATCAACAATGCCATCGCTTCTCAGGAAGGCATCAGATATTCAGAAACCTTTGTCAGGAGCCAATTTTTTTATTATTAATATGATTTTTTTCCCTAGGTCAGCCAAGCATGTTACACATCGATTTGGTATCAAACTAGTTTAATTTGCACTAGCAGCACATACAGTGATGCTTTGTCCTTGCACGCAGAGAGAATACAGATGTTGAGGGGGGGGGGGAGGGGGGGGGGGGGGGGGGGGAGGGGGAGGGAATCAATTCTGTTGCTGTACAGGATCTCTGTACCTTTACCTAAACAGCCCCCGCTATCAGTACACCTAGAAATGCATCCCATCGTGTTTGCAATCCATCCTTTTTTTCCTTCCGATATATGTTATGATCTCATATGCACTTTTTATCGATCAGGCAGAAATGGGTGGAATATTTTAGAATATTTTGCGGCCGATGTTGGCTATCGATATTTTCCCGCACGTCTCAGGGAGGCAGCTCCGCTGGGGTTAGATAAACAGAAGTAACGGAGGCTGCAGTGTGTAGGCTGGGCTCTCTTGATTTCACACCAGTCGGTCACAACTAGCTAACTTTACAGCAGCGCTGAAAGTGCTTATGGTCCTGAGCTAAAGTGATGAAAAGGGACTGCACTAACACAGATATAGCCGCTGGATGGGTGGTGCCTTTTTCAAAGTAATAATAATAAATCAGTATCATATGTTTGGCCTAATGACCCAGGTATTTCATAAATGCTTAATAACCCAGGTATTTCATAAATGCTTAACAGCTAGGTGTGGCTAGTTGTTCACAGTACTATTGTTATTTGTGTGATGTTTGTGTTTTGCTTTACAAAACAAGATAGTAATTCAAAAGAATAAATGACTTGAAATGACCTTCGGATCAAAATGTGTAACCTCAACCAGAAGGACAAACCACTCAGCAATTAACTATTGAACCTACCTTTGAAATTCTCTTCATATGCAGTTAAATATCATAGTCTTATAATACAAATGGTCTGTTTCTCATTTTCAGCAAGTGGCCTGATTCTTGTTTCTCAGCACTTCCCGGAAAGTTCCGTTAGTGTTTTCATTTCAATACACCTTTCAACAGGCATTTTCAGCGTCTGTCAATGAAAATCTGTTAATTAATTTTTCCAGCTCTCACTTGTTTGTGTAAGGTGCATATCTGTGTGTTGAGGCAAGTACAGCAAACACAAGCAACTTCCTTTATTGCTCTTGCCTGTCCTGTTGCTTTTGCCTACATGCCTCCTCACATTGTCATTTGGATGTTGAAATTACTGTTTCCCCCCCATTCCTTTCCACCAAGCTACGCAGTAACATGTCCAGTGTTAATTCACACAGATAGTCCAATAGGGACCATGTGTGCTCTGTAAGAGTTGATTTAACACTGAACATTTTACTGTATATTATATATTCTCCAAATCAAAACCGTTGGAAAGCTCTCCCCTTGAAATGATGGTATTTCTGTTAGCCATATTTCACAAGTGTAGACGCCGGTGTTTCAACAAGAGGACTGGCAGCTCTATTTATAGACATTTATGATTATACTGTAATGAATGTTCCCAATTTTTAAAATTCTGAACAAGATTATTGTGTAAGGTTACATTCCCGGTTCGAATTGCATCTTCATTTAGCGATTAGGAATTGGCAATTATCTGCTTGAATTGAAAAATTAGTCATTGAAAAGATTTTGTTCTGAATGTGCGTGACCTGGCAAGCAATGCCATACAAAGAAAGGCAGCCAAGGTGAAAAATGTGTTGCAGGTGTGCAAGTACAGGTACAAGCAGAGTCCTTGTGTTTGTGTTGTTTTTAGAGATCCAGTAGCACTCCTCAGCCTTTACACCAACTGAAAATCAATATACTGTATGCTGACGTGCTGCAATTCAAAGGTCACTTTTTTGTGGTTTAGCTCAGCCTTTGCCCAAAGCAGAATATCACTGCATTGTAAATGAAAAAACGTGATCTGTTAAAAAAAAAAAACTAAGTTAAACATTTTTACTAACATGTACTTAAACAGTTCTCTAAATATAAAAGGTTATAAGCAAGCTCAAAACAAATGTTCAAGGCAGGCGTTGAACATGAAGCGCAGTGAACTTTCACATGGCACCATTCTCAGTTGCCAACTGAATGGGTTTTTCCCTGTGTGTTTCTCCTTGTATAACCGACAAGATCCAGCAAGGGGGATGAAGTCACAATCTCCCTGCATGACAAAACACCCTCCATGTTAGCCCATTCAGCTAAAGGCACGTGGCTCCAGTGAAGGGGTTAACAACCACTCACTCTTCAGTTCTGCAGGGAGTGATGCACTACTGACAAAATAACTGCACTCTACTGCACCTGGAAGTCAGCTAAATATACACAGCCAAATGTTTATGGAGACCACAAGCAAAGCTGCAGTACCAGTCCTTCAGAGTTAAGGCATACAATATGATGTCCTGGTTCTGGAGAACAGCGGGAATGTTTGTTGTCTGTAGTTTCCCACTTTTAATGAACTATGCGAAGTGGGTAGCCCTAGAATTAGTATATTTTTGAGAATGAATTACTTATGTATTGTATTTAATTGTAATATTTTATACTCCATTATTGGGGGTCCATATTATTGTTCCTGAATGATGACAGATGTGACATCAGTAGAGATGGTATGCCATTCCAGGATAAGGGTGGGCAGTCTATCCCAGCGAGGCCACGTCTCCCATAGCCAGTTTTGTTTCTTCCATGTAACACACTGGATTATCTCCTGCAGGGAGCATGCTGAGCTTCTGGAGGAAGCCAAGAAGATGGAGGCAGCAAAGTTTCACTGCATCCTACCAGTGTATGGGATTTGCAGAGACCCACAAGGCCTGGTGATGGAGTACATGGAGACGGGCTCCCTGGAGACGCTGCTGGCCTCCGAGGCGTTGCCGTGGGAGCTGCGTTTTCGCATCATCCACGAGACGGCCGTGGGCATGAACTTCCTGCACTGCATGAACCCCCCGCTGCTGCACCTGGACCTCAAACCAGCCAACATCCTGCTAGATGCCCACTACCACGTTAAGGTCAGGCACACACACACACGCATACACGCACACACACACACACACCCACACACACACACACACACACACACACACACACACACACACACACACACACACACACACACACACACACACCACACGCACACACACACACACACACACACACCAATGCCCTGACAGTAGCCCCTTTGGTCAGCTCGGTGCAATAACGGCACGTAGATCTGACAGTAGGGAGAAATTGAGAAGCCATTTTCTTTTCTTTATTTTGCATGTGTGCCAAACATCGCAGGTTTCACACAACCTTGTTGTATGATTGTGTTACCATGGTTGCCATGTCTCATGTTTTCAGGCTCTGTCTCACTCTCGCACGCCACCAAACCAATCTCACGCCAAGTGAAAAGACAATCTCAATCGCACCCCCGCCCCCCCCCCCCCCCCCCAGGTTAACAATCTCATTCGCACCAACAGCCCCCCCTCCCCTCCCCTTGCGGTCAACAATATTGCACCCATCCCCCACAACCGCAATAAACAATAAATCTCACACCAGACAGCTCACCAAAGTTGGCAACTCTGATGTTCATTTATAAAATATACTGCTGTTAATCTACCCATATTGTGTGCACTGTGTTGCAAGTCACTATGGATAGCCAAATCATCTGAATAAATCATTCTAAATGTAAAGCTTAACATTCTTACATGTTCATTGTTCATAATAGGTGATACATTTTGAAATTATTTGTGACACCAGGACCTTGCATTTATTTTTGTTTCCATTCAATTTTATTGTTATTATTTGATTTTGCTCATTTAAACTAAATCTTGCCACTGGCAGATTTTAGGGATGGGGACATGTATAAAATCCACATGGTGCACAGATCCAGCTGTGAAATGTCATGGTTACCACCTTGACCTAACCTGTGTCTTGCACTGCCTCTCTCAGATCTCTGACTTTGGCCTGGCAAGATGGAACGGTCTCTCCCGAGATGAAGACATCAGTCACGACGGGTTCCGCGGCACCGTCGCCTATCTCCCGCCAGAGAGACTGATCGAGAAGGATCGAGTCTCCGACACCAAGCACGACGTGTACAGGTGGACTTAAAAAAACCACCTCTCAATAAATCAATCAATCAGTACATCTTTATTTAGGGCAGTGCCACTTAGAAACAGGTTGTCACGTAACACTTCCAAATGCTTAATATTCCGGAGGGGGCAATGAAAAAAATAAAAAATAAAAAAAAAGTGCCAAAATGGGGGGAAAAAATAAAATAATAATAATTCTTGTTTGGCTTTTCCAACTTCCATTGTGACTGTTTCATTGTTTATATAACATTCTTTCATTAAGAACATATTCTACATCTGGACTTGTTTACCAGCCCTGTCTTCCCTCCTTACATCTCTTGGAGTGGGGAATGCAACAATACATGGCTACCTGACAAATGCACATGGGCTCCACCTCCAGGGCAATGCAGCTAAAAGCCTATACATACCTGACTAAATTTCATTGACCTTTGGCTCACCTCAATCAGTGTAAGCCTCCATGGGAATTACTTTTCCCTTGAGGCATTTATCTGGCCATTCTACATCCAGTTTTTCTATTCCTATTTTGTGATCTAACATCTGTTTTGAAGCTGGTTATAGGGACGATGTCTTGAAAATAATTTTAGATAAAGTCGAAACTACAGTAGTCAAAAGTAACAAAACAACTGTCTTAAACAGTGCAATAGCTTTCAGATTATTTGCTAATAATAATATTTTAGATGCTCCTCTGGTAGATTTATTTATCTTTGCCTAGGAGAATCTGTGATGGGAAGTACACTGATTAAAACTGCATGGCATGATTTTGTTCAGCAAGTGACATGGTGTGCAGAGACCATGTCGGCCATGTGGTTGTTTACTAGTTGCATACTATCTACTGCATGTATAGCTATAGTTGCTGTGCTCTGTATTTTCTGCATTTTGTAGCTGTCATGTCATTTTCATGTCACATAATGGTTTAGACAACATTAATGCTTAATAGTGTAATCGATGTAATCTGATTGATCTAAGTGATTCTTCTGCTTTTGTGTTTTTCAGCTTTTCTATAGTTGTGTGGGGAATACTGACCCAAAAGAAGCCTTATCACGGTAATGCTGAAATTTGAAATTTGTGGTGCCTTTTTAAAGTATCCGAAAAATAGCGACCCACGGCTTTGAATTTGTGACCCACAGGTGCATCTTCTGTAGCACAGATGGGAAAGAAATCCACGGACATGACAACACTGTTCGCAAAAACTGTGTTACTGTGGAATACACGAGCAATGAAGGAGCAGTGTTCTGTGCAGAGTAATCGCTAACTCGTCTTCTCATATCATATGATTGGACAGCGGATAACAGAAATGATTGCTTATTTGCAGCTCACGTGATGCATATGAAATTCTTGAACATTTTCCAAGACTATGTTCAGGTTTCCAGTAAAGGATCAGGGCCTTCCTGTAAGGGCGATGGCCATGACTATAAAGAACCAGAGTTTTATATTAGTTCATTAATTCATGCAAAAACATGCACATCGGAAATTTGACATACTTTTATACTTTTGACATACTAAAGTACAAATGTGAAGCAGTTGTGTAGAAATTGGACCTACGTATGTTTTTATTTAGGTTATGAACTCTCAGAACTCAAATGACCGTATCTCTTACTTTATTTTAATAATGTAATTGTAAATCTGTCTGTGACACCTTTCGGAGTAGGGCGTGACATTCATTCTTTGATCTTGCGAGACTTAAAAGAAACAATAGACATTTGATTACAATGCCCTTAAAAACCCGGAGAGTGTTTGCTCACGAGTTTCTGGGGCACAACTAGTGATTGTTTCCTCAAGCACAACTAATGCCCCTGCAGGTGAACAAATTTAATCAAATGTAGGCTGCAGTTTTGACCTTGAGAGCAGTAAAGGGCATTTTGTGGAGATTGCTCAAGATTGAAATCTCATTTGTATTTACGTGGCATAAAGCAGAGTCATTGTCCAGTGCATGTTGATATGAATCAAGTAAATAAGAACGAAGACAGTAGTAAGTTTTACATTTGTGACCGAGTCCATGTCAACATTTTATGTTCTCTTTAAGGTTTGCATTGAACTACAATAGTCAGATTATCACATTTGTAGTACGTATGTAGGTTGTAAATTTGAATATTACAGTTGCAAACTCCGTGGGAACTGTTTTTCCTTCCAACATTTTATGTGGGCAAGTATTGCACACAATAAACTACTAAAGACATTTGGTCGGACAAGGAATTAAGGAACACCTGGTAACATAAAACTTTTATTTTATGTTTGCTTTATGTTACAAAGCAAAAAGTTACTGTTTAATTTTTTTCACTTTGTAAGATGCATTAGCATATCTCTGTTTCTGATCCACTGCATTACTTTGCCAGTTAGCCAGTCTGTAGTGTTGGCGCTTCTGTAGATGAAAGGTCCCGGTAGGGAGGATTTCATAGCCCCGAATTACTGGCCAAGTCAGCAGTTTCCCTGCAATTTCAGCAGAGCCCTGCCCTGCATGTTGTCTGTAACCCCTCCCTCCCCCTTAGGAGAGAACAACATCCTGCACGTCATGCTAAAGGTGGTGAGGGGCGAACGCCCGGACCTGGCCGCTGTTCCGCACTCCCGCCCCCCAGCCTGCGACTCTCTCCTGTCGCTGATGCAGCGCTGCTGGCATGTCTCCCCGGACACCAGGCCCGGCTTCCAGGGTAAGCGATGAACAGCTGGCCTTCCTAGCATTGTCACTGGGCATCAGCCTCTAGTCTGTACATATGTGCTGATTGTGCGTTAACCAGTTGTTACATAACAGGGTCCAAGTGGCAGCATGAGGTGGGATGCATGAAAACAATTACATAACATATGTCAGGATACAGTTTGATCCTCTTCATTAAAATGTATCTGCTCATTAAGGGGGTTGTGGACAGAAAATTCGGTCGCCATTTCAAAGCACTGTGATTTACGTAAAACTGAATTATTAAGACATTTGAGAAGTGTCTCAGACGTCCGAAAACACTCTGGGGAATTTGAGCCTGCAGCCTTTGCACTACGTGCCTAGCTATCTAACCACTACACCACACTGCCACCGTTGCTGTGACTTATGTAAGGTAATGGCAACATGCTCATTCCTAGGATACTCTTATTTCTTCTATAGAGATTACCTCTGAGACTGAGGAGCTTTGTGGCAAACCCTCGGAGGATTCCAAACACCCGACTACTGACCCAGTGCAAAGCTGTGCTGAGCAGGTACAAGCAGCCAAGCCAGTCCTGATTTGTCAAAGGCTCCTACTGAATGGTAGTCTTAGCTTGACTAGACAACTGAGTTATGTAATTGATCCATTACCAATAATGTGTTACATTTTGTATTGCATAGTTTTTTTCCTCTACTACCCTGTCTTTCTACCCTGTTTACTACTGATATTAGAGAAAATGTAGTTTGATGGCATTCTTGAAATTCTTCATTTAAGATGTACGTATTTATTTACTGTTTGGTTCCATCATGCTTTACAAGAGATATCTCAGAGATGCAGTCTCACATAAGCTTCCCTGGGATGGTGTTTTATGACTAACCTGGCAGTAAATGTATATATTTTATACATTTACTTGCATTTCAGCATTTAACACATGCTGAATGGTACAACTACAGCATCTTAGATGAGAATTCAAACCACAATCTTTGAGTTATAAACCCAGTAATCTAGTCGTAATGCTACACTGCCAACTTTACTTAAACAACAGTACCCAGGGACGATTATGGGTTACCTCGTACATATTGAGCACATATATGGCCAGAGATTTATAGATAGAGTTCAGGTTAGGTACACTGGTTTAGATTACAGGAGTGATGCGCTCCTGGTTAAAACTACAGCTGTCTAAATGATGTTCCACCCTGCTACTCCATAACAGGAGGAAAATATGGGGGTGGTGAAGCAAGAGCAAGTGCCGTTTCCAGAAAAAGACCTCAGTCTGAGCGAGCTGCTGAGCCAAGTGGATTCTGGGATTTCCCAAAGCTTTGACTGCGTCCTAGACAACGATACTCCGTGCAAGGAAAACGCGGAGACGAGGGTGTCGGGAGTTTCCAGCGCTGACCTTTCCTTCTCCTCCCAGGGCTCCCTCACCCTTTCCTGTGAAAAGGAAATGGCTGCCGGTGGTGAGAGAGACACATAATTCAAGGAAGAATAAATAATGTAATTTCTGTACAATGTCCTCAGTGTTGGTAACTGGTGATTGAGTAAACCTTTGCTTTCTCAAGATTCAGGCACGCTGGATGTGCAGCAGAGCAAGTTGTGCGAAGCGATCAGGATGCAGGACATGGCCAGGCTGATGAAGATCCTGCAGCCACAGGATGTAGACCTGATCCTGGAGGACGGGCGTAGCTTGTTGCACTACGCCGTCCAGACGACTAACGAGGAGGCGGTCAAGTTCTTGCTGCTCAACGACGCTAACCCAAACCTGGCTGACACCCGGGGCTGTACGGCGCTGCATCTGGCTGCCGATAAGAGCCTGAGGAGCATTGCTGAGGTGCTGCTGGCGCGCAAGACGACCAACCCCAACGCCAAGGACGAGGACCTGTACACGCCGCTCCACTTTGCCGCCCTGAACGGCGACGAAGACGTCGCCCGCCTGCTCCTGGACAGGAACGCCTCCGTCGACGAGCGGGACTTCGAGGGCCGCGCGCCCTCCCACGTGGCCTGCCAGCACGGCCGTGAGAGCGTGGTGCGCGTGCTGCTGAGCCGCGGGGCGGACGCGTACATGCCGGGCAAGGACGGCTGGACGCCGCTCCACTACGCGGCCTGGCAGGGCCACCGGGCCATTGTCAAGCTGCTGGCGAAGCAGGCGGGGGCCAACGTCGACGGGCAGAACGGCGACGGGCGGACGGCGCTGCACCTGGCCTCCCACAGGGGGCAGTACAGGGCGGCGCTCGTCCTGATTGAGCTGGGAGCAGATGTCCACCTGGCCGACACCGACGGGCGCACGGCGCTGCACGCGGCGGCCGAGATGGGCCACATCGGCACCGCCAGGCTGCTCGTCAAACATCGCGCCGAGGTTCGGGCCCAGACCACCCAGGGCAGGACCGCTCTCCACCTGGCCGCCCAGCACGGCCACCTGGCCACTGTCAAGATGCTGGCAGAGGAGGGGGCGGATCCACAGGCGGTCAAGCGGGCCCTACACGCCGCCTGCCGCCTAGCTGCAGAGGAAGGGCATTCCAACATAGTCAAAGAGCTCCTGGAGAGCTTTCCGGAGATTTCTAGCGCGCCCGATGAGCAGGGACCGACGCCGTTGCATCTGGCGGCGCGGGTAGATGACACGGACATGGCCAGAATGCTGCTTTCCCAAGGGGCAGAGACACCACTGCTCTGCCAAAACGCAGAATCTCAGAACGTACTGCGGCAGACGGAGGAGGACAGCAGCAGGCCCACCGTGGATACGCATCTCCAGCCAGGGATAGCGACCCTGAAATGCACAGATAACGAGTTGCCTGCCTGACAGGATACGGCTCGGCCTCTCTGTGCTTCAGCCTCCTGTTAAGCCAGCGCTGAGGTGATGAAAGGAATTTAATTGAAACGAGGAGATACTGTTTGATATTTATTAAACCAGAAAGCTATTATATTGACTAGACGTGGCTGAGAAGTACCACTGACAATCCATATTCAATGTGCTATCGCAAGTTATTTACATTGTCATTTACCATATCGTGGCAAAAAAAGCTGTATTTGGGACTGACAATAATGACATTGATTAGATTTTTAAAAACAATGATTAATGTAATAATTATAGCATTTTTTAAAGAAAGGGAATCATTTCAAAGTTGATTTGGCTATATTTGTTGTTGCCCTGCTTCGATTTCATCGGCAGAAAATTCTTGCACTCTCTTCCATACAGATTGCATAATGGACACAAAAGTGTTGCTAAATAGAGCTAGCTATTTTACGAGCAGACTGCAGACAAAATGCACTATGCACAACACCGGGAAGGTGCTGCAAGCTAATTACTGTGTCTGTTGTGGTGAAACGGTTCATGTTGAGACTATCCCTCCAAAACACATCAAGGCCAAATCCCCACCTTCCGCCTCAGGCGATGCAGACAATTATAAGGCGTCCTTTGAACACATTCCAGGACTTTTGGTATGGATGTGTTTGCTCAACGGAATGGAACGAAAACAGTTGAATCTCTATTGGGAAAGTGCCCTGTGCCAGTGCGCTTTTGTTGATGCTACACCGTGTATGCACTGTATTGTTGATCCAGAACCTAGTCAACCTACACTATAGTATACAATTCACTGATTACTCAGAGGGAACTGAGTTTGCTTGGATGGTTAAAATGAATCTCTCTCAAAATAAGGTTCGGTGCTGCTGGAGAATCCAGAGGAATGCAGTCAGTTATGACCTCAGCGTTGCAGTGGAATTCTAAATGTCTGCACTGGAAAACTGTAACATTCATGTCTTTTTACAACATTATTTAAGTTAAATTTAGAATTTATGAAAGTTTTTGTTTGCCATTTTATTTAAGCCACCATATTCAATTTTCTTATGTAATAAGAATAATTCTGAAGATTTTATTTTTGAAACTAGAAAAAAAAAAGTAATAATTTAAGGAATATAAGAGCTTATAAATTATTCTACAATGAATATTGAACATTCTGTTTTAAAGATGAATAATCTTTTTTTATATTTTATTTAATACTGAACTATTCAGCTACTGTAGCTTAACTGTAAGGCTGTACCTTTGCTCGCCTCACTTTATTTGAGTGCTTTTCGTCACCTAGTAGGCCATTGCTATGCCCTTAATAGCATGGTGAGTTTTTTTTCCTTGCCATGACCCCGAGAGCACAGTGTATACGGCTATTACAGCCTGATTTACTGCAAAGGCTTGTTTGCGGAGACTGCTAAATCAACTGTGTAGTTCTGTGTAATCCGACGCTATATATCAGGAGCTCTTTGGCAGTCTGATTCCAAGCAATGCCCAACACCTCTGGCCACAGTAATTTTCTTGCCACCCATTGTAATATAGTGTTTATACTATATTTGTGGTTTGTCATCCGTATTCCTGCTATATCCGACACTACTTCTGTACATAATACCGAAGTAAAGAATATTTACTTTAACTGCACGGATGTGTTGCATACTGTTTTAAAAAATATATATATCTAAAATCTAAAATATAGCTATGGGATATATTAATATCTGCCCTTAATGTAGGATCTTTGAAGGTTTTTCTGAGAAAGAAATTAAACTCTTTACTCTTACGCAACCTAGCCTATTAAGGGTTATTCATCAGACTGATCATAATGTTTTTCTTTGTTCATAACAATGGAGAGATTAGTTTGAGGAAAGGAAAACGTTCTGATGCAAGCCCTCCCTTCCGGGGCAATGGACAGTGGCCAGTTAAACAGTGGTACAGTCCGATTGCAGGTTCAAACAAAAGTCAAAACGTTGCACTAATGAAAAAAGATGTGAGATGTGGTGAGAAGGGGAAATCTGCAAGTAAAAGATTTGTTAGTCTTGGACATGCATGTCCAATGCGTTGGCATGAAGCATCTTTCCATGAAATATTATACGACTTGAATAGAAGTGTTCATGGGTACAATCGAGGGTTGTTAATCACCACAAACAGAGAACATGTATTAATTAGTTAATTACAACCTCTAATGGAAATGTTAAATATCATGGGCTATCTACAGTAGTGTGTTCTTTGAGGGGAAAAAAAAAAAGAAAAAAGTTTAGTCTGTGAAGGAAATATTTGAGGTTACAAATACAGTTTTAAATGTTGAACTGTCAAACGTATTTAGTTAAATTTTTTTCCAGAAGGAATCTATGTTTGGTCAGAATTCTGATTGTGATATTTGTCAATATTATTTTATGGATTTTTCAGCTATTGTTTTTGAGTTATTTATCAGAGAAGAACGCTTCTAAAAATATATTCTCAGTCTAGGGTGCTTTGCTATTTGCGATGCTGATATTTGTGACACTAGCTGACATTCCTATAGGATGGGCACATGGTTCCACCGTTGCTGTGGTAACTGTACCCAGTCAAAGAGGCGCTCCTATTTCACCAGAGAGCAACATCTTAATTAGAGTTTAGGGACCATCTTGAAATCTTTGGAGTATCCTTTTCCTTGTGATAATAAGAAAATTATTACCACAAGCAGATAATTTCTCATTTAGATTCATGTTAACTCATTGGGCTCATCTTTTTTCCCTTAAGGGACTCTGATAGTAGTCCAAAGCATGATCATTTACAGTAGCCTATGCTAAGCTAAAATACTGTAGGCCTAAATGATCAAAGCCAATGATTACAGTGTGCTAACTCAGGGGAGTTTTTGTTGTGTGATAGTGGTTGCAATGTTTCTCATTATGGAAATAGGCTATTGGTAGATAGGCTAGGCCTACAGGATTATTAGATATTACAAATAAAATCATTGGACAACAAGAACATAGTCTAGTATTACTGGACGTGGAGACTGATTGGTGAAAACAAGGCTATGGATTGCAGTTTCTCTTTATTTGAACAAAGTTAAATCATTATACCCGTTTTCAAATTTCGCGTTTGTAGGCTAATTATTAGGCTGCATTTTATTTCAAAGTAAACGAAAACCTAATGTCCACTAGTACATAGCACATGACAGGAGGCGCCAAAACATCCTAAGAAAAGCCATAACGGTTCCTCCGGAAATTGCATGCTACGGATACAGCTCCCAAATCCACCTGCTGATGCTGAGCCTGAGACCACGGGAGTGCGGAGCGAGATAACGGGAGAGCGGAGTGAGACCCACATTCACACACGAGGGGACCGTGGCGCGCGCGGGCGCTCTAACAACTTTGTTGCTTGACCAGTTAGACTAGAACTGTTCTAGTTCTACATTTTTAACGTGCAGTGATGGATTTGTTGTATGCATTCTATTATTGTCTATTGGGAATTAGATTTTCTGGTAATGGTAAGTAATTTAATTCATTAATACCATTTCTTTCGCTTACTTTGCTGCCGTTCTCATTAGCTTTAGCTTGCTAGCAGCGAGTACACGGTGGCGATGAGGCTATCAAACATTACTGTAGAACGACTAGCTCATTAGAAAGTATAGAGAGAATAGCCAAATCTTAAAACAAGAAAGCGAGCTAGCTTTAATAAGTTAATAGCTGTCCTACTAACATTACTATTGGAGCCCGACGGCATGTCAGATGGCAAGTTTGAGAATTTTCAGAGACCGTTATAACGGTACGTTACAGCTAACTAAAGTACTAAGCTAGAGCTAACACAGGTATGTGGATTTTCCCCCAGTTGGTGTGTTGAATCCTCAAATGTTAATTTGAACAGTGGTAGTTAGCAAGTCGTATTTTGGATCACCAGCAACTTTCGAGGGAAAAACTGTCTATTTATCATCTGTTAACCTTTAGGTACAGATCTACATTATGTTTCAATATTGTTCAAGTATTATTTCTCCAGTCGCAGAAATTCGATGGTCTTAGCTAACTTGAAAATGACTGACCGCCAGCACCATATTTTCACCATAATAACGTAACGTTAACTGTCAACGTTAGTAACCTACCGTTATAACCTACTGTTATTCTTAACCTCCTGCAGCCAGATCAGTGCTGCTAACTTTGTATTCTGCATGCATAGGCAGTACAAATGATTCATTGCAATTAAACGGTCGAATGGGCAACACATTGGATTCATTTTGTTTCGAAGGGTTTAACAAAACGTAGTATATTGCTGCTGCAACAAAGTAGTAACATTGCAATCGAGGAATATTTATCCCAATTCAAGCTATTTTGCACGCGAGGAACACTGAACAGAACACTTGTGGCGTTGAATAAGAACATTACAACACACGCTAGTTTAATGCTATTTTGCTGATCTTGTTAATAAACATGAGCCTAGCCGACAACACGGATTAGTGGGTCATGCATATTAAGCATAATAATTGAAAACATAGCAATGCTGGGCGGCGCAGCTGTGAATGCACGCTGCGAATATTATAAAAATACATACTAAGTTACTCATTTAATTGATGTAGCTAGTTCGTGTGGCAAATGTGCACAAAGTGCCTCCTAGCCCGTTTAAAACATTATCATTATTAAAGCGTGCTCGGGTACATGTAATGCGTAGCGCATGAGATGAAAGTCAAAGGAGTGGTTTTGTGTTGCTTTTCTTTTTATTTTATTTTATGTGTAGTTCCGCGTGTTTGTAGTTGCTAGAGCTTAGAAAAGCGCTTCTGAATCATCGTGGGAGTGGAGGCGTTTTATTCCCGTTGTTAATGAGTTATTAGCCTCATGAAGCAGTGAATGAGAGACATTGCCTTGAATGGTGGGTGCAGTTTCCCCGTTTCGTAGAGCTGTCAACAGGGAATCGCATTGCTTATTATTCGTGAATGTAAACAAACCCATAGTGTCCCTAAGATCAAGCCCTCATCGACCATACCTTGGGTCAGTGGTTCCCAAAGTTGGTCCTGGGAGACCCCTGTGTTTGCTTGTTTTCGTTCCAACCACAAGTGCAATCCCATAATCTCATCATGTTTTGAGTGATTATTTACCATTATGTCAGAAATAGCTATGCATGCCATGAAGAATAAAAGCCCCATGTTCACATTATACTTGTTCTGCTATATTGCAAACAATTACATAAAAGCGGTAACGTAATTTTCATTATCTGCCAAATGGTTAGTTTTCATGGCCATGTGTCCACATGACATGCATAACTATGTCTGACATAATGTGGTTTAAGGGGATACATAATCCCTTTAAACATGAAGAGCACCTAATTAAGAAAAAATAACAGCTTGTTAAAATAGTGGGATTGCAATTGTGGTTTGAAAGAAAATCAGCATACACAGGGGTCCCCCAGGATCGAGTTTAGGAACCACTGCCTTAGGTCGATGTTTACATCATTGTCTTCAGGGTTCAGGGTGTTGCCAGTTGGGAGGACGTGGGAAGAAATCCATTCAGTTCAACTTCTGCATCTATGCACTTATACGCACTGAATCGAGTATAAGCTAAAGGCTCACACCGAACATACCTGGTTGAAGTTGATGGAGACGATGCCATTTATAAAGTCAGCTAGTCCTTGTCTATGACCTTATTAGCCAAACCTCCCGAACGTTCTGCCTGTCTACTGTAGCAGAACGTACTGTTATTCTCAGGCGATTACTGGTGAGTGATTGTGCTTTTCATTGGAAATAAGCAAATTGAACTTTATGTAGTGCCTTTTCCAAAATAATTAATTTTCCTCCAAGGATATTAAAATTAAAATTGCCATGATCGCAGCAATTTGTATCACTTGTAGATAGACATAGAAATAGGCCTATGTGAGGATAGGAATTTAAATTTTATCAATAATTACAACAGTAACAACATTCATAATACAATTAATTTCACTCCTACACCTGACATGATTGACAGAATATGCATAATACTATCATGCAATAGCCTAATAAAACCTTGGTTTACATTCAGACTTTGCATAGACTTTGCATATTTACCAAAAAACACTTATTATTCCTATAGAAGTATTTTATTCTTATGCAAACCCTTCGGTTTTTTCCCACTATGTGTTGATCATTATTTTTTCACACATCAGGATTAGAGTCAATTCCATTCCAACACTGTCAGTTCAGGGATTGAATTGAAATTCATTTCACGGATTGAAAATGCCCAAGACTTTCTATGAGAAATTTATACTCAATGAATTCAATTTTAGTTAATTTCCCAGTTAAAATGGAATTGAACCCAACCCTGTCAGAAACGCATGGAAGTAAATACAATTTTGTCGCTGGTATAAGACCTATTAATGTAAAGGGTTCCCTTTTAGAAATCAGTGCTGTTCAATACCGTAATAGCACTCTGTGGCTTAATAAATTGTGCTTGTGTGTAAACCTGGCTTGTTCAGGCAGGGTCTATGATTGAGTATGGTACTATCCTTCCCTTCAGCCCACTACCCCCCCCCCCCCCCCCCCCCCCCCCCAAACCTTTGTCCTTCGAGAAACAAAGCAAGAACGCACACAATCCGATCACGTTCTAAAATTACATGTTGTCCTCTGTAATCTCGTGATGAGGACAGGGGCATGAATATGCATGGCCCGGAACCTCGCGAGCGTGTTAGCGTTCGGCTGCCGCGCTGCATGCTGCGCCCCGGGGGGTACATGCACTGGGGCTGCGAGTTGCCGTTTCGGGGGGCTGTCTGCATTCCATTTCCTTCATTTTCAATTTGGAAAACAAATGGACCATTAAGAAGCTGTGATTGCATTCCATTAAGATACGGCTGCTGATTAATGGGCAGATGGCTGACTGTGAACTCTGGCTGCAGTGCTACAAATTTGTATTCATGGTCTATTCCTCATTTACAGGTAGTTTCCCAGAACTGAAAGTCGTTCTTTGCACGTCTGACCACACTGGGGTGCTAGGGGGGGGGGTTCTTGCTTGCCTATAATTTTCATCATCCCTTAGTGCATTGTCGCTCTCGCTTGCCCTCTCTGTCGCCCGTACAGGCTTTAATACAAATGAGTTTCGCTCTCTAGACACACAGGCTGCCGTTTTCTCTGCCTTTGAATCCATCCGTCTGTTGTTTAGTAAAGGGGACCGCATTTAATGAGAGAACCAGAAAATCCTCCCAGAGTCACAGAGTTTCCAAACGGCTTGTGTGCACTGGGTCACAGCATTGAATTACCCAACTAACCCACCCCTTAAGGATCACACATTAATATCTACATATCAGTCACGTTCAGGCTTTTTCCATTTATTTTTATTTTTTTCCATGTGTGATTACGGCCCACTTCACACAATGACGTTGAGCGTGATGCAGTTGTAGCCTACAGATATTGGCTTTATTCTGCCATCAATCAATCAATCAATCAAAAGTTTATTTCAAGTGCAAAATCACACCAGCGTGTCTCAATACACTTTACAGCAATAAAACAATATTAAAAGAATCAAGGAGAGACAATAAACATAACAATAGGTTGTAAAGAATTTTAAAAAAAATTTAATCACAAGATGAACACAGAAAAAGGTAGGCAAGAGCAGAGTTTAGCGAGACAAACAATCTAGCTATTCTACAGCCTTGCAAACACACACACGCAGAGCAGTGCAGAAACAGCACAAAACCCAGACATGTTTGGGCACAGACACACTCATACAGACATCAGATTGGTAAGAGTAAGACTATCGAACCCAAGCCAGTGGTGCTGAAGTAGGTCATATGATTATAAGAATAAGTAGGTTTTGAGTCTAGATTTGAAGATTTCAACAGAATCAGCTTCCCTGACTGTAAGAGGTAGCTGGTTCCAGAGATAGGGAGCTCGGTAGGAGAAAGCTCTACTGCCTGCTGATTTTTTCTTGATTCTAGGAACAGTAAGGTAGCCAGCATCATGCGATCGGAGGGCACGAGGGGGAATATAAGGGATGAGGTCAGATAGATATGATGGTGCAAGCC
>CM056378.1:19941343-19956343 GCA_029718625.1 Synaphobranchus kaupii
GATATGATGGTGCAAGCCCATGAAGTCAGATCTGGCTTGAATTGGGAGCCAGTGAAGGGATATTAGGATTGGAGTAATGTGATCAAATTTTCTGGTTCTGGTTAGTATTCTGGCGGCAGCATTTTGCATGAGTTGTAATGATTTAATACTGCAGTTAGGTAGGCCAGAGAGTACGACATTGCAATAGTCGAGTCTTGATGAAACAAAAGCGTGTATTAAGGTTTCAGCATCCGCCCTATTTAGCAGGGAGCGGATTTTCGAAATATTGCGAAGATGGAAGAATGATATCTTAGTGAGTGTGAGTGTCAAATGAGAGAGTTGAGTCAAAAGTAACGCCAAGGTTTTTAACTATAGAACTCTGGGTAATTACGCAATCACCAAGGTTCAGAGTAAGGTCTGTAACAAGAGGCAGTTGGGTTTTTTGGCCAACAACTAGCATCTCAGTTTTGTTGGTATTTAGTCGCAAGAAGTTTTGTGACATCCAATTTGTGACAGTGATTAGGCATAATTCCAGGTTTGTAAGTTGTAAACGGTCATCAGGTCTGATTGGTATGTAAAGTTGAGTATCGTCGGCATAACAGTGAAATTTAATACTGTAGCTGCGGAAAATTCCGCCAAGAGGTAGCATGTAAATAGAGAAGAGCAAAGGCCCCAACACAGAGCCCTGCGGTACGCCAGAGTTTACTTTAGAGTATTCAGCTATAGTATTTTTATGTGACACACAGTGCGTTCAATCAGATAGGTAGGAAGTTAGCCAGGAAAGTGCAGAGTCACGAATGCCAACGTAGCTCGCTAGGCGGTTTAAAAGAATATTATGATCGACAGTATCAAACGCCGCACTCAAATCGAGTAGGATAAGAACAGAAGCGGAGTCGGAATCTGAGGTGAGGAGTAGGTCATTTACCACTTTTGTGAGAGCGGTCTCAGTGCAGTGGAGAGACATAAAACCAGATTGAAAGGGTTCGAAAAGACTATTACACGAGAGGTAATCGGTTTAGTTGGGTGAAAACTATTCTTTCCAAGACTTTGGAAGGGGAGATTGGCATTTGCGTTCCAGCATTCTACACGCCTGTTTTTGTGCGCGAGTTTCATCAGTAAACCAGGGCGACGGTTTCTTTAGACGGCGGGTCTTAGTGAGTAGGGGCGCAACAGAGTTAAGCGAGTCAAGTAGAATAGAATTAAAGTTATCCGTGAACTCGTCGAGGGAGCCGATTCATTCTGGGAGAGAGGCAATAGTTTTAGGTAGGAGATCTACGAGTTTTGTAATTGTAGAAGTATCGATACGGCGGATGCTGTGGGTTTCGAATGGAATTGAATGCCGACAGGGGCAGAACAATTTGAAACTTAATAAGATAGTGATCTGATAACGCTGGTGGATATGGCAAAACTAAATCTGAAACGTTAATACCACGAGCAAGGACCAGATCAAGAGTATTGCTGTTAGAATGGGTCTGTTCGTGAACGAGCTGAGTAAAGCCAAAAGTATCAGTTAGGGGACATAAAAGCTTTGCTAAGTGGATTCGTTTTACAATTTAGATGAATATTGAAATCACCGATAATTAGGATGTTAACTGTACGAGTTACAAGGTCAGAGAGGAAATTGGAAAATTCTTCTAAAAAAGATGAATAGGGCCCAGGAGGGCGATAAAAGCATTCAAAGAAGTTGGACTAAGAGGAAGGATTTGAGGACAGTGATGACTAATGATTATGAACTCAAGACCGAGTTTCTTGTTTTTTTTGCTTTGGGCTCTGTCAATCTGTGCTTTTAAAGACTCCAATCAGAGGAACCAGCCATCAACAGCTGAATTTAATTTAAACCTTTGGTTGGGGGGTTGGGGGGAGGGGGCTTGAAAACAGCTGTCAGAGGGAGTGCAATGAAGGTGGATAAATGAGTGACTGAGGTAATTCTGCTTGTACAAGGTCGCTGAATAACAATGCCCCACTGTGAGCATTTGAAGTTCACCATCTGTAGAGGCTCAACAGATAAGGAGAGGAGTTGTAAGAATTTTAGCTGGCTGTCACTGTAATGAGTTCATCTCCTGCCTCCAAGATCCCATTTTCAATGTACCATGGTGGTGTTAGACTGCCTTGCCTCATCCACCCCTGCAAATGAAGTGGGGTCTATGTTATGACACTAAGATACAGGGAGGGAAGAGCTTTGAGTCAGTGGCCACCTGCAGTCATTACACGACACACACATCCTTCTCTCTACACACCCCAGAGTTTCAGGTTGCACGGATAACGATAACGTGTTGATACGTGATCATTTTTCATGCCCATATTCATATAACAGATACGTTTTTTGGTTTTCTGGTTGGCAGGTCCAGAAAAAGCCCTAGCTCTCAGAGCAGTGGGAGGCTGACCATGGTCCAGAAAAAGCCGTAGCTCTCAGAGCAGTGGGAGGCTGACCATGGTCCAGAAAAAGCCCTAGCTCTCAGAGCAGTGGGAGACTGACCATGGTCCAGAAAAAGCCCTAGCTCTCAGAGCAGTGGGAGACTGACTATGGTCCAGAAAAAGCCCTAGCTCTCAGAGCAGTGGGAAGGCTGACCATGGTCCAGAAAAAGCCCTAGCTCTCAGAGCAGTGGGAGGCTGATCATGGTCCAGAAAAAGCCCTAGCTCTCAGAGCAGTGGGAGGCTGACCATGGTCCAGAAAAAGCCCTAGCTCTCAGAGCAGTGGGAGGCTGACCATGGTCCAGAAAAAGCCCTAGCTCTCAGAGCAGTGGGAGGCTGACCATGGTCCAGAAAAAAGCCCTAGCTCTCAGAGCAGTGGGAGGCTGACCATGGTCCAGAAAAAGCCCTAGCTCTCAGAGCAGTGGGAGGCTGACCATGCCCGAACCAACTATGCCGGTCCTGTGGGACCTCACATGATTATCAGACATAACATCACCCATCATCATGTTTTGCAGCAGTAACCACGAGCAACACACAACACAAGCCTGTGCAGGAGTAGCATGTCAAAGTACAAACATTAAAATGTTATAACCGCCCATACAATAGAATTTTCTTAAGAAAAGAACGTAATTGACATAAACCGATTCCAGGTGGGCCCACACTGTACCCACAATATACCTTGAAGTACTTCGTAGTACCTTCAATATCTGAGTCCTTTTTTTTTTACGAACTGCTGGGTGCTGAGCAGAGATTAAGTGATGCCACCTATGGCGGAAACACACGGGTGTGTCTGCGCATTCTAAACCATGCAGCATTTTAAGAGCTCTGTAAGGTAGCATGTCTTCTCAGATCTCATCACTTTCACTGTAAACCTGATGAATCAATCGATTGCATGTATATTGCATGTTTTAGCAGACACCACACAGCTGCACGTCTGTGTGACTGCAATTTTAAAGAATTACGTAGGCTCATGTCATGGAGAAAATACAGTGGTGTAACCAATTCCAACGGTAGCTATATGGCCCACCCCATAGGGGGATCTCTTGAATTGAAGTTCCAAATTAACGTTGCTATCAAACAACGAAGAATATCAGTTAACAGTGTTAACTGTGGTGAAAATTATTACAAATCAGTGCATGCATAGACTGTTTGTCATTTGTTTTTCATACAGTAAAGCACTAATATAACTAATAGAACATGGTTTTAACTCATATTCTTTCCACAATTACATATGAAGACCCTGGTGCTAAAATAACAAAATGTCTATTTTGAGAAAATCAAATCCAAAAATATCATTGATCCATAAAATCAGCCATTAAAAGTTTTGCTGTTTTTATGCATTTCTTTTTAGTTCCTTTTTGAAATTTTTTTTTTTAGTTTTTAGTTCCTTTCTGTTAACAATATTTATAGGGTATAAACAAATACAACATGTTTCTATGCTCAAATTGAATTGTCTAAAAATGTGACTTCAGTACTTTTAGCACCAGGGTCTTCATATTTACTTCTGCAGTTAAATCTGAAAACATTTTGTACCTACACAGTTATGTGGTGGTTTTCTTTTCTTTTCTGGCACATATTGTATCACCTTTGTGCATTTCAGCAGTCTACAGCACAGCAGTTGCACCCCCCCCCCCCCCCCCCCCCATGGACTCGAGCTCTCACAAATGCTACATCAGGCCACCATTTCATTATAGCAGCATATTGTCCTCCATCAGATGAAATCAAATCAAATCAGCGGCTTATTGTTCCCACTCGCAGCAAATTGGATTGGATTCATTAGCAGCGGCTGTGGTTCCCGTTGGCCGCCGGAATTCCAAAGAATAACCGCAATCTAAACTTGGACGGGCTTACTCGGCAGATTACAGCGCTGAGAGTTTAACCGCTGCAGTGTCGGAGCGGAACGTCGGCCTAATGAAAGGCACCGCCTGTAGGTCACAGCCCCTCCCTCCCACATCTCATCTGAAGGAATTGCCGGAGCCCGGGAACCGGCTGCTTAGCGTCTCGCGGAGGACATGTTTAATTGATGGGCGCAGCACCTCTCTGCTGCCTGTCTGGTCTTTAAAAGCGCGTAACGTCTTCCTCCGGGAAGGTGCTGCCACAAACCACATTTCATCATTGTGAATAATGTGGATTGAATTAAGCATCAACCTTTTTAATGCCTTCAGAGTATTCATTAGTCTGTCCAATTTAGAGCATCTGTACACATTCACTATGATTTGTGCTGGAGAGAGAATGTACTGGGGGCTCTGTGTGTATACCGTACATGGCTTTTTACTGCATACACTGAATTTCGCAAATCAAGACTAGCCAAATGCAGCCAAAAATATTGTTCCTCATCACAGAAAGGTGATGTTTCTGTCCCTTTAGGTTTTGAGAAACAGAAAAGCAGCGAAGTCAATATCCAAGTTTTCAGAAGATGTTTGGAAGGCTGCAGAAAGTCTCCACATCTCAACGGCATGTTCAGATAGAATGAACATGGTGGCAACTTGCAAAATGCTATTCGGTAGGAGACGAGCTCTACCTGGGGTTTCCTGGAACCCAGTGTGAGCTTCAGATTTTCTTGTAGTCCAGCACTAAAGCACATTATACACTGGGTCTTTTTGGTGATGATTGGACACCCGTAATCACGGCCAACAGTTTTTCAGTGAACATTTTATGGGATTTTAATCCTTATAGAGTTGAGTCGGATATATGATCTACTGTTTTTGCATTTCTAGGCGTGGCACATGGACTGGAAATGACCTCGACTGGGCCCAGGTCCATAGAGAAAGCCAGTGGGGACAGTGTAAACCTGGACTGTGACTTCACACTGGCCCCCGAAGACTCCGGGCACCTGGACATTGAGTGGACCCTAATGGCCTCAGACAACCAGAATCTAGACAAAGTTGTGAGTTGTGCCAACAGCACCGTTGTTTGTGAGGAACAGTGAAGAAGCGTTTTGAGTAGCATATAGTACATTCAGTCCTTGTATGGAAACCTGTTGAAGCTACCAATTATACACCTCCACTTAACCTTTGACCCCCCACTTAACTCAGTTGGTTATATCAGGTGAATGCGGTTCCTCTAGGACCGGAGCCCTCTTGTGTGGATTTATCTCTGAGGGCTCTGACCAGGAGGTGAGTGAGAAAAATTGATAAGATTGGATGGGCTCCTTCATTGTCCTGGTACAGAATGGGGCCACACGGCATGTATTTACCCTGTTAATGCAACAAAGGAGTGTAGGGTGACAGTGAGTTGTCATTAAGACCTGGTTGTGCTGGCTTTGTAATGGTTTTTGGCAACGGGCTCCCTTAATTGTTCGCTGATCAATCGTGTTTGTGGACGGCTGTTGGCACTCACAGATGAGACCAGTGCTGTCTGTGTGTCTGCATTCCTTCCCAAACAGTGTCTGCTCTAGCCTTCAACAGAAGTGGGTCAGCGTCGTATTATCATCACAGCCCCATTGAGGCAGGCCAGACCCTTCATGCAGGGACCCTTGCTGTGATGTGAGATGGTTCCAGAAATCGCCATTGCCTGGGAAACTTTGTTGATATGAGCAGTTATGAAGAAGTAGGCCCATAGAATGGGCACAAGTCACATTGTTCATAGAGAGATCGGCTGGTAATTCTGAAACACAACTTGTAAACAACATAGAACCTGAACCATCTCTTCCAGTCATTAACACAATATGTCCTCACTACTCTAGGGCTGCACGATATATCGCAACGATAATTATCGATTGCAATAACGGCCGTTGCCAGCATGTGGGGTATTGCCTTTCTTTTCGTCTTTTTTTCTTTAATTATACTTGATGCGGTAGAAATCTAAACTTCAAAACCCGTGTGAAATTCTTCCGGGGAAAAAACGTCATCACTGTCTACTGCGTGTTGATAAGACGGACAATCACAGAAAGGCGTTGCACCTTTCATGCGATTGACAAAAACACATCACATGATCACGTGAAAGCTGTACGACCTTGCTGCTGGTTGGCTGTCTTATCAACACTCAATAGATATCAGCGGTGATGTTTTTTTCCGGAAGCATTTAACACAGCCTCTGAGGTTTGGATGTTTACTGCCGTATATTGGGTATACTTAAAGAAAAAAAGACGAAAAGAAAGGCGCCCCACACGGTGGCAACGGCCGTTATTGCAATCGATAATTATCGTTACGATATATCGTGCAGCCCTACACTACTCACAAGCTTTTGTGTTTGAGTGAGCAGAGGACTGAGTCGCCAGGGTTCTGGGAACAGTTTCAGTTTGTCTTGGAGGTCATGCATACGTGCTGGTGTCAGCTTATCCTGTCAGCTTTCCTTGACAGTGGAAGGAACTGGAAGCCTTGAATGTAGGGAAACAGGAGCACTCTTTGTCTCCTCTGTACTTTTTCCTCTGTACAGTCTCCACTGGAAGACTCATTTTGGCTCTGATATTAGGGCTCACAAATGCCCCTGCTCGTCCACGAGCAAGTGAAAGGAAATGCCTTGCTCTGAATGAAAGCATCACTGTCAGAACCCACACAGCTGGGTTCAGCCTCAATCGGTAATCAGCCCAGGTCTTTGAGCAGACTATAGGCCTAAAATGAGCTCTCTGTGCAGAAACCCTATGTGAGCAGCTCTATGCTCTGGCTCCTGTCCCAGGGTGCAAAATGAACACCAGCCACCAGCCAAATGGTGGTGAAACTTTGAGTGTGGCTTGTAAGATTTTTACTCTAGAAGCCACTTTGGCCGGTAACTAGTTATGTGTTATATTGTAAAAGGTAATGTGGCTGGTAAAATGTTGAAAATGGCTGGTGATTTTTAGAATCCACAAGCCACTCTGGCCAGTGGATAAAAAAAGTAAATTTGATGCCCTACTGTCCTCTCTGACATAATGTGCAGTGTTGGTCACTTTGTTTGGTTTAGATAGCGCTCCCCTCATGGTACAGGAGGCTTCTTAAGCGATATTCGGACGGGATAGGTTTTACAGGGCGAGGTGGGTTAATGTCAAAATTACCGGAGGATCTCCGTTATTTTAGTCCGGCCGAATCTGCCATGTCTGTAACTTTTGCGGACTGCGCGCTCCCGCCCCAGTAAAGATTCTGGCGTGTCTTACCTACTGTTAAATGTCCTGTAAAATTAACCCCATGTTAAACCAATCCCGTGCGAATTGACATGTAGGTAAATATTCTGTTATTTCCTGTGATAAATTAGTTTCCCCCAGTTTTTCTCCTGCTTTTTCATGTAAAGCACTCGAGGACGCCTTTGGGTGTGCTCTCTTCAGTCCAAGTGCAAGCCACAACTATTGGCCGACCTCTAAATTAAGTGTTACGTTAACGTTAGATTAAATAAGAAGACAGAGAGCAAAAAAAAACAAGCTCAAAAGTAGGCTACAGTGGGGCAACGGTTGTGGCAGGTTTAAGTAAGCTATTGTAGCCAAGCTATAGCCTTACATACACGGTCTAGCCTAACTGTACAATTTTTCTCAAGCTAACATTAATAAAGAGGTGTAATGCACCTTCCTCACGCTTTTTGTGGACAGTTTGCCATGCCAACATTGTCTCCACGTAGGTTTTTTTTTTTTTTTTTTGGTGCCTGCATCTTTTCAATTGCTCACTGCCAGCGATTTTCTACCAGAAGCAGTGAAGATAGGATGAATCAGTTTGCAGTGAAGATAGGATGTGTAACGTTGTATGACGCGTGTGATGACAAAATGGAGTAGACACACCCATCTCTGCAATTCTAGACGCTGATTACGGAGATAATTTATCCGAATTTTAATCCGAATAGGGCTTTAGAATCAGATGGCTTTAATAAATACATGTAGAAATATAGAAATAAATAAAGAATATTTATTTATTTCCAGATTAAATAAATAAGATTAATTGTTCATTTATTTAGTCATAATTAAATAAGTCATTTTAGAAATAATCATCATCTATCATTGATATTGTGTTTTTCGGTTCTTGACGGAACTTCAGAAAAAGGTTCCTATCCCAGCTTTTTTCACTAGTCCCATAACTATTCAGTTATCACAGTCGATTGCTTTCCCGACAGGTGTTTCTGTCATTGAAGTGTCTACATGCAAAGGTAGTTAGCACTGCCTTTTTTCATCTTAGTATCAAATGCATACTGTACACATATAATAATTATTTTATTTTTTGTACTTTTTAACATTTTGTGCCCCTTGGCTGTAGACAATGATCCCTCTGTGTAGTGTAGAATTACATATAGTACCATTTATGGAAGTACATGTTTATAAATTAGTAAGAGAATAATAAGCTTATTCTATCCCAGAATTCCCCAAAAAGGCCAAGAAAAATGTGCCATTTCCTATGAGGCGGTGATAATGCGTCTCATATGTTAGGAAGTGTTGCACTGTTAGCCTGCGACGGAGAGGAAATGTGTGGTTATCTCATTAATCTCCATCTCATGTCATCCCAGCCTTTCATGGGAATGACAAGTCCGTTTCTATTCTTGTCTTCTCTATCGCACGTGTCCTGAACAGCCTGAGCTGCTTTACAACACTGTCACTCTTGTGCGTCACTTCCTGTGCCATACTTTGTCATCTTGTCATAGCCTATGCGTTTCTTATTTTATTAGGATGCGATCTGACCTTAAAGAAATGCTGGAAAGGCACACACATTCATTTCATGGTGATGCATCAATAAAATAATTTGCAAGTTCATGTACTTATTTTGAGGCGGAACTGGAACACCCCTACTGTAATTGTAAGCGGTTAGCCTGCGTGGTTAATGTCGCTAATGCTCTGCCCCAGTTCCGTCTGCATCTCAGGTGAACATACGGCGAAAGGTGTACAGCGTCCATCCAGGTGACGGGAAGTTAGTGAGACATGGACTCGGGGGCTTAGTGACCTGTGGAATAACTGTCTGATTGCATAACACGTGTCCATTGAGCCCAACAGTAGCTCTCTGTTCTCCGGCAGAGATGAAGGACTCATGCCGCAGGCATGCTGAAGGGCTTTTGCAGGATAATGAAGCCGCGGCTCCACCAGGGTTGGTTCACAGAATCATTTCCACCATAATAAGCCGTCTTGTCATGTAACTCGATTTTTTTACAGTGCTCTATGTTTTTAATTATTGTGCATAAGTCCGAGCAGTTTTATTCCGTGTGTCGCTATGCAGTCGCCATATCAGAGAGTTTGTGTCCGTTTGTGTTTATGTGGTCAATTGTCTAACGGTTTGTTTCTCCATGTTTTTTTTCAATGCAGCATGTGTGTGACATTTTGTAATGTTTTAGCGGTTAATGGGATAGCGCTGTGCCGTGGAACCTTTTGATTATTAAAAAGTGTGCCGTTGCAGAAAAAGGTTGGGAATCACTGGTTTAAACGGGTTTGTTTCTGTGTGTCATGAGGTCATTTCTCCAAACTACTTGCTTCTGTGTGTTTTTTGAGTGTTACATTGTTCCTGTGTCTTATGTGGTAATTGCCACATTCCCTTGTCTCTGGCAGATAATCCTGTACTCGGGAGGCAGGGTTTATGAAGATTACTACCCTGCTGTGAAGGGACGGATGCATTTCAGTTCTGTTGACCCAAAAGATGGCAATGCCTCTGTTAACATGACCCAGCTGGAGATCTCGGACACGGGAACATACCAGTGCAAGGTGAAGAAGGCCCCTGGCATCGGCAGCAGGAAGATCTTCCTCTCTGTGATGGGTGGGTAACAGTATTACACAGCTCTGTGTTAAATTACCCATCACAGAGATTAACTGAGTCTGTTCTGTGATGGGTAATATCACAACTCTGTGTTAGATTAGATGAGTCTGCTCTGTGATGGGTAATATCACAGCTCTGTGTGAATTTACCCATCAGAGATTAACTGAGTGTGCTGTGTGCTGGGTAATATAATATCACAACTCTGTGTTAGATTAACTGAGTCTGCTCTGTGATGGGTAATATCACAGCTCTGTGTTAGATTAACTTAGTCTGCTCTGTGATGGGTAATATCACAGCTCTGTGTTAGATCAACTGAGTCTGCTCTGTGATGGGTAATATCACAGCTCTGTGTTAGATTAACTGAGTCTGCTCTGTGATGGGTAATATCACAGCTCTGTGTTAGATTAACTGAGTCTGCTCTGTGATGGGTAATATCACAGCTCTGTGTTAGATTAATTGAGTCTGCTCTGTGATGGGTAATATCACAGCTCTGTGTTAGATTAACTGAGTCTGCTCTGTGATGGGTAATATCGCAGCTTTGTGTTAGATTAACTGAGTCTGCTCTGTGATGGGTAATATCGCAGCTTTGTGTTAGATTAACTGAGTCTGCTCTGTGATGGGTAATATCACAGCTCTGTGTTAGAGATTAACCGATGTGCTCTGTGTGCTCTGTGATGGCTGAGCACATAGCAGAGCACTTAATTACAGATTAATGGGGTGCTCGCTCCATTGATGATGCATGCGGCCCGGCACGTGGCTGCATAAGCCTAGTGACAGCACCGTGAAACGCCTCGCGTGGAACCCACATCACACACCACATTTAGATTGATGGAGACGGGTGCACATCACTCACGGTCTCCCAGTGGGATTTCTGTTAGACTGGAAGAGGCCCGGGCATGCGGGAGAATTCACATGGGTCCCTGAGCTGATCACTGTAATCTTGTCTCTCGCAGCGTGTGCATGCGGAACAACTACATTTATTATACCGCCGCCTGTTGTCTCACATGATGTATTATGCATGTTTAATTCATACGTTTGTCCCGTGTGTTCATCAAGTTTTAAAATGATGGTATATTTAGTGTTTTTATTCAATATTTATGACATTGGGTCTCTAACTCAGTATTGAGCAGGGCGCCAAAATGTAGGGATTTGTGCAGGGCGTGAACTTAAAACCCGCCACCGGACAGATGCTGGTAAAATTTGGATTCTCTAGTAGCAGCCACTTTGACAGGTAACCAACCAGGGGTCACATGTATAAAACTCTGAGTAAAAGAATGCGTAAAAGAACGCTCAGGGTTAAAGTCGTAAATCTAAAAAAGTTTCGCATTTTCTACCTCTGCCTTTCGGTCACGGTGTCGCCATATCTCACGGACTCCAAACATTGCGTACGTATGGTGTCCATCGTGTGCAGAGGTACGCAGATTCTCACAGCACGTGTTATATTATACATCTGAATTTCTGCGTGGAAACTCGCTTACTGAGGGCATTTTTCTGCTCAGCACTGTTTATACATGTGGCCCCAGGTTGTGTTATATTGTAAAAGGTAATGTGGCTAGTGAAATTAGAAAAATGGCACCACATGTGTATCAATCCTTAAATATGTAAGTCTTTTTTTCATTACCCTTTGTAAAATACAGTTAAGTGAAAGCACATCTTATGACAGGCTACTGATCATGTGCTATGGAGATGGTGTGTCACTCAAACCCAGAATGTTTACCACCCATCAGCCCTGGTTAGCTCTCCAGAGGAATGCAGCGACAGGACTTCCAGGAAGAAAAATGGCCCGCTCTGCATTTCATGAAAAGAAGAGCTTGTTGAAAAGCGACGCTCCTGGACATTTGTGAATGGGGAGGGCGCATGCGCGCCTGTTCTGAATGCAGTCTGGGCCAGTCCCGCCATCACTGTCCACCTCTGCAAGAAGATGGACGCTAAAGCTAACGGGGAGAGAGCCGCGAGGCTCCAGTCAGCGGTCTGGGACCGAACGGGCGTATCAGTGGCTCTCAAAATCAATATCTGTCTTCCTCCACGCTAGTCTGCAAACAGAGCAGAGAAAGGCGCTTTTCCCTCTTAACGGAACAGGACAGCGCGCTGTTTGCTCTTCAGATTTGCGAAGAGAGCAAACAGCCACGGAAAAGAGGGAGGGGAGTGCACTGAAATGGAGAATCTGATAGGGTACAGCGTCGTCCGGGAGCTGTGCGCTCACCGCACCTGGTTCCAGTCGCTTCATCAATCACCCTATAAATAACCACTCCTCACGTTTCAGCAGCCATCACACCCCAATCTCCTTTCATCTTTCAATCTCGGAAGCAGCGGGGGGTTGGAAATCTGCTTCCAAGTGCCCTGGACTCCGCCGAAGTCACAGAGCCACGCAGCCCCGCTTGCAGACATCAGCTCCATCTGCTGCTGGGGA
Source organism: Synaphobranchus kaupii (assembly GCA_029718625.1). Taxonomy (NCBI): domain Eukaryota; kingdom Metazoa; phylum Chordata; class Actinopteri; order Anguilliformes; family Synaphobranchidae; genus Synaphobranchus; species Synaphobranchus kaupii. Next base: position 19,953,776 of record CM056378.1, read on the forward strand.
AATGCTGTTGGCGTCCAAATAGGTGCTTCGACTCGGGCTGCGGTCCGAGGAGAGAGACGGACCGCCGCTACCGTCGCACACACGCGGTCACGGGGTCGCCCTTTTCTGCCCCCGTCTGCTTCCTGTGCCCTATTTTGCTTCTGTAGAGTTTTCCAGCGCCTGTACGCCCTGGCTCTCGGATTACTATGGGCAGTTGTGAAAGGCAGGCAGGCCAGCGCTAATCCTCGCGTTTCTGCTGCTAAGCCTTGGCCCCGTCCACTGTTTTGACAGCGGCAAAAAGCAAACAGCCCTATCAGCACTGGGGGTGGAAGGCCGCCGCTCCCTGATCTCTGTGGGGTTTGTGTGCTATAAAGCTGGGGCCTCACGTCACACGCCGCCTGCTGTCCCTCGTCCCATCTTTGGCTTTCACTCTCACTATGTGGGCATGTTGAGTTTTCCTCATTATTCAATGTGTAATATGGACCTTTTCATTGATTTCAATCACTTTGGGTATATGAAGCATTCAACTGGAATCCACTACTACTACCACTATTATTTTATTTATTTTACTTGTAATATGTCTATTCCTGACTGCTTTCTAAATTCCCCACCATTAAAATCAGATTAAGGCACCATTAAGGCATTACATTTAGTCCATGATTTTGGAAAAATTGATGTTGCGATATCTTTTTTATTTTTTGCAATATATATTCAGTTTAAAACATAACATAACGATAACTATAACGATAAGGATGTGAGCATCCACACTGATGAACGATAACGTTCGGTAAACAGTGGCACCAAGCACACCCTGTAACTTCTGATGGATTTTGATTGGCTGTCAGCGTTTCTATCATTCATCAAATCGCTCTGAAAGTGATCCCAAAGATATAGTTCGTCACTGTCGTTGTCGTGATGGTTGTGGTGTGGACTCCGCCATCCACTTATATTGTTTTAAAAATCGTTCTATTTATAGTTATTGTTACAGTTATCGTTCTTGGTGTGGACGGGCCTTAAAGCTGCAGTATCACATTAGGGAATTAAACCTACCCTGTGTGCCTGGACCTGGATTAATTATGCCATTTTAAAACATCTTTTTTGGTCATAACTCTTCCTTTCTTCACTAATAGTATTCCCTTCCATGAGCACCGGTGGTTTGAGGGACACCGGTAGTGCTCCTGCCACCTCTCTTTCTCAGACTAATTTATGTTATATCAGACGGACTTCTAGATTAGTCATGGAAAATGCAAACCTTTTGCGAGTTTTCGTTCTGCATTAAGCAGCAAAAAGGTTTTAGCATCACGTGATAGATAAAATTTGCCTTATCACAATCGGAGTAGAATTGTTTGAGTTATGGATGATAGGGACACAAATACAGACAGACACACACACAGACAGGAGTGAAAACAAAACCCCTTGCTTGCGCAACACTCTCAGAAACGTCTCAGCCTAGTTTAGTCTATGGAGCTGCTATGAGGCCCTCTAGTGGTGAAAGTGGGTTTTGCTGTTCCCTAACTGCATGATGTTGCCATATGGCAACAAATACATTTTTTCTTCTCAGTAAAATCTGATCATATATAGACTTAAGAAAAATGACTCTTGACTTACCAGAGATTGTGTAGATTTTTTTTTTATCAAGGAGAAATGTACATTTATTCAGTTTTGACTCAATTCTGAGGAGCACAATTTTTGCTAGCTCCTCTCCTCATGTGTGTGTGAAAAGGACCCTCATGTAGAAACATAAAAGTTGTATGACCTAGTCATATGACGTCATTGATTAGCTGAAAGTCTCCCCTTTCCAGATATGTCATCTGATTTGAGTTTCCTATTGCTGTCTTACAGTGAAGTGCATATAAATTAACTTTTGCCTACAACCAGGCCTGACTGTTGCAACCAGTAGCTCTTTTTGGAAAAAATTAATCACTCTAGCAATGATTAGGGTCATTTTGGAGGAATAAATGAGGCAGTTATTATTCTGGTTGACTCACCATGACGCCATCATATTCAGATAATACTCTGTCAATCCAGGCGAAAGTCTATGATCCAACATATTAATAATTCATGTTACTTACCCTAAAATGTGGGGGCTCGTCTGTGAATGGGTGGAAGAAGGGTGGTGTTCAGAAGGGATCCAGGAGCTTACAGGAGGCTGTATATCACTGTTCTCCAGTTTAAAACATAACATTAAAGCTGCAGTATCACACTAGGGAATTAACACGAGTGACAATATAGGTAAGTTAACATTTTATTGTCCAAGAAACCTTGAATCAGACTAAATTATGTTATATCAGCCTTCTAGATTAGTCATGGAAAATGCTAACCTTGCGAGTTTTCGTTTTGTATCAAGCAGTAAACAGGTTTTAGCATCACGTGATTGATTTAATTTGCTCTAACCTACATCGCGTGTCCTTCACACACAAAAACAGAACATCGCGTCCTTCACAATGTCACTACTGCACATGCGCACATTGCGATGTCGATGCTGAAACCATACATTGTGCAGCCCTAGGCCTTACACTAACATACAGTACACAAGCGGTAACGCCGTAAATCTTATGGGCTCCATAAACAGCGACTTGGTTACTCCCT